>OX155965.1:15907950-16206473 GCA_944548615.1 Micropterix aruncella
AATTGCAATAGGCACATTTCAATATTTCAGTTAAAGTCGACTAAGAGGTGTTAAATTATGACAAATCACCTTTTTGAAAACTACCCAAGAATATACAGGCAATTTAATAATTAAAAATTTAAAAACTATATCATAAATTATAATGATTAAAACATGGCTGAGTTTGAATGTACCAAAATGCTTGGAAAGTTGAAAAAAAAGAGCTTGAAAATTTTTAAAAAGTATTTTACGAAAAACTAGTATAATAAGCACTGAGTGCCCTGCGCCATCTAGCGGTAGATAAAATGTTGCAAATATTGTTCATTCGAAATATTTTACTAATTTCTATTGGCGCAGGGCGCTTGACGTTTGCCAAACTTTTATTCACAAGGTAACACTAAACGTACCATGAGCGGTCAAATGACCGGTTGTAAACTTCACATAAAATGTTATCGCTTTTTCACATCTGACTTCATAACTTTTGGTATTAAATATATACTTTAATATTAAGCCAATCATTAGTATTTCCATTCGCTTAGTCTGATCAAGACGCCTAGCAGTTGTTTACCACGAGCGGTCATTTGACCGTGACAAATATTTAGGTCCGATTTCTATATGAGATCCTGAGTAAAAGTAAAAGTATGGGTAAAACTGGCGATTTGCTTTATATACAATATCTTATTTAGGTTTCATTGCATTTGTAACTGATATCGGTGGATCAAACCAACTTACCGACGGTTTCCTTTATACAAAATACTATATTAATGTGATCGGTCAAATTCGGGCTGATACTGAGGGATGGTAGGGGGAGGAAGGGGGTTATCGGGAGTCACCAAGGAGATTCTTGGCTCATGTATGCTCGCATCAGGCTACCTCCACGATTCCAGCATAATGCTGATACCAGGATGCCGTTCCAGTGTCAGCATCCTGGTGTTAAGCTGATGCGTCCGGTCCCAGTGTCAGTATCCTGGTGTTAAGCTAGTGCCAGCATCCTGAAGCCGACCTGGTAGCAGCATCCTGGAGCCAAACTATGTCCCTGCTGACTCCCGATAATCTGACCACCCCCCTTCTCCACTCCTCCCTCAGTAACAGCTCTAATTTGACCGATTACATATACATTGCATTTTGTATGAAGGAAACCGACTATTGTGTGTAAGTTGATTCGATCTACCGATATCGGTTACATATTGAAATGCAAAATGTATTGTATATTGAGCAAACCGACAGTTTTACTTATACTTCCACTTTTACTCACAGATCTCATCTAGAAGTCGGCCCTTGATGACTTATAAGAACATTGCGTTTAAAAAAAATGCGCATTTGTATTATTTATATGCCGTGGAAGAGTACCCTCGTTGGGAGCCGACCCGGGTTGTAGAATCAGGTCATGCTCTACTATGAAAATGCATTGTCATCGGAACTGAACCAATGTGTAAAATTTCAACTTGATGGGATAAGAGAAAGTGGTTATAATTCAGCTTGCAAGATTTGACCTAAACAAACATACTAACATACATTGCAAGGCAGATAAAAGCTTGTAATAAGTTAATAGTAAAACCCATTTTTAAAAATAAGCTTTTATTAAAATGCTCTCCCTCGAGCATCCCCGGGTGCAGCCGCCATGTCATAGTAGGACTTTAATAATTGAATTCTATAAAGAATTTCGTGTTTGTGCCGTTAATCATTCAGGAGTCCGCTCGATGAAATCCAAACCTGGTATATATATATATATATATATATATATATATATATATATATATATATATATATATATATATATATATATATATATATATATATATATATATATATATATATATATATATATATATATATATATATATATATATATATATACATATATATATATATATATATATATATATATATATATATATATATATATATATATTTATATATATATATATATATATATATATATATATATATATATATATATATATATATATATATATATATATATATATATATATATATATATATATATATATATATATATATATATATATATATATATATATATATATATATACATGTATATATATATATATATATATATATATATATAAATATATATATATATATATATATATATATATATATATATATATATATATATATATATATGTATATATATATATATATATATATATATATATATATATATATATATATATATATATATATATATATATATATATATATATATATATATATATATATATATATATATATATATATATATATATATATATATATATATATATATATATATATATATATATATATATATATATATATATATATATATATATATATATATATATATATATATATATATATGTAATGTATCTGCTTGATTATGTCATTTTAAAAAATACACAAAATTAAAAGCTACTCGCGATGAAATTATCAAATATATCTTTACATAATAACTTCACTAAATAGACACAGTTACTTAATCACGCAAATAATTCAAACACGACAGAACAATCAGCCTCCCTTTACATTGGAACACATGATATCACCATGTACCAGTACTGTACATTGATAACTCACACACATGACGTGAACAGATACGAATGGTTGAAATCAATCGACGTCACTCCACGTTATGTAAGTCGTGGAATTGTGGAGTACTCCCGCATATGCCAAAATCGGTCATAATTACATCAGCCGTAAGTGCTGCTGGAGTTATCAGTTGGCAATCAAATCCACCGCCAATTATACCACAATGCCATTGGCAGGTTTAATGGCTGACATTCCACCTCCTCTCCAATGGGTAGGGTGGCCATGATATCATTACATGAATTAATGTTATATAATTAACATTTAACCCTTAGGAAGCTAGATATGGGAATGAACCTCACAACGGCATGTTTTGACCCCTGGAAAATTTCTTTGTAGGAAGTGTTAGTGCACTGTAGGAAGTGTTAGTGCACCAATGGTGGATTATTCCATGAAGACGATATTTTTCGCATATAATTACTTAATTGCGTAAATACGGAGATGGGCCCGCCCGCGATTTGTAGCTACAGAAAAACCACCGATCGGTGGGTATATAGTTGAGCCAATCTTTTTCAGTCAATGTTGACATATTTTCTAATCCAATCAAATTGCCTGAAATCTTTTATAATTTTAAAGATATCGTATCGCCTTATCGTTTCTTAATCGCTGGAATGCCTACCCCACCGCGTGCACCGATCGGTGGTATTATCATTACAGCGATTAACAAACGATAAGGCTATAACGATATCTCTAAATTTTTTTTCAGGTAATTAAACTCTATTGGAAAAGGTGTAAACATTGGCGAGAAAAGATTGGCTAAACTTAGATTTGCCGTCGACTTGGTTCTGGCCTCCGATAACATCGAGAACATGATGTTCACGATTGAAAAACTAAAGGATAAATTCTGCAAAATTGAATCAAATATGAATAAAACTAAGAAAAAGAGCTTTCAAAAAGAGCAGTATCATTTATTACATGTCAAGTCGTAAAAAACAATATTAATTTAGGCCATGAAAGCGTGCTGGAAGGCGCAAACTAAACGCTAGGAATCGACAGTTAAATTTCCCAAGCCGGTAGCTCTTCGCGTCAATAAAAACAGAATGCGCGCAGAACTTTCAATCAAACTGAAGACCAAAGTGTTTGAGCAGTGTGTTTTGCCTGTCTTTACTTACGGATCGGAGACCATGACTCTTACTCGACAGTCAGCCGAGAAGATTAGAATTTCTCAAAGAGCAATGGAACGAATCATGTTCTGAATAAGCCTGCATGACAGAAAACGCGACGATCAGAACAAATTTAAAGACGCAGTGGAACCATTTCACGTTTCAGGTGGAGGTAGGCTGAAGACATTGCCGAAACGGATCATAGTTGGTGGACCAGGGAATTCTCGAATATAAACCACGCCTAAAAATGAGGCCGACAAGCCGTCACCCTATACGCTGGGAGGATGTCAGAAGTCACGGAGGACGAAACTGGATGAGGAGGGCTTATGATCAGTGAGCGTGGAAAACATCAGAGAGTCCTGTTTTACCATATAAAGCGCGCAATGATGATGACGATGAACAAACCTAAAAATGTGTGAACAATGACTCAACGAAGTGCTGAGTATAGGTATGTCCAGTGCTCAAATGTTTTCCATAAATTAAATAAGCTAATCCCACAATACGACTTCTTTAGCCAAGCAAAAGCTTGGAATCGTCAATAGATCCCTGTATAGCTTATATTTAGCTGCAAGCGTCGGCCTGAGGTACCACCAAGTAAGACCCGTTGTATGCAGTTATTCGAGAATCATTCGACCTACACACCCTCGAGAAAACATTCGACCTACACACGCATCGTTTTCAAGGGGCAATTCAAGGGGCATGGCATTGACAATAATAACAAAATTTATTTCAAATAAACAGTGCGATCCGCCTTGAAGCAACAGCGATAATTTAATGGTAAATAATAATATGAAAAAAAAACATATAATATAAATGTATCTTGTTAACCCGTTGAGTATGAGTCAACCAAATCTGGTCGCGAAACAATTATCCGTTGAGTACGAGACGACCAAATCTGGTCGCGCGTTTTTTTCACTTCTTTGACGTTCTCATATTTATTCATAATTATCTAATTGTTTTACAAAATGATATTTCAATATTCTAAATTCGAAATTTCAATGCAATCATTGTGCAGTTGTTCTTTTTATGATTGGTGTAGTAGTTTCGTAGTTATAGTACTTTAAGGTCGATGTCGCCGAAAATCCTGCAAAAGAGACAGATGCATCCATGAAAATACCCATTTACTCCAAGGGTTAATATGTATGTATGTAAGTCTTATATAAAAGATGTCAATAAATAATCTATACAATTCTTATTTCTTGTATGTGACGGTCATTACAAATTATTAATAATTTATAGTACAAGTTGAAACATTAATTTAATTAATAAAAAAAATGAAAAAAAAGCAAAGAATAATTTTATATTACATCTATTGATGCAGAAAAAACAAAAATGTTCTTGACCTCCATTATATACATTTAAATTGTTGAATTCTTCATCATATCTTTAGTCTTTATACATATTATTAGTACTGTTGATATTAAATTCAATTATAATATTTCATATTCTTTTTTAAATCCACGGTTACCCGATGATTCCAGGGTAGAGTACGGCAAGGGTCCAGTTCGTTATCCACTAATCGATTCTTGACGTCGACTTCACGACAATCGAACCGAACTAATCGAATGCCTTGCCTAATTCTCCTCAGCATTTTACGATGATAGAAATGATTTCTTTCTCAGAAAAGTACGTAACAACATTTTTACGCTATTTGGAAGTAATTTCCAATCAGAAATTTAGATTTTTTATATCCATATAAAAAAATAGATTTTTTATTGTAACTTGATTTTAGTTACATAATTGATCATTGCGAGCTTCTGGTGTAACATAGGGCTCTCGGTTAGAAACATTTTTTAAATATATGATATTGGTTAGTTGTTTCCAGACCTCGCACTTCGTCCTTATGCTGACGGCCTGAAAGTCAGCTATTTGTCAGTCCGTCTTTGGAATCAGCTACCCTCTGTTATTAGAAGTGCAAATTCACTTTCGGCTTTAAATTGACGTTGAAAAATCAAAATCTATCCCAACAAAGCTGATTTTTATTTTTTTTTATTTATTGTGTTTATTCACTTATTACTAATCAACATAACAGTAAAACCAAGGCATTGAGAAGTAAAATTAATAAAGATATTACCATAACTATACAAATAGAATGAGACTTATAATACTAGCTATCATGTAAGAATAAATAATTAATAGCTTGCAATTTAAACAAGTGAGGGTTGGCGGTAAAAATATCAAAATCAGGTGCCATCGAGTGAATTTCATTTAAGCGCCGCAAAGCACGCGCCAACAAGTTCCACCTCGTAAGGTTAGTGCGCGAGAACGGCTCCGCGAAAAGATGGTGCGATCGAGCACGGAGATAATTATTTGGTATGAATAGATCCACCTTGGCTAGTAAGCTAGGGTTATCAGTTTTACCACGAATTAGATTGAAAATATAGGACATGGTCAGCATTTCTCTTCTGAGACAGAGAGAATTATAGCCAACCATGCCTGTGATAAATGCAGTCGGATACAAAAATGGATAATATCCGTACTGCTTGAAGTACAGAAATCTCAAAAACACTTCTGTACCTTTTCCAGCATGAGGGTATAAGTATCTTCATGTGGATTCCAAATAGCTGCATTCGTTTCCATGCGACTTCTAACAATCGAGTTGTACAACGTGCGCATAACCCGAATATTATTGAAGTGCTTTGATTGCCGTATCACAAACCCTAGAAGCTTGAAAGAAGTTGTAGATAGTTGTCTAATATGTTCCTTGAAGTTTAACTTGGGGTCGAAAGAAACTCCCAAGTCCTTGACTTCAGTAACTCTGGGAAGCACACATCCAGCGATGGAGTAATCATACATCAGATGATCAGGCGATCTTGTGTATGTCATCACTGCACATTTGTTAATATTGAAGTGAAGGTTACGAGCTTGGCTCCATGCATAAACTGCATCAATATCACGCTGGAAGAGCTCGCAGGCCTCAGCACTTCCAGTTGATAAAAACAATTTGACGTCATCAGCAAACATTAGACAACGTGCAGATGTAACTACTTTACTCAGATTATTAACAAATAAGTTGAATAACAAAGGCCCCAAGTTTGATCCTTGGCTAACCCCCGATTGAGTGTTGTATAGTTTGGATTCAAAATTGCCAAATTTAACAAATTGCTGGCGGCCCCCCAAGTAATCTGCGAAAAGTTTCAACAGTTTACTCGAGAATCCAGCAGCAGCCAGTTCTCGGAGTAACGCATCGTTGTCGACTCTGTCAAAGGCCTTCTTGAAATCCAAATACACGACATCCACTTGTCCCCTTGAGGTGCTATCCAACTCACCAGTAACATAATCTGTAAAAACGGATAGGTTGGTAGTTGTGGAACGATTAGGACGTAACCCGTGTTGGGCATCCGATAGTGTACCGCATAGTTGGGTATAAATTTCTCGATGGAGAATGGTCTCGAAAAGCTTGGAAAAGGCTGATAAGACTGCAATCGGCCTGTAATTATCAACCTGCACCTTATCGCCACTTTTTGGTACTGGAGCTACTCTAGATATCTTCCACTTATAGGGGTATACTGCAGATTCCAACGATCTGTTAAATATATGCATCAGGGGTTGTATAAAAGACTCACAACATGCTTTAATAACATAAGGAGGAACTCCATCAGGTCCAATAGTGCGGACTGATTTCAGCTTGCGTAAAGAAGATAAAAAGTAATCAAAATATTTATTTACATGTTGCGACGCAGAAAACAGATAAAATCGCCAGTAATACAGTCGTTGCACGGCTACAAACTCTCAACTGTTCGCAAACCGTTATTAATTGGTTCAGCTCCTATCTCAGAGCCAGACAACAGCGTATAAAAGTAGGCGATCGATCATCCGAATGGGTTAATCTAACAGCTGGAGTTCCACAAGGCGCGGTTCTGTCCCCGCTTCTTTTCTCAATTTTTATAAATCCTATCTCCAACCAAGTTCGTGGACATACTCATCTGTATGCAGATGATGTCCAAATATATAATCATTTCTCTCCCGAAAACATCAATGCCTCGATCGCCATCATGAACTCTGATCTTCAGGCCATTTGTGAATGGTGTGCGCTGATGGGTCTACTAATCAACCCTTTGAAATCCCAGGCTATACTCAATGGAGGTCGTAAATTGCTCTCCAGAGTAAATGTAAAATCCCTTCCGCTTTTAAAACTAAACGATATCACCATACCATTGTCGCAAAAAGTGAAAGATCTTGGTCTAATTATCGATGAACATTTCTCCTGGCAACCACACGTGGACGAGGTAAGTCGTAAAATATTTGCTAGTTTTCACCCTCTGCAAACACTCAGAAGATTTCTTCCTATGGACACAAAAAAATCTCTTGCACAGTCTCTCCTCTTGCCTCTCCTTGA
Organism: Micropterix aruncella; assembly: GCA_944548615.1. Taxonomy (NCBI): domain Eukaryota; kingdom Metazoa; phylum Arthropoda; class Insecta; order Lepidoptera; family Micropterigidae; genus Micropterix; species Micropterix aruncella. The sequence continues at coordinate 15,915,961 of OX155965.1, forward strand.
CTATGCAGATGTGGCTTATCTCGATTTATCAGAGGAACTGCTCAACAAACTTGAACGTTTGCAAAATGTATGCATACGATTCATCTTCGGTCTACGTAAGTATGATCACGTGTCCGACTATAGGGCACAGTTAAAGTGGTTGCCAATACGCCAAAGAAGAAATGTTCATATACTGGCTCTCCTATATCGTGTACTCACCCAATTAACACCATCCTATCTCCAGGAGCTTTTTGAACCACTAAGTTCCCACGGTCTCGTACTTCGGTCAGCCTCTGACAGTTTATTAAAAATTCCGAGTCATAATAGTGATTTCTATTCCTATTCTTTCTGTGTCCATGGTGCAAGACTCTGGAACGATCTCCCAGCAAATATACGAAACTCGCCTTCTTTACCATCGTTCAAGACTCACCTTAAGGATTACTACCTTTCTAAGAAGTAACCAGTTCTTCCCTTTCTCTCCTGTTCCTCTCCCAATTTCCTCTCCTCGGGCACTATTAGTCTTAAATTCTTCCACTTGTCTGTATGTTATGTAATAATCTTTATTTTCACTATGCGCGCATGTACCACTATGTTTAGGTTAGCTGTAAGACATTGCCATGTGGCAATAAGCTCGCCTTTTTTGTATACTTTTTTTAAGTGCAAATAAAGAGTTTATTATTATTATTATTATTATTATTATTATTAATACAAATATTTTTTAACCTATCTGCAACAAAAAGTTCTTCTACCTTATTTAAAAAAGACATATATACTTCATCAGCGGTTTTAGGTGGAAAGTAAACTACAAATAAGAATACAGGTACATTTCTATATATAACTTTCACACACAATACTTCACCATCAGTTTCATAGCTAGGTATGCGATACGAGAAAATGGAGTTCCTCACGGCGAGGAATACCCCGCCTGCAAAAGTTTCTCTATCTTTACGATAAAGTGTAAAATTTGCAGTCGAGCAAACCTCCGCATCGGTTACAGAATCGTCTAGCCATGACTCGGTTACAATAATTATATCGCTATCAATTAAATGTGAGTTTTCAGAAAATTGGCGCAACTTAGTTTTCAGACCTCGCACATTTTGATAGGATATATTTATGTCACTAGTGTTGCACGGAAAGACGATTCTTTTTCGGATAGGTAGTGCGTTTTCCACTCCGAAAGGACCACTCATTAAACATCGCACTTGCAGGCCAAAAAGTGGGATCCATATATGTGGTGAAAAGAGATTCTGGAACACCCACGATAAACGAGTTGTAGTCACCTTTCGCCTTTATCACTTTTTTTACTGTGAATGGTGACACAGAATCCCTTTTCTTTAGGTAATTCAATACGTTATCCGTGGTAACATCGGCAGAAACCGACCAGAATTTGCGGGTAACCGGCTCCACTGTACGCAAATCTTCATCGGCATCACCGGTCCCGCGTATAATTTCCCTCCAATCCCGGCGGGGTTGAGCTGATCGGCGACGGCTAACAGTGACGAAACCTTCATCGTCGACGCTTCGTCACGACGCATCGTCGACGCGTCGACGCTGATCTGACTTATGACCCCATTCCCTTTCCTTTCCTAGACATAATGCATTTTTTATTTATTTTTTCTGTAATTGTACTTTTTAATTTTTATACACTCACGTACTCATATATGGAAACAGCGAACTTTAGCTTTGAAGGATAATATTGTTATTAACCCCTCAAGCCCCGATTGGCCGATATCGGCCACAAACTGATTCAGCGTGACGAGTCCGTTTTAATTCTATTTTAATTTAATTTGCTTTATTTTATTATGTTTTATTATGTTAATATGTTTCATTGTAACTATGGGTACAGTGGTTTGGCAGTAATTAATGTTTTTGGTGTGACAGTGTCATAATTCAATTTTTTTACTAATTTTTACTAAAATTATTTGGGACATCAACTTGTCAATCGGCTGAGGGGCCGAGGCATGAAGGGTTAAGAAAGAAAACCACAAGAATAATTCTGAAAACTGAAAAACCCATACACATAGCATGCAAAATGCACAAAAAGTCACTTTTGTTAAAGTATGTAGATGGTTTCGCAGTTGCGAAATTGCCGAAGGCAAAGGAGAACTTTGTCGCACACTAGGTATATCGATATATTATCTCTAATGGAATCGCTGATCAACCTTCTTCTTCTTGTCGAAGTGCCTCTCCATTACTGGAGGTTGGCCGTTAAGCTCTGAATACTTTTGTCGGTCTTGCGCTATCCGGAAAAGCTGTTCCGTACTGGTGATCCCGATCCAGTTTTCCACCCGGGGATTCTTAGCACCCGTGACCCATTAAAGGGCCGCTGGGCACTCGAAGCCATGGCTATTTTTTACTTTTCCATTGCTAACTACTAGGGATATATAGTGCAGTGGTCTCCCGTTGCCTTCTGCACCAGACATTTTAGGTCTATTTAGGACCTTAGGCCGCTGAGACCTCTTCAACCGGTTGCCCAGTTGGGAATGGTTATACCGCCATTGACTTGGTCTTTTGCTATATACTTTTGCTTGCCATTATAAATAGACCGATTACATTCGGGACGCGTCATGTGTCAACCACAGGTTAATCTAGACTCCATAATTGCACTTTATTCACTACATTCAATAATTATAATTAATATTTATTGTTGAGATTTTTTTTTAATATGCTGTCACTATGAATTTAAATTTGGAAAACCATCAGTCCCAAATACCTGGTGGCAGCACCCACAAGATCGATCTCGATCTCGATCTATTGTATTTTAAAGATGGCGTACATTAGAACGGAACTCCAAATGTACATCATTGTAGTAGCGTAATCATATTTCGCACTTGTTTTCATAGTATACTGCTATCTCTCTGTATTATTACATTGTTGATTTACCGCTTAATAAATCAGTGATTTATCTTACCCAATGTCCTGCTGCGTCTTTTATGGGTATTTATAATATCGTCAGTATATTGTTATAAAGAAGATATTAAATGGCAATAGCTTACCCCTCATACTCTGTCCCTTTCTCCCGCGTACTCTTCACTCAACCCCTCCTACATCTTTGCCGACAGACGAGTAATTGATCTTTTATTCTGTTTTCGACAACGTTCACTTATGAGACAATCCTCTTACTCTTACTATCGAACGAAGGACAAAGAGGCACTCAAAGTCCTCTACTAGCCTAGACTACAGTCTACGAGATGTGCGGAGAAATAGACAGTCCACTTGCATTGAACGTTTCCATTAGTAGTAATTATTATATAATCAAATACAGTAAGACTGAACTAAAAGGACGGGTTGATTAAAATAATAAATGAATATTTAAGAGATGTGTCAATGAACATTTAAGAGATAAAAACCCTAATTTAAGAGCGCCAAATTAAGACTTTTGGTCAACAGCCCTCATTTAATTTAATGAGGGCCCTCAGCCCTCATTTAATTTAATATGAAATTATATTGAATTGATGATTAAATAATTATCATTTCTTCTGAGCTGTATAGCTTTTTATTATATTAGTTAAAATGAAAAAACTATTCTCTTAGTATTTTGTTTTAATTAAATACAAAGCGTACACGATGAAAGTCAAAAGACAAGAATACTACATTATATAATATAGTCAATGACCATTTTTTATTAAATAGTTATTTCCTGTTTAAGCTATTAGTTGTCACCATTTGTCCAGATCACCGGTAGTAGTTACCAACTGTCAAAATGAGGACATTCATACAGATCTGGTCATTGTATACATGCAGCAGAAAGAAAAGAGAAATGTAGAAAAAAGTAAAGCAATTTATAGTAATGAGCAAAATATATAGATCTAGTAACACTATATATCTTTGTCAGTTTAGTGATCTTTTATTTTATAAAAAATTATCTTTTACACAATATTATGTCAATACTATTTTTTTTACCCGGCAAGTTTAGAATTTCTTCATAAATTCTATTACATTGGTAAATATAGTGCCCCAAAATGTAATAATTACTTCATCTCTGTATTGACAATCATAAAAAAAATATTATCGTGGCTGAAGTGGCAGATATTCTCGTTGGCTCGTAAGTGGTCGTAAGTGTAGTAGTCGTAGTAGTTGTTGTCATATATAAAGTAGTTGTAAGTCTGCGTCACGTTTTTTTGAGAATCTTAAGTCCTCTAGAGTCTAGACGGTCAAAATAGCTTGACAAGCTCATGAATTTTCCGTGCTTGACAAGCAATTTTAATCGTCTAGACTAGAACTAAGCTTGATTGCTTGACAAGCAAATTACGTGATGTGAACAAAGCTTGATGAAAATTTATATCTTTGCAATGCTTGTCAATCCTTGTTTGACCGTTTAAACAAATACTTTTCATGCAACTCACATCCAGTGTCCTGGATTATTCCGATTTTTCGGTCATTCTATTGATATGGGGTCTGTCCTACTAAAATACCGAAATGTAACGATTTTTCCACGATTTCTGAGAATACAATAAATTTTAGGATTCGATTAAAGAAATTTTACAATCAAAAATACTCAGGTTTAAAATTTCAACTCTTCTGGCATGTCTATTTGAAAATTCTTTTATAATGTCGTTTCGTCCCATCCCGTAGGAATCATTGCGCTGATAAGCTCTTCCAGGAAAGGCCTTGAAAGCTACCTCATCCCTATTCATTTGCGAAGTTGTTTGTAGCTGCTAACAGGTGGTACTATCAGTGTTTTTTTAAAATATAGCAAAACCTAAAACCTAAATAATATCGATATAGATGTACTTTTTAATTCGAAACTTTTTAAGATTACTCTTATAAACAAATAATCAAATAGATGTTTTATGGTTTTTCAAAATTCCGCCCCTAATACGGGGTAATACGGGGGTTTAAAGTTTGTATGGATAAACGATTTTAGATGGACTTTTTATTTCGAAAGTTTGTAAGATTACTCTAATAAATAAATAAGGAAACATGTGTTTCATATTTCTTGAAAATTCAACCCCTAAAGGGGTGAAAAAGGGTTTCCATTTTTTTATGAAGAAACGATATAGATGTACTTTTTAATTCGAAACTTTGAAAGACTACTCTAATAAACAAATAAGGAAATAGGTGTTTCATGTTTTTTCAAAATTCTACCCTTAAAGGGGTGAAACAGGGGTTTAAAGTTTGTATGGATAAACGATTTTAGTTGGACTTTTTATTTCGAAAGTTTGTATGATTACTTTAATAAATAAATAAAGAAACACGTTTTTCATATTTTTTAAAAATTCAACCCCTGAAGGGGTGAAAAAGGGTTTCGATTTTTTTATGAAGAAACGATATAGATGTACTTTTTAATTCGAAACTTTGTAAGATTACTCTAATAAGCAAAAGAGAAAACAGGTGTTTCATGTTTTTTCAAAATTCAACCCCTAAAGGGGTGAAACGGGGTTTCAAAATTTGTATGAATGAACAATATTAGATGTGCTTTTTATTTCGAAACTTTGTGTGATTACTCTAATAAATAAATAAGGTAACACGTGCATCAAGGTAACCAAGGGGTGAAAAGGGGTTCCAAAGTTTGTATGGAAAATCGATATAGATGTACTTTTTAATTCGAAACTTTTTAAGATTACTCTTATAAACAAATAATCAAATAGATGTTTTATGGTTTTTCAAAATTCCGCCCTAAAGGGGTAATACGGGGGTTAAAAGTTTGTATGGATAAACGATTTTAGATGGACTTTTTATTTCGATAGTTTGTAAGATTACTCTAATAAATAAATAAGGAAACACGTGTTTCATATTTTTTGAAAATTCAACCCCTAAAGGGGTGAAAAAGGGTTTCCATTTTTTTATGAAGAAACGATATAGATGTACTTTTTAATTCGAAACTTTGAAAGACTACTCTAATAAACAAATAAGGAAATAGGTGTTTCATGTTTTTTCAAAATTCTACCCTTAAAGGGGTGAAACAGGGGTTTAAAGTTTGTATGGATAAACGATTTTAGTTGGACTTTTTATTTCGAAAGTTTGTATGATTACTCTAATAAATAAATAAAAAAACACGTTTTTCATATTTTTTTAAAATTCAACCCCTAAAGGGGTGAAAAAGGGTTTCGATTTTTTTTTATAAAGAAACGATATAGATGTACTTTTTATTTCGAAACTTTGTAAGATTACTCTAATAAGCAAATAAGAAAACAGGTGTTTCATGTTTTTTCAAAATTCAACCCCTAAAGGGGTGAAACGGGGTTTCAAAATTTGTATGGATGAACAATATTAGATGTGCTTTTTATTTCGAAACTTTGTAAGATTACTCTAATAAATAAATAAGGTAACACGTGTATCATATTTTTTCAAAATTCAACCCCTAAAGGGGTGAAAAGGGGTTCCAAAATTTGTATGGAAAATCGATATAGATGTACTTTTGATTTCGAAACTTTTTAAGATTACTCTTATAAACAAATAATCAAATAGGTGTTTTATGGTTTTTCAAAATTCCGCCCCTAAAGGGGAATACGGGGTTTAAAATTTGTATAGATAAACTATTTTAGATTGACTTTTTATTTCGAAAGTTTGTAAGATTACTCTAATAAATAAATAAGGAAACACGTGTTTCATATTTTTTGAAAATTCAACCCCTAAAGGGGTGAAAAAGGGTTTCCATTTTTTTATGAAGAAACGATATAGATGTACTTTTTAATTCGAAACTTTGAAAGACTACTCTAATAAACTGTAACATTTCGACTTTAGATATATATATAGAAACCATAGAAACTATAGAAAAGGTACAAAAGACGACAAAGTTTCAGAATTTCTTTATTATTCTACCGAAACGTTACATTCTGCACGGAAGAAGTCCGTGCAGTTAAAAGAAGATAAAAGATATTGAAAATCAAAAATAAAAGAATATAAAAAGCCTTTAAAGGAAAATCAAATGTAAAATATAATAAAATAGTACAAATTAAAAACAATGTAAAAAATAATAAATAAAACGCTAGTCAGCGGAGAGGGGAGAAACTCAGGGTCGGCTCTCCGTTCTTGCTTCAATTATACAGATAAAACTTACAACTAAAATGATTAAAACATTAAAATACAATAAAATCGATGGTTCAGGTAGGGGAAAGGTTTGAATCTCGCGCGTTGAGCAGCAGTTCCCACGGCGAACACCAGGGCGCTGACGTCTTCCTCGCTCGGCGCGCGGACGATAAGATACTCCGCCACTATCGTACTGGTACGATACGAGACTCGGCAGGAGTAAGTATGAAGAAGCGGGCAGGACCCAAATATCACGCCAGTCGACGGGGCGAGAAGGCGGACGTAGTACGATGTGGCGGTAGTCAATGTCGGCAATCCGCCGCGCAGATCACAACTGCCGCTGTAGCATTAATCCACCGCAGAATAAGGCCGCCGTAGAATTAATCCGCCTTAGAATAAGGCCGTTTTCAAAATCCTCCACGGAGATCCCTGCAGCCGTAGAAAGGCTTCATTACAACATGATCGCGCCAAGGACGAAGACGGATCAATGAAAGGAACACCGACTATCGCCTCCGTCCAGTCGTTGATTTCCGATACATCATCAAACGATCCAATAAAAGTCACTTCATAGTTCTAACATCGAGCAAACTCACCAGGTAATAGTCCTAAATCACACACAGACTCCCCGGGATCTCGTTCGGAATCAAGTCGGATTCGAAATGACCCAAATTATCTTTTGGCTGGTAGACCGCCAAACTTTTGGCGGGCCCGGCGAGGAAACCCCTTATCGATAGGCGCGAGTTTTAAAAATCAAATTCGACATTTGAATTGCGTTATAATAAAATATTAAAATCATGTGATAATAAAATTGATTTTTATTTATAGTGAAAACTATGATGAAATACCCATATTGCACTATCCTTAATTTAAAATCCGGAATCCAAAATGGTAAGGAACCAACGACCTTCGAAAGCTGTCAATCTACATTCCACAATTCCATCAGAGAATAATTAAAATATTCTGAATGTAAATCTATGAGCTAACAAAATAATTAGGAATTATGACCAAAAGACTAATCAAAAACTATAACTAAATAATTAACCACTTTTTGGTCGATATCCCGAACATCGTACAGTCTCCTTTGTTTCTGGCAACGATTCTCATCGAATCATCGCAGGCGTCACTACTCGCTTCTGATTGGTCAGCCGCGCGAAAAAGTCTGAACTGTCAAAAATGAACACGACGCCATCGATCGCTAAAGTGAATGAATATTGTGGAAGGAAATTGTGGAAAAACAAATCGGAAAAAACGCGAAGTGCGTTACACCTCCCGAACGTCCTTTAAAAAAAACGAAGGACACTTCGATTTTTTTCTCCAGCACGTCGTATCTCCCAAATTAAGGTGAGTGACAACTTTGACATGCCTGTCTAACCCCAAAACATGAAAGGTGAGAAAACTTAAATTTTACTAATAAACTTACGCACGTACAAGCTATTTTTTTTTTTGACTAACTAACGTAAAAGTAAACGCGCGTACACATTCCGCACATATAAATCTATATTAAGATGCAAGTTTTTTGCCAATAACTAATGTTGTCAAAAAAATCCTTGCAATCGACACGGCTAACAGCGTATCCCAAGATCCAAATAGATGGATCGGGAATGCATTAAGCACTGGTACTTGTCCATAGCTGTAGTACTGGTCTTTTGATTTCTCTCGTGCGAGGAAACAACCGTTCATTCTATTCATTCATTCATCACTAAATTCATCCACATTCAACCAACTGGAACTCTTATAAGAGCCTCAGACCACGCAAAATACCGTAGCCTATAACGACTAGACCACGATCTCTCCTCGGAAGTAATACGCGTTTATTTTTCCGCAGTTTCCAGAAAAAAATTCAGATGAGAGTTCGACAACAACTGTCTGTCAGCGAGAACGCTGCAGCGAACTACAAGTTGCTGACAATTGAACAGGGTAAGTGTAAAAGAAAAATCTTACTGCATAACTGTAGAATAATAACAAAATTAACCAAAAAAAAATGATAAAGATCCAAAAAAAAAACAACAACATAGCTTATACAACTTTTTAAAAAATCAAGGATGCTAAGTATCTTGTCTATCTGTCGACAAATCACCGGTATACCCAGGTACTTTAAAATCTTTTGCGTGATAATCGCCTGGCAATAATTTGCCGTCAAGTGTTTCGAGTTTATAAACCTGATCGCAAAGTTTTTCGGCGATGCGGAATTTTTCAAAATTTGGAGCCAGCTTAGACGAAAAACCCTTACCCTTATTTGATAAAAATCTAGTCTTCTTCCATACAAAATCACCTTTTTTCAAAGATAAATGTCGACGTCCCTGATCATAAGTCAACTTATTTTTTTCATGTTGCTTTAACAGATTGTCATTGACTTGTTTGAAAATCTTTTCTAGAATGCCAACTCTCTCAAGACTATCGTCTTCTTCCGGGGATAATAAAACTTCATGAGTTTCGATCGGTGACATTTCTGCGTAAACTTCGCCACTTCGCACGAGTTCACGACCGAACACGAGGAAATGTGGGCTGTAGCCGGTGGCTTCTGATCGTGCAGAATTTAAAGCGAACTGGAATTCGGGAAGGTGAATATCCCAAGTTTTATGGTTTTTATGTGCAAAAGCAGTTAGCATGGAATTTAACGTGCGATTAAAGCGCTCGACCGTATTAATTTGAGGCGAATAATACGGAGTGTTAAAAATAGTAGGTATATGGAAATCTGAGAAAAATCTTTTCATTTCCTTGGAGATAAAGGGTTTTCCATTATCTGACAGCACAACTCTTGGGATGCCATGAATGAGAAAAACTCTATCACGAATTAAAGGTATCATGGAACCCGAATTTGCCTCTTTTAGCGGAATCACTACGCAATACTTGCTAAAACAGCAGGTAATTAATAAAATATACCTATGCTTGTTTTTAGTCATAGGGAGTGGTCCATGCAAATCCATGGCAACAAATTCGAAGGGACGGCTACAGCGCTTAGGCGTAGTCATAAGTCCTAAAGGTGCGGAAGTAGAATGTTTAGTTGCTAAGCAGATTTCGCAATTAGAAACATATTTTACAACCTACTGATACAGAGCAGGCCAGTAGTAATTCTGCCGTAGACGGTGATAAGTTTTAAAAATACCTAAATGACCCGCAGATGGTTGATCATGGTAAAACTTCAACAACCTATCCTGATCTTCTTTCATGACGACCTGTTTCCATATAAAATCTGGGTCAGCTTCCGCATCGGCTTCACTATGACGGTACAATTTTCCGTCTATTATAACCATGTTAGGTTGTGACTGAGGATTATTAAGCACACTATTAAATCTCTCCTTAAACCAAGTGTCTTTAGTTTCAGAAACTGTGACAGCTGCTGTCAAGGGAGCGCGCGACAAAGCGTCAGGAACGACCTGTTCCGAACCTTTCCGATGAAGAATTTTGAAGTGAAATGGTGACAGCCTTACTCCCCAACGGGCCAATCTACCAGAAGGCGACTGAAGTCCCATGAACCATTTTAAAGCGAGATGATCCGTCACTATCTCAAATTCTTCACCAGTATCCAGGTAGCAACGCCAGTGTTCAACTGCATGAAGTACTGCGAGGGCCTCTCGTTCCGTAGAACTAAAATTCCTTTCAGCTGCTGATAAGGTCTTACTTGTAAAAGCAACCGGCTTTTCCTCGTCACCATCACCCTGAGTTAATACACCACCGGTCCCATATGACGACGCATCGGTATATACACGAAATGGCTTTGAATAATCAGGACAAGAAAGTACGGGAGCGGACGAAATTGCAACCTTTAAATCGTTGAAGGCCACTTCAGCCTCAGCCGTCCACACAAATCTAGGAGTTCCAGCTTTGGTCGCCGTCAATTTGGTAAGCGGAGCTGCTCTTGTCGCAAAGTTTTCCACAAATCTTCTATACCAAGAGGAAACCCCTAGGAATCGACGAACCTCCTTCTTAGATTTAGGCGTAGGAAACGATGTTATGGCCAAAACTTTCTCCGGATCGACTCTCAGCCCGAACCTATCAACCACGTGACCTAAATATTTCAGTTCAGATCTAAAAAACTGACACTTATCAAAATTTATGGATAGTTTACCGTATTTTAGTCTGTCTAAAACACGCATTAACAATGACACATGCTCTTCGAACGAACTACCAGTAACTATAATATCGTCAAGATACACGAAAACTTTCCTCTCAAACGCTGGTCCTAACAATTTATCCATCAGACTTTGAAGTATTGACGGCCCGTTGGAACAGCCGAACGCTGTTCTTGAGAAGCAGAACGTATTCCTATAAGGGACTGTAAAGGCCGTCTTTATTTTGGACGACTCAGACAAGGGAACTTGCCAAAAAGCGGAGCTCAGGTCAATAGATGACAAGAACTTGTAATTTCCCAAGCTATCCAGAATATCAGTAATAAATGGTAAACCGTAAGCAAACTTTTTGGTCACACTATTCAACTTTCTAGAGTCCAAACAGAAACGAGAAGTACCATCTTTTTTTGGTATTACTAAAATCGGGCTATTCCATGGCGAGATGCATGGCTCAATTACTCCGAGTTCCAGCATTCGATCCACTTCCATGTTTAGCGCATCCAACTTCGGAGGAGGAAGTCTATACATGCGCTGTTTAATCGGTAAGGAATCACCAGTATCGATTTCATGAATCACTAAATCAGTACAACCTAGTCCAATCTTCTCCGTGGAAATATCCTTAAACTGACTAATAATATTGTCAGCAATTAAACGTTGCTCATCAGTCAAGTATTCGTAGTCCGAAATGGCCGGCTCTACAACCCTACAAGTATGAACATCAGAATTATCCGGAGTGTGCAGGAATTGCAACTCACTCGGAATTAAATTAAATTTCTTCCAAATATCAAGACCCAAAATAATTGGAATCTCAATACCCGGAAATACATAAAAAACACAAAATTTTGTTATATTTTTAATTGTAATTGGCAAACGAACGGCACCGATACAAAGTGATTTTTGCCCATTAGCTGACGTTACGGAAAAAGAATCACAATTTTCCATTGGGAAACCTTGTTTTACAATGTCAACATGAATATTCGCACCAACAATATTAAGAGCAGAACCCGAATCTAGAAGACCTTGTAATTTTAATTTATTAAATGTTAATTCTAGGTACAATAACTTATTGACGCTACCGGACAAATTACGCGAGCAGTTTATTTGGAATGAACTATCAGCAGAAAGCGGAGTAGAAATGGCAATCGAAGAACGATTCGCCTTTGAAGCCTTAGAAAAATCTTTTTTCGGGCCTTTCCAGGTACTATTCCAATATAAACGCTGATTCTGACGAGTAGCGTCCGACATTAGTTTTTTTGATTATTCGTAGACGAATGATTAGTCTCTTGTCTTTTTATTTTGCAGTTGCTACACGATGGACTCTTTTGCCCCGGAGCCTTACACTTAAAACAAAAAATCTCCTCCTTGCGTGGACATTCAGTGTATATGTGGTCTGATGTCCGGCAACGTAGGCACGGCCTTCGAGGACCTGAAGAACTTACCGCGTTGACGCGTGAGTACTCTTTAAAATTTACTTTATCCGAAACGCTATTTTTGCGATCGATCATAGATGAGCCAGAATCACCAGTAGAATTGCACGTAGATGTAGCAAGGAAATCACTCGGAGTCTCGCAAAAGAACTTCGAACGCTTGTGATTTTCTTCAATACGCGAGCAAAAAGATTTTAATTTTGCGACCGAATCGATATCCGTCAACCCGAACTGATTTGAAAATACCGGTTTGACATTGCGAAGCAAAATCTCAAGCTTTTGTTCTTCCAGCATCGGTCTAGCAAGACGACTAAAAAGAGTATGCATCACTGCAAAGTAATCAGCTACCGTTTATGATTTTCCTTGCGTACGGACAAAAATCTGTTTTGACAACCTATACGTATAGTCATCTGGTTGAAATCTCTGTTTCAGTTGCTGGCAGAAGTCACTCCAGGAAACCACGGAACCTTTAACCTGTCGGAAGAAAAGCAAGGCTGATCCACTCAAAATTTCTGGAATACCTCGAAGTAGCTCGTTATCTGCGATACAACGACTTTCAGCCAGCTCGTGGAGACGCTCTAGGAAGGCAAAGACACAGCTGCTTCCATCATACGAAACTGGAAGTTTAGCTAAATTTACAGGACGAAGACTCGACGGAAGGACGTCAACCCTATTCGAACCACTAACGGAATTACCAGCGACGGCTAGCTCAGTCGGTAGAGCATGAGACTCTTAATCTCAGGGTCGTGGGTTCGTGCCCCACGTTGGGCGCCACATGTAACATTTCGACTTTAGATATATATATAGAAACCATAGAAACTATAGAAAATGTACAAAAGACGACAAAGTTTCAGAATTTCTTTATTATTCTACCGAAACGTTACATTCTGCACGGAAGAAGTCCGTGCAGTTAAAAGAAGATAAAAGATATTGAAAATCAAAAATAAAAGAATATAAAAAGCCTTTAAAGGAAAATCAAATGTAAAATATAATAAAATAGCACAAATTAAAAACAATGTAAAAAATAATAAATAAAACGCTAGTCAGCGGAGAGGGGAGAAACTCAGGGTCGGCTCTCCGTTCTTGCTTCAATTATACAGATAAAACTTACAACTAAAATGATTAAAACATTAAAATACAATAAAATCGATGGTTCAGGTAGGGGAAAGGTTTGAATCTCGCGCGTTGAGCAGCAGTTCCCACGGCGAACACCAGGGCGCTGACGTCTTCCTCGCTCGGCGCGCGGACGATAAGATACTCCGCCACTATCGTACTGGTACGATACGAGACTCGGCAGGAGTAAGTATGAAGAAGCGGGCAGGACCCAAATATCACGCCAGTCGACGGGGCGAGAAGGCGGACGTAGTACGATGTGGCGGTAGTCAATGTCGGCAATCCGCCGCGCAGATCACAACTGCCGCTGTAGCATTAATCCACCGCAGAATAAGGCCGCTGTAGAATTAATCCGCCTTAGAATAAGGCCGTTTTCAAAATCCTCCACGGAGATCCCTGCAGCCGTAGAAAGGCTTCATTACAACATGATCGCGCCAAGGACGAAGACGGATCAATGAAAGGAACAGCGACTATCGCCTCCGTCCAGTCGTTGATTTCCGATACATCGTCAAACGATCCAAATAAAAGTCACTTAATAGTTCTAACATCGAGCAAACTCACCAGGTAATAGTCCTAAATCACACACAGACTCCCCGGGATCTCGTTCGGAACCAAGTCGGATTCAAAATGACCCAAATTATCTTTTGGCTGGTAGTCCGCCAAACTTTTGGCGGGCCCGGCAAGGAAACCCCTTTATGCGATACGCGCGAGTTTTTAAAATCAAATTCGACATTTGAATTGCGTTATAATAAAATATTAAAATCATGTGATAATAAAATTGATTTTTATTTATAGTGAAAACTATGATGAAATACCCATATTGCACTATCCTTAATTTAAAATCCGGAATCCAAAATGGTAAGGAACCAACGACCTTCGAAAGCTGTCAATCTACATTCCACAATTCCATCAGAGAATAATTAAAATATTCTGAATGTAAATCTATGAGCTAACAAAATAATTAGGAATTATGACCAAAAGACTAATCAAAAACTATAACTAAATAATTAACCACTTTTTGGTCGATATCCCGAACATCGTACAGTCTCCTTTGTTTCTGGCAACGATTCTCATCGAATCATCGCAGGCGTCACTACTCGCTTCTGATTGGTCAGCCGCGCGAAAAAGTCTGAACTGTCAAAAATGAACACGACGCCATCGATCGCTAAAGTGAATGAATATTGTGGAAGGAAATTGTGGAAAAACAAATCGGAAAAAACGCGAAGTGCGTTACACGAAGTGGGCCCCACGTTGGGCGCCACATGTAACATTTCGACTTTAGATATATATATAGAAACCATAGAAACTATAGAAAAGGTACAAAAGACGACAAAGTTTCAGAATTTCTTTATTATTCTACCGAAACGTTACATTCTGCACGGAAGAAGTCCGTGCAGTTAAAAGAAGATAAAAGATATTGAAAATCAAAAATAAAAGAATATAAAAAGCCTTTAAAGGAAAATCAAATGTAAAATATAATAAAATAGCACAAATTAAAAACAATGTAAAAAATAATAAATAAAACGCTAGTCAGCGGAGAGGGGAGAAACTCGGGGTCGGCTCTCCGTTCTTGCTTCAATTATACAGATAAAACTTACAACTAAAATGATTAAAACATTAAAATACAATAAAATCGATGGTTCAGGTAGGGGAAAGGTTTGAATCTCGCGCGTTGAGCAGCAGTTCCCACGGCGAACACCAGGGCGCTGACGTCTTCCTCGCTCGGCGCGCGGACGATAAGATACTCCGCCACTATCGTACTGGTACGATACGAGACTCGGCAGGAGTAAGTATGAAGAAGCGGGCAGGACCCAAATATCACGCCAGTCGACGGGGCGAGAAGGCGGACGTAGTACGATGTGGCGGTAGTCAATGTCGGCAATCCGCCGCGCAGATCACAACTGCCGCTGTAGCATTAATCCACCGCAGAATAAGGCCGCCGTAGAATTAATCCGCCTTAGAATAAGGCCGTTTTCAAAATCCTCCACGGAGATCCCTGCAGCCGTAGAAAGGCTTCATTACAACATGATCGCGCCAAGGACGAAGACGGATCAATGAAAGGAACACCGACTATCGCCTCCGTCCAGTCGTTGATTTCCGATACATCATCAAACGATCCAATAAAAGTCACTTCATAGTTCTAACATCGAGCAAACTCACCAGGTAATAGTCCTAAATCACACACAGACTCCCCGGGATCTCGTTCGGAATCAAGTCGGATTCGAAATGACCCAAATTATCTTTTGGCTGGTAGACCGCCAAACTTTTGGCGGGCCCGGCGAGGAAACCCCTTATCGATACGCGCGAGTTTTAAAAATCAAATTCGACATTTGAATTGCGTTATAATAAAATATTAAAATCATGTGATAATAAAATTGATTTTTATTTATAGTGAAAACTATGATGAAATACCCATATTGCACTATCCTTAATTTAAAATCCGGAATCCAAAATGGTAAGGAACCAACGACCTTCGAAAGCTGTCAATCTACATTCCACAATTCCATCAGAGAATAATTAAAATATTCTGAATGTAAATCTATGAGCTAACAAAATAATTAGGAATTATGACCAAAAGACTAATCAAAAACTATAACTAAATAATTAACCACTTTTTGGTCGATATCCCGAACATCGTACAGTCTCCTTTGTTTCTGGCAACGATTCTCATCGAATCATCGCAGGCGTCACTACTCGCTTCTGATTGGTCAGCCGCGCGAAAAAGTCTGAACTGTCAAAAATGAACACGACGCCATCGATCGCTAAAGTGAATGAATATTGTGGAAGGAAATTGTGGAAAAACAAATCGGAAAAAACGCGAAGTGCGTTACAAAACAAATAAGGAAATAGGTGTTTCATGTTTTTTCAAAATTTTACCCTTAAAGGGGTGAAACAGGGGTTTTTAAGTTTGTATGGATAAACGATTTTAGTTGGACTTTTTATTTCGAAAGTTTGTATGATTACTTTAATAAATAAATAAAGAAACACGTTTTTCATATTTTTTAAAAATTCAACCCCTAAAGGGGTGAAAAAGGGTTTCGATTTTTTTTATGAAGAAACGATGTAGATGTACTTTTTAGTTCGAAACTTTGTAAGATTACTCTAATAAACAAATAAGAAAACAGGTGTTTCATGTTTTTTCAAAATTCAACCCCTAAAGGGGTGAAACGGGGTTTCAAAATTTGTATGAATGAACAATATTAGATGTGCTTTTTATTTCGAAACTTTGTAAGATTACTCTAATAAATAAATAAGGAAACACGTGTATCATATTTTTTCAAAATTCAGCCCCTAAAGGGGTGAAAAGGGGTTTCAAATTTTTTATGGAGAAACGATATAGATGTACTTTTTAATTCGAAACTTTGTAAGATTACTCTAATAAACAAATAAGAAAATAGTTGTTTCATGTTTTTTCAAAGTTCAACCCCTAAAGGGGTGAAACGGGGTTTCAAAATTTGTATGAATGAACAATATTAGACGTGCTTTTAATTTCGAATTCCTGTAGGAGTACTCTAATAAAAAATAACAAAATGCGTTTTTCGTGGTTTTTCCAAAATTCAACCCCTAAAGGGGTGGAAAGGGGTTATAAAATTATTATGAAGAAACGTTATTGATGGTTTTTTTTATTCAAAACCTTGTAAGGTTACTCTATTAAACAAATAAGAAAATAGGTGTTTAATTTTTTTTTAATTCTACCCCTAAAGGGGTGAAACAGGGTTCCACACTTTGTATGAATAAACAACATTATATGTGCTTTTTATTTCGAAAATTCGAAGGATTACTCTAATAAAAAAGTAAGAAAATACGTCTTTCGTGGTTTTTCAAAATTCAACCCCTAAACGGTTAAAAAGGGGTTATACAATTTGTATGGAGAAACGATACAGATAGACTTTTTAAATCAAAACTTTGTAATATTACTCTCATAATCAAATAAACAAATGGGTCTTTCATGGTTTTTCAAAATTTCGCCCTTAGAGGGGTAAAACGGGGTTTTAAAGTTTGTATGGATAAACGATTTTAGATGGACTTTTTATTTCGAAACTTTGTAAGGTCACTCTAATAAATAAATAAGGAAACACGTGTTTCATATTTTTTCAAAATTCCACAGCTAAAGGGGTGAAAAGGGGTTTCGAAATTTGTATGGAAAACGATATAGATATACTTTTTAATTCGAAACTTTGTAAGATTACTCGAATAAACAAATAAGCAAATATGTCTTTTGTGTTTTTTCAAAATTCAACCCCTAAAGGAGTGAAACGGGGTTTCAAAATTTGTATGAAAAAACGATATTAGATGAACTTTGTAGGATTACTTTAAAAACCATCTAAGCAAATATGTGTTTCGTATTTTTTTTAAATTTTACCCCTAAAGGCGTAAAAAGGGGTGTTTAAGTTTGTATGGAGAAACGATATTAGATCTAGACTTTTTATTTTGAAACTTTGTAGGATAACTCTAATAAACAAATAATTAAATACGTCTTTCGCGTTTTTTCACAATTCAACCCCTAAAGGCGTGAAAAGGGGTTTAAAATTTGTATGGAGAAACGATATTTAATGGAAATTATATACTCTAATAAACATTTAGGCAAATACGTATTTAGTATTTTTTTCATTCAACCCCTAATGTGGCGAAAAGGGGTTTAAATGGTAATAAACAAATAAGCAAATGCATCTGTCATATTTTTCTAAAATCTACCACTTAGGGGGTGAGAAGGGGTAAATAACCCTAAAAATCAAAATAGAAGTCGCGCGCGACGGTTCCCGGACGTGAGAAGGCGCTAGAACCTCATTATAAATTCATCATTTGTCTCGATAACATGCGTAGCGCAAGCACCGCGATCGTCACATCTTCACGCCTTAATTACTTAGTTGATCATCATGAAGTACATATTGACAGGAGTACCTACAGAGTAGGACGTTAGATACCTTTATATATTACACGCAAAAACTTACCCCTTGACTGGGAAAAAGGTATCTATCTTAACCCAAATTTAACGCGTGCGAAACCGCGGGCAACAGCTAGTTATTCCATAAAAATTATTTACAGAGATTAATTACCATGTTTATCTTACTTATCTTATCTATCTAGAGTTTATCTTACTTATCTTAATATCTTAGAAACTACTACTACTTAGAAACTACAATGTAAATAAATATCTACCGAACTATCGCTTTTATTACGGATCCTTAATTACGTTTATTTAATGTTAATAAGGTTTAATAAGGTTTAATAAGGTAATAACGTTTAATAAGGTTAATTAGTATAAAACTTCAAAATTTGGCAATTTTAGTAAATGTAAAAATAAATGCATATCTCCTGCGTTTGCGCAGGAGATACGCATTTATTTGCGATTCCGCTTCTAAAACTCCACAGTATTAATAAAAGCAATAGGCTGGCTGAGATAGGTTTCAGCTAGTTTAAATACGCATGTCTCAACCCCTGCCTATTACTTTATTAACTTCGTCTCTATTTGTAGGCATTAGGTACATGAACACAGGTGACCTGGTAACATTAACCCTTATGACAGCTGATTTCTTTCCTCTCGGTTCAGTATATAAAATTGCGTTCATTTTGTCATTGATTCTCGATATTCATATTCTTTTGCGTTAAAAATAAACAAAACTATTAGAAGCTGAGCTAGAGTAATCGTTTTCAATGTAAATATACTTCTAGGTACATTTTAAGGTAATGTTTTGCCTGACATTTCGTATAGATTAAAAAATTGTGGTTAGCTAACTGTTAATAATAGTCAAAATTAATGATTATTTGACGGAGGAACGACTAACGGTTTTTTATTTTTATTTCAAGCTCACAATCATTCAAACGTCGATGTTACGCGATAGAATCAGTAAAGAAACTGTACATAGATATTATTTTTAATTACTCATATAATACAAAGTCTTTAATATTTGACTGTAAATATTTAGTTACCTATTTGGTCAGGCACCCTAGTTGGTAGATGGCGATCGGCACAATGTGATTCTTATATAGTGTTGTGTACCTGCTGCCGGCTTCCATGTTTTTTTTCTGGAGCCTTTGCCTATGTATATTAATACGTAGAATGTATATTAGTATGTATATTAAGAAATCTAACTAGCAGTAAGTAGAAGATAAAATATGATAAGATAAAGGTAACTAACCAAAGTCATTTTATCGCTCAATAACACCTTTCGAAATCTCCATTAGAAGTCCATCAAATTATTGGCCCACCTTGCCCGATCCCAGGACAGTGATGTACTCCAGCCAAAAGTGAATCTGTCGGAGTGCGAAGGTAGGGGGAATGGGACCGCTCTGGTGTTACCAACTATTTGTTACATGATTGTAAATAAGCACTTTTTTGTGGATTGTTGACTATAAAGGGCGAATCCGTCACTCCAGGTAGTTTTAACGCTTATGATCGTTCTCTCTCCCGTGAGGTGAGCCTAGAAGACTTTGTGGACGATACAAATCTACCGTCCAGCAATAACCACGAACCGCCAGAGACCAACGCCCTATGGCGAGGCACTAGGAAGGTAAACTAGTGTGATTAACTCGCCCCCTGTCTACCGGTTTCGGCCAGATTTTTCCGGCCCCCCGACTGGTTACGGGTACGAGCATTGATTTTATAGTGTAATAGATAACGCCATTCCATACTGCAAAGTGGAAGTCGCAATTTAATACAAAAAACGGCAGGTAGATGGCCATCGTAGTTTTCAAACTCGATTTAATGCGCTTCCATCTTCATTAAACTAATATTTGGCCGATAGATGGCGTTCAAACATATTATCGGACGCGTCCGTAAGCCGCGGCTTACGAACGTGTGCCTAGTCGTCCGCGACTGACGTCCTATAATGTGCAGCAGGGCGATTTTATATCTCCATCGCTAAAAACTCGAAACGAACTCAAACGTTACGGTTCGAAAACGATTTTAGCGAAACGAAACATAACATATCGTATCGGCCGATTTTGTAAAAAAGACACTTCGTTTCGCTAATTTTACGAGATAAAATTGGCAACATCGCATTGGTTTTCATTTGTTAAACGTCAAACTGTGGTCAAACTGTCAACTGCGCGGTGCGATGTGTTGAAACTCAAAAAGGAACGCAATTTCGCCATCGATATACGATTCCTTCGCCTATTATTTCGCCATTCCCACACGTTATCGCGAATCCCGTTATTTTGCTGTCGACATCATAATGCAACAATGCGATGTATACTATTTCGGGATTCAGTTTCGGTTCGGATAGTGACGTATTTCGATGTGAAAACGAAGTTATAAAATCGGCCGCCAGTTATAGTTCGCTAAATCAGCGCGATAGCGAAACCAATTGAGAACGCTAAAGTTACAAAATCGCCCTGCAGGCTCCATAGAAATTCATTACACAGATCGCGTGCATAAGCCACAGGCATAAGCCGCGGCTACGGACGCGTCCAATAATGTGTTTGCCCCTAAGCGTATGCCGTCAGAGATTAATATTAAAATAGAGCGCGAGCGCGCGAGTGTGAACAGTAGACACGGGTGTGAACAATGCAGCGACCGCCCGGCTAAGGCCCGCAGTCGTTCGCGAGCGCTTGTGAAGTGATATAGTTGGGAATTTGTAGAGCATTTTTATTGTTTTTAAGAAGAAAGATGGTTAAATGTGCAATCGATCATTGTAAAAATGATACTAGAAAACACACAAAACACAAATCTAGTGTCACATATCATCGATAAGCAATTTTGAATTACTTTTCAGCCAAATAAAAGTTATCCATTACGGGGGTGAAGCGAGGAGCGCGACGTAAGCGGATGAGGAACACACTGCCCCACCCTTCGTCTTGCTCGACCGCAAGTAGGGAGGGTGTTCACTAATCGAGAATCGAGATATTTTAAAAGCGAAATCGATAATCGATAATATTTTTTTATAAAAATTGACAAATCACTTTTTTTAATTATAGGTAGTAATGGTAAAAAAATCTTATGTTAATATAAGTATAGAGTATATATGGAATATGATAAATAATGCATAATAAGGCCAATAAGGGATTCCTTTTTGGACCACTCACATAGGTTTATCCAATTGCTTCAGATGGAGCGTAGATGTTTTTAGGGCGTACCTTTATATGCTGATATTATGCATGTATGAGTGTCTGAACGTAGAGAACGAACGTCTTGACGGGTTTTGACGTAAGTATGAGGTGTCGTTGGATTCGACGTGATACGGTGGTGCGAATACGTTATATTAAAAACCGACATAAAAATAATTTAAATTTAAATTTAAATAATATTATTATTATTAACTTAGAAACTTACCTTACTTTTAGGTTTCCAAAAGACAAAACAAATATGATGAAGTAGATTGATGCTGTAAAGAAGACCGATTGGGAACCAAACTTTTGGAGTAGAATCTGTTCAGTACATTTTCCGGATTCAAGCATGTATGAAACCAAAGATTAACAAACGACCCTGTACCTTCGCTTTTTCTACAACAATCTCCATTTTCCGGTCAACAGTCGGAGGTTGCAGGGCTTTCCAATTCAGGACTGGTACACGACACTCCAAGGAAACGAAAGTTAAAAACAGAAATTATCCGTTTAGAAGACATTGCAAAACGCCGACGTATGCGGTGCAAGGCACTACACGCTGCTAATCGGCGTTTGAAAAAGAAAGTTGACAATTTATCTAAGGTATTAAAAGAACTAAAGCAAAAAAGACTGATCAACCAAGAACAAGTGGATATTCTGGAAGTGTGCCGGCTTTCTACAGCAGCTCTTTTGAAAAGGATGACTCATAAAGGGAGAGAATATCCACCTGAACTGCGTACATTTGCGCTAACCCTCCATTTCTATTCTCCAAAGGCCTACTCTTACGTACGTAGTACCTTTAAAACATGTCTACCACATACAAGCACCATAAGAAAATGGTACCAATGCATATACGCCACGCCAGGTTTCACTGCAGAAGCTTTTAAAGCACTTGATCAAAAGGTCAAGTCTTCTGACAAGAAAATTCTATGCAATTTGGTAATAGACGAGATGTCGATTCGACAATTAAAGGAATTTGACGGTAATGCAGTCCAAGGATATGTAGATTTTGGTGCTGGGTTTGATGTTACCGGAGTTTCAATGCACCATGCAAACAAGCTCTGGTGTTCCTTTTAGTTGCCATTAACGAGCAGTGGAAAATTCCAGTAGGATATTTTCTGGTAATCGGCGTAACAGGTGAGCAAAGAGCCAATCTAGTAAGGATATGTCTTTCTAATTGCCACGATGTAGGCGTGGTAGTTGTATCTATGACATTTGATGGTTGCCCAGCAAATATAGCCATGGCTCAAGAACTTGGCTGTTCGTTTAACTACCAACGTCAACTAAAAACCTATTTCGAACATCCTGCAACAAAAGAACCAGTTTTTGTATTTTTTGACCCATATCACATGGTGAAACTGGTCAGAAATACATTACAAAGTAAAAAGGTTCTTAGAGATAATAACGGCGGCCTAATCAAATGGCAATATTTTGAAGAATTAAACACGCTCCAACTAAATGAAAATTTTCACTAGGGAAATAAATTATCGACACAACACATCAACTTTCAAAATCAAATAATGAAAGTAAAGCTAGCAGTACAGCTGTTAAGTGCCAGTGTTGCGAACGCTATTGAATTTTGCGACAAAAAATTACGTATAGGTACTTAATTTTGCTCACTCACAACCAACAGTGAATTTCATCAACACAATGAACAATCTGACATATAAGCAATAATATGTACATATAAGCTTTTTGTTAGAGTTATTTTTTGGTGCAGTTAGATCACTGGGGGGCTTTAATAATAATCCTTCCGCAAAACAGTTTAGGGGAGCATAGGTATACAAAATTACTCGTCCACGCCGAATTTAAGCCGCTGAAGGAAACTGAATTCCGTTAGAGAATATACCTACCTATTCTAAACTTTACACAAAAATCCCAGTATGTTGATACGATTAATAATTCTCTTGCAATTAATAATTCTCTATATATATATATATATATATATATATATATATATATATATATATATATATATATATATATATATATATATATATATATATATATATATATATATATATATATATATATATATATATATATATATATATATATATATATATATATACATAAACCCTGAAATAGGTCCATGTAAACCATTTTTAGGGATTTATTAAAAAGGACGTTGCGTAATTCTCTAAATACGAAAACCAGGTACCTTGTGAATGATTAATAACAGTAAAATGAGCCAATTTTCTTTATTTTCTATGTTATTATGACTCTTTGAGGAGAACATGACGGTATCCATAGCCTTGGACGCTTACACTTATTTTAGTGATGTGCATTTATATTATTAAACGCAAGAATTATATTTAAATGAAATGGATCTAAAAAAATACAAATTTAAAAAACAATAACGTGGTTATTCACATTAATCCACCAATCAATGAGAGCGTCAAAGTCCGGATAGGAAACTCCTCTTAAAACAAACCGGAGATACCGTAAGCAAAATTAAATATGATATCGTAATGAAATATTATACTTATCTTTAAATAACACAACAAAATATCTTAAATTTAATAATATGTACAATATATGGATAAACAGTGACGATTTACGACAATGAAAAATACTCCCAGTCAGACCTTAGTTCGGACATGAACTCCGCTCATTTTCGTGTAGTATGTAGGGAGGTACATGAAAAAAAAAATAAATAAATGAGTAGTGCGTGATTTTTTTTCCTATAAACAAATTATGTTATTTACTACATGAAAATAGTCTATTTTGCATCGAATGCTTTGTTAACATATAATGAAAATAAGTGCTTTATAGTTAAATTAATAAGACATTGTTTTATTAACCCCTAGAGCCCCGATTGGCTGATATCGGCCAAGACACGATTCAGCGTGACGGCCCCGTTTTAATTTATTTTATTTTATTATGTTTCATTATGTTAATATGTTTTATTTTAATTATGGATACAGTGGTTTGGCAGTAATTAATGTTTCGGTGAAACAGTGTCATAATTCATTTTTTTTACTAATTTTTACTAAAATTTTTTGGGACATCAACTTGTTAATCGGCTGAGGGACCGAGGCCTGAAGGGTTAAATTAATTATGTGATTTGATCGCAAACTGAACGAACATGTGGATTAGTAAACAAGAAAACATAAATATATTTGCCTATAAAGTATTTAATTATTTATTTTACTTTTTTGGCAAGCTTTAACTTCGGAAAATAGGTAAAGGTACAGCGTGTTTTTAGCACACGGGAATATTTTGGGACAACTGTACATCAAATAAAAAAAATGGTGTAGTTATTATTAATATTGGATGCTGATGTAGAGATTTACTAATATTAGCTGCTACTGTAGAGATATTATTAATATCAATCTAAAAAAAATATCCACAATTTAATTAAATTTAAGCTTTAGTTGCAGAGGAACAGCGATTTTATGTTCAAATTTTAAGTATTAAGATTTTTACTCAGTAACAAAGGCCTACAATAAAAAAGTTGTTTATGATTTTCAAGTTAGTTCTTTTATGTAGCATAAAATGTCCTTTTTTGTAATTATAATTATATGTTATATTTATTAAATATTATTTATGTTGAACTATTTTAATTTTTTTTTTGTTAGTGTTTTTTTCAGAATTCCATTTACAATTTTTGAATATTTTACAAATAACTAAAGTCTGAATCACAAATTGAATGTGCTCTTTGCATGATTCTTCGAAAGTTAATAGATTTTCGTCAATATTTGTATTAATAAGATCTGTTAATTGCTTTCTTATTTTTTTACCATGGTAAATTTTGTAATAGTTTTTTTCGAATATATTTAAGCATCTAGTAGTAAATTGAATAAAATGTGCAGAAGGGCAAATTAAGAAAAGCGTTTTATTTAAATTTATTCCTCCATAATTTTTACTTAATATCAGTAACTGCCTGTTGTCTGTTAAGTGGTTTTCAGTGATTAATACTTTATGGCAGCTTTCACAGTGAAATTTTTCTAAACACCTTTTCGCTAAATATCCTGAAAAATATGTGATTGAGCAATCTTCTAAAGTTGTTACTGAGCTGGAAGCTATCGATTCAATGTTTTTAATGATTTTAGTGCTTTGGGTATGAGTGTTTGAACTATTGGGTTTTTGATTAGCTAGATGAGGTTGATTTTCTATGTCTGGCTCGTCCACCGTTTGTTCCATGTCAATTACTACGTCAAGATCCGGTTCACAGTTAGCTGATTTTGGTTGTCTCATCAATGAGTTTATGCTGTGACTTCTAAAGATTTGCCTGAAGAGACGAGCTGTCGGGTTCTGATTATATCCACCCTTTTGACGAAATACAGAAAATAAATTTTCTAGCACATCTTGGTTCAAACGATTAGTTAGTAGAAATAAAGCACCTAATTCTTTTTCACTATTAAAAAACTGCAATATTCCTTCTATCGTTTGCAAAAGTCCATTAAAACAAGGAGGCCTGACATTTTGAGATTTATAATTTACCGCTGAAAGATTAGTAATTATTTCCTTAGACTTAGTTAATGTTTGAAGAACCACACTATTTTTTTCTGATAAACCACAAGCATATGGGTTTGTTGAAACTAATGTTTTACTATTTAGGCCATCAAATAAGTTATTCATTAATTCTAAAAAATCTGCGGTACTTATTGCTGAAGCTGTTTGAATTTGCTTTGTCTCTATACAAGTTTTAATTGTGGCAGCTACAGAATGACTAAATATTTGTGCGGCTAATTTCACACTCATTTTTTGAAAAGAATTTGGATATATATGACGGTCTGTTAATTTGGGCATGGCTCTACACATTTTACTATTTTTATCTATTTCGTATACTTTTTTTACGTCAGAAAAGGATATTATTTTCCCGTCAAGAATGAAGTCCTTCGTTAGCAAATTATTTCTAAAACTTTTAAGAAGATGTGGAACGTCATAGATTGCAAAAAACTTAACGTTGTCATGATGAAAATACGGATTTTCACAAGAGACATTCAATGCTTTCATCGCGGACTGGTTACTGGTGCCCTGATCACAAACTATAATTTTTGGTTTTAATCCTGTTTCTAAAAGTCTGGATAAAGTTTGTTTAATTAAATCTACAAGATTCCTGGACGTAACTCCTGTACTAGAGAGAAAATAAGCTATTGCTATTTTCCAGCAAGAATAAATACCCCTAGCCATAAAAACTAAAGCATACTTAGCTGTTTTATTTGACCTACCCATGTCACCTAGATCCTGAAAGCCCTCTATTAAATCATATTTTTTGGAATATTCCATTCGTTCCATTATTGCCATTTCGTCGAAGCAAACTATGCAGGTTTTCTCTTTTTCAGATTTAGAGCTAAATTTTTTCTTTATTTGATTTAAATATGCATTATTAAAACCTGGTAGAAATGACGAATTGCCAATCCATCGCCTAATCGTAGATAGTGCGGGTAATATTATTTTATTATTTCTTAAAAAGTTATAAGTCGCTGGAGATTTGTAAAATAAAGCGAGGGAAAAATTTTTTTCGTTAACCGACCAGGGCCGAATGTTGCTTTTTAACTGCATTTTAACTAAAGTCTTAGATTGGACTGAGGAGAACGGGAATGAATCGAATACACTGCTGGCAGCGCAGCGGTTCCTTAGCAGTTTTACTTTTCTTTTCAATTTGGAAATTAGAGCATATTTCGATTTTAACCTTGTCTTTAATTTAATATTCTGAATTTTGTATTTGCTTTCTGTTATTGGTTTATTTTTAACAGGGGATGTTGGTACTATTATTATTTCATCTAAATTACTTTTGGTGGAAAATGACGAGCAAGACGATCGGGATCCTAATAACTTAGTCTTATTAGTATAAACTCTGTTGGGCTTTAGCACTATCAGCGGAGGAGATAAGGTACCTTTTCTCGAATCGGACCATGGAGGAAACAATGAAATCACTGCGTCTTCGTTGCATACATTTGCCGAACTCACTAATTCTGCATTACCTGTAAAGAGAAAAATCAATGTATGTACGCACTACATAGATTTGCGGAAAGTTAAATACGTTTTTATCTATATATTTTTACATTTGTAACGCTGAAAACACATTTCATCTACCTACATTTTTACTACCACTTATTTTTAAAAACTAAACGTTCTAAAGTATAATCGATAGATAATCTGTAAATGTCAACCCTACGTATTAACCGCGAACAGCTGACCTCCGGGCGAGCTGACAAGGCTAGCCAATGCTGTCGTTATAAATTATTTTGTCTATGTCATGTACAAACCTGTATATTGGGAGGACGACTTATAATCACGAGGTACAGCAGTTGCATTTAATAGCATTCTTCCCCCATAGCCCGATCGAAACGACGTACTATCGAAATGGTTTTGACAAATGTATCTATTAAAAAGCAGATCTCGTTCGATCTTATAGAGAGAAGCGTTTCCTAAAAAAGACAAAACGAAAAATCAACACAATATGAGATTTTATCGAGGTTTTAATACTTGACTGGCGTATTACTTTGTAATTTAGTAGGTATATTATTTAAAAATATGCTATGACTGTAGAATAGGAACCTCTCCTAGATTGTCGATTTTTTAACGTCACCCGACTATATTTACCACGCTGATTCCTATTGCTATATTGCTAGGAAATATTGCTAATTTCAAATGTCCGACACTATTTTCTTTCAAATTTAGCATTGAAATAATGTGTAGTGTGTAGTTTTTTTTATAGAAAGTTTCCTATACTGCAGTCATTCCATAAATATAATAGGTACATACCACAATTTCGCATCCAAAGTTCAAGCCTCTCTTTGTCTTTTATGGGAAATCTAAACATTTTAATGTTTTTATTAGACCTCCCCGACATCCTACACGAAATATATGAGCAAGTATTAGGCATTTCACGATCGAACTTCAAAACTAGGCCAGAATAAATATATATAATCCAGGACTTCGCACCACTAGCACCGATTGTGATCTGTGAGCAGTGAGCACCACTGCTTGCGGTATCTCAACCCGTAAACATAAATTTGGCAACGCTGCGTTCCACGTTGTAAATAAGAATATCTATCGATAGGTAAAATATAGCTAATATACAATATTACCGATATTTTGCGCACCGCTAGATAGCGCATCGTCCTCAACACTTTTTATACAATTTTTCTAAAAATAAATTTGGCTAAGAAAAAGGTTTTTAGTGATCAGATCAGAGAATCTATTACACTGTATAAGAACGCTATTAAGTATGTTTTAAGTGTCGTTAATTTACATAACCAGTTAATTATTTTTAGTTTTGTTAGTTTACTTTTAGTTTATTTATTTAAAAACAGGTCCACGATTCGCTAGGTCAAAAAAACAGTAATTAAAGCTAATTCCCCACTGAGCTACCGCGCGTATAACAATACTAACACGAGAGAGACTAGCGCAATGACGGGACCCATAGTTACCTTGTGAATGAATAATAACAGTAAAAAGAGCCAAGTTTCTTTATTTCCTATGTTATTCATTTATTTATTTTAAACAACATGATTTATAGACGAATGGCTATGATATTCGGTATATAGTACAATAAAACGTGCAGGAAAAACAAGTTAAACCAAGAGCCGTTGGCTCATCGCATACCTAACTGAGCAAGAGCGCCCGTATCTAGGGATGCTGATATTTAACTTAGCATATTGCGAGCTGACAGGTTTGACGTTCGGTTATATAGTTATTATTGGAATATAGTATGGTTATGTAGTTATTATTATGACTCTTTGAGGCGAACATGACGGTATCCATAGCCTTGGACACTTATTTTAGCGATGTGCATTTTCATTATTAAACGCATGAATTATGAAAGAAACGCAAAAAATGAAAGTAAAAATAGCTGCCCAGTTGGTGTTAGATGACCAACAAAAGATAACAGCCAGTCGGTGTTAGATGCTCTAATGTTTTGATGAAAAACATTTATAAAGGTATCTGGTCTGTGAAGACTGTTTATCAACGGTAACCCATATATGCCCAGCGATTCGAAAACGAAACAAGAAGTAGTACTTTCGTAAAAGCATCGGAAATCCTTTGGGCGCTCAGTAAAATCCAAAAAACTGCTAGCTCTCTCAAGAGTACGGAACTGTCTCCCTTTTGATTGAACTTCTTTGAGTTCTCTTTGAACTCCCTTTTGATTGAATTGACACTTTTGATTGAAACAGTAAGCAGTGCCAGTTGTGTCATGTTCGCATCGTGCAAAAATCACGTCTCCCGAAAAAAAGAAAGTATTTATTCAGTTGAGTAAATCTTTGTACAAGTATCATACTTTTGTAGTAAATTTGGGTAAGTTTTGTAGTAAATTATTGACTTATTCGTGTTTTTATAATTAGTCGATTGTAGATAGAATTAGTCGATTGTAGATAGAATTAGTAGATTGCACGTGAAATTAATAATAAACATTAAATAAATTCATTATAACATCTTGGTTTGAATTACCTATAGGTAACGAACGTAGGATATTTGCCCATTGTTTCGTTTTCGAACACCTCAAAATATCTAGTTAACAAAAAATAATATATACCTAAAGTAGTTAATACTGTTATAGGGACTTTTCAATATAAGCATATCTGAAAATAATCAAAATCAACATCCCAAAATAGTTCCGGGCATATATGGGTTAAAAAGCCCCAAGAAAAAATCATTGACATCGACTAAAGACAAAGGAGGCCTAATTTACCCGAGTGATGATGTATGTGAAAAATGTGAAAAAGTATGTGAAAAAAATTGCGTAAATTTTTAGTATATATTCACCATAGTAAAATTAAAAACCAAGATGTGCATACAATGATAAGGGACGTGATATTGTATGATATGCACTCATCGAATAACCAAATTATTTTTGCTGTTTAAATGAACATCAACTCGATTTCAGTTTTTTTGAAGATCATACATATCTTCTAATAAAATCGATCTGCGAAAATTATCTCAAGCTAAGAATCCATTTTAAAATGAAGAACGCTGTAGTAGAAAAGAGCGTCAGAAATTTTTATAATAAATTAGTGCTATTTAAAGGTCATTAGCGCACCCAAACTAGTATAGTAATAAATAATATTACGAGAATCTTACATTGTTTAATTGTGACAAAAAGAGATTTTTTAAAATAAAAAAAAATGTTTTTTAATATATTTTTTTATTATTAATTAATATTTATTACTTTTATTTTGAATCTAATTTAATCAAGAATGATGTCGATAGTATTTGTAACTAGCGTTAACGAGAATCTGACATAGTTTAGTTGTGATAAAAATAAAGTTTTATTTTAAATAAAAGACTTATTTTTACATTATTAAGTTTTTACTACACCTTATATTGATAATACTTTTATTTTTAATCTAATTTAATCAAGAATCATACCGATAGTATTTGTAAATGCATTTAATATTACGAGAATCTGTCATTCTTTAGTTGTGACAAAAATAGGTTTTTTTTAAATAAAAAACCTATTTTTTAAGCATTTTTTTTTAATTCAGCTTTATTTATACTTTTATTCTAATTTATTCAAGAATCTTATCGATAGTATTTATTGTAAGCGCTTCCCTAGTCACGCACATTAAACAGCTTTAGAAACTCACACTAACAAAAAACGGAGTCTTTAGCAAATGCGCCGTTTCTGCAGCTGCAGTGAACGATTTGGCAACGATGCATTTGATAGCGCGTTTACACTCTCGCGCGAGGCGCCAGGCGAGACGCAAAACCATATCTGTAAACAAATGGAACAGAGGCAAAGCTTCTAACGAGCGTACAAAATGTTTACCAACTTGCTAGAAGCTTCGCCTCTGTTCCGTTTGTTTACGACATGGTTTTGCGTCTCGCCTCGCGCCTCGCGCGAGAGTGTAACCGCCCCATCACAAACCACAGAACCATTGATTTTATATGACAGAACTGAACGCGATCGTCGCCAGCTGGCGTTATTTACAGTAAATAAGAAAGTTTACACGTAACTGTTTATTTATTAATTTATTTATTTATTTAAACCCATAAAAAAAACAATTACATAACAAAAACATTGTCTTAACCTAATAATTAATAATTTAACATTTCCTTTTGTTGTCATTTTAGTAATGCAAATATAAAATTTTATTAAGGAAATCTTAGGAACTATGTACAATAATATTTTTATCATAAAATCAATAACATCGAACAATAACGAGAGCTGTTCTATGGTAAAAATTTAATTTGGTAGTTTTTTTTAAGGTAACATTAAGAGTTAATTTAAATAAATTTATATAACAAAAACATATTACTATTTTAAGTAGGTTTTTACATTGTTACTTTCATTTTATATCATTGGTTAAAAAACGGTGACTTGTGTAAAATTTATAGTCATCAATTACTTAAAAATTTCAAATACAGTCGACAGTGTAAATTAACAGTAGTAAAAAATGTCAGATAAAATATTATAAAATGTATAAATAAAACAGTATTTTAATTACATAAAATTGTAAATTAAATGAATTGTAATATCAGCAGTATTATTGCTTACAACATATATGACAATATAATATAATACGATAATACATACCTACACCCACAGAAGTGCCTTAGTAATAATTTATAATAGAAAATTAAACTTACATATTAGACTACTAGACTTTTAGAATATACACATAACTTTTAGAATATACATTTCTTGAGAACGAACAACCTCTTCGGAAGTAAAATGATTACTGCATACAAACGAACCAGAGCTCGGCGTCCAATTAGAACGTGGAATAGCCCTAGTCCATCGCTTACGAAGATTATCTTCCTTCGGGAAAGAAAATGTTGAAACGGGAAGTTCTCCAGTTTTCAACGCAGAGTTATAATTTGATTTGTATCCGAGAACACAGCATCGCCTCGGCATCTAAAAAATATAAGCTAGTATTAGCGGTGATATTACACCCTAGCTGGTTCGAATTCGTTTGATATGTTCGACTACATAATGAAATTGTTTCCAGTCAGTCGATAGTAGCATCGATGATGATCATCGTCATTGAGTATCGCTCGCTTGATCAAAAGCTGCATACAGATACAGACTCATCTCTCCACGCTCTACCTTCATTAAATTATTGTTATCTATACTAGTCTATACTAATATTATAAAGAGGTAATGTTTGTGAAGTTGTAGGAAGTAATCTCTGGATCTACTGAACCGATTTTGAAAATTCTTTTACCAATAGAAAGCCACGTTATTTGTGAGTGTCGACAGAAATCCACCGTCGAATCTCGCTCGATTCGAAAGCGATCATTTCTCTCATTTAATATGACAACACAGTATACTGTGACGCGACTTGACTTGTTCTCGTCTCGTATGATCCGTGATACGCTTTATAAAAAGTTTTCAGTTTCTATTCTCGGGACGCGGTTTTTTGCCGGGGCCGGCAACGAAAGTTAGGATTGTGCCTATCGGGGACTCAAACTTCGCCGGTCGATTGATCCCTCTGAGGCAGACCCTGAAAAATTTCCTTAACTTTTGGGGACGAGAACACGAAGTTTAGCCTTCGCTATTGTGTCAGACATGCCGATAAAATCCGATGTTGTGATGTTACGCATGTTAGATCGCTTGGCTTTAGAAACAAATACGAAATCAAATAAAACCGATCTATTGCAATTTTTTACACGCACCCGAGGATTCCTTCCGTAAGTTATTAAGAAAAAGATTCCACCTATAAAAGTAATCCTACATATTAACTAGCTAAAATTTTAGCAGTCCTTTGATATTATTATTCTTTGATTCAAAAAGTTGCATACTTATGATATAATGAAACCCAAGTATCGAGTAAGGTTTTTCGCTATCCCTACCTTTATACAGTGACCAATATCAAGTCAGACGAATTGCAATTTCTCAGCTGCAAGTATAGAAGCAATTAAGGGTGTCAACACGTGCATACAACAGGTCAAAGACAACGGGTCGTTTCTATCGGCCTTGTGTTTATGCCATTGCGTCTGAAAATAGACAAAAAAATGCTTAAATGTTTGATATGTTTAAATATTTAGCTCACCAAATCCAACATCTACTGAAGCACAAGCTTCGCTTAGTTGGGCGACATCGGTCAGTAAACATCATAAGAGTTTAATTTATTTCTGTGGTTTGCGTAATTTAGTATAACCCCTTGAGTATGATACGACCAAATCTGGTTCTGAAACAATTATCCGTTGAGTATGATACGACCAGATCTGGTTCCGCGTTTTTTTCACTTCTTTGACGTTCTCATATTTATTCATAATTATCTAATTGTTTTACAAAATGATATTTCAATATTCTATATTCGAAATTTCAATGCAATCATTGTGCAGTTGTTCTTTTTATGATTGGTGTAGTAGTTTCGTAGTTATAGTACTTTAAGGTCGATGTCGCCGAAAATCCTGCAAAAGAGACAGATGCATCCATGAAAATACCCATTTACTCCAAGGGTTAATATTTTGTTTGATGTTTTAATTGTAGATTGCATATTTTTTTTGTTAATTTCTTTATCTATACTAATATTATAAAGAGGTAAAGTTTGTGAGTTTGTGAGGTTGTAGGGAGTAATCTCTAGATCTACTGAACCGATTTTGAAAATTCTTTTACCCATTTTAAGCCACGTTAGTTGTAAGTGTCATAAGCTATATATTAATCCGAAAAATGAAAAGACTTCTTCGAGATAGTCGGATTTCCAAAGTAAGTCGGAAAAAACGGTCGAACGAAAACGTTTATAACTAACGCTGCCTTAACGATGAGAGATATATGATTAAGTTCTAAAGAAAAGTTGTAGAGCTTGATAATGCGTACACAAAAGCCACGACAGCATATGCCTAACTTTTATATTTAGGTCACAAAAAGTAGTATTTTTATATGAAAAAAAATAATTTAAATCTTTAGGTCATGTTTATTGGTCATATTATCAACAATTATGAATTCTTATCAAAATAAGTAAAATTTATCGTCTCAAGTGTTTAAAACAAAAGGCTTTCCTCTTTTACTGCATATAATTCCCCTTTTACTGCATAAATAGTTAAAGAAATAATACACTTACAAATAAGACACTCACAAGAAGACACTCACAAATAACGGTATTATAGTCAAATTGGCATGCAAATACATACATATGCAGTAAAAATATAACCCTTCTTTTGGCAGTCAGGAAATAAATCATAGCACTCAGTACTAACCGAACCACACTCATAATTCCATCACAGGTAAAAAGTTTTACAGCCCAACAAAGTGGGCACGGGTCAGCTAGTTAAAGATAAAAAACGAATAACCAAATAATTACATTGACGGATTAATGTAAATCGTATTTTATCCAGGAATGCACTGCACACATATCCCTGGAATGCACCAATGACTCTCGGAATTTGAAATTTAAGTCAAAATTAATGAAAGGGTATATATAATGAGGTATACGAGGCAAACCAATCGGTTGAGTACCTATATTTTATCCAGATTCAACGGCGCTCTGTCTCTGGATTGCACTAACAACTCCTTCTGGAATCTGTAATATATTTGAAGTTAAATTAATGATGAGGTACATAATGAGGTATGCAAAACAAAGCAATAGGTGTGTTTAGAGTGCTCAAAAACTATTATATATTTAATGGGTAACGTCTTTTAATCTGGACAATCCGTCTTGTTTCTCGACTGATAGAACGCCGATATTGCTGTGATAATCTTAAACGAGGCCTGGTTGGCCTGTGGCCAGGCATGTTAAAAAAGCTATCTTGTTGCATGCATTAATGTTCGCGGATAAGTGAACACGACAATTTGAGGTTATGTTTCTATGTAAAACAACATATTAACGCAAATTTGTTGATAAAAAGATGTATATTTACCTTAAATAGTTGTTGCAGATAGGGAGATGAGTATTATACATTAAATCACATTTAAAATTACACATAAAAACCACAAAAACTCAGAATGTCCACCGTTCATA
The DNA here is from genome assembly GCA_944548615.1 of Micropterix aruncella. Lineage (NCBI taxonomy): Eukaryota > Metazoa > Arthropoda > Insecta > Lepidoptera > Micropterigidae > Micropterix > Micropterix aruncella. Next base: position 15,951,424 of record OX155965.1, read on the forward strand.
GAACTGTCGTGGAACTGTCAACAATACTTAGATCGACGTTGCCAGTTGCCAGCCACATCTTATTGTTGGAAAGGCGATTCCTGAAATAGCACGCCATCTATTATTTTCTTCATTGAACATGTGATTTGTAGCGTAGAAGGAAATGCAATAGATAGCGCTAATAATTGAATGCTAATTTCGTTGAAACTGCTTGAATTATTGGGTTTTTAGAATCAATCGATCCTTTATAATTAAAACTTAATTATCAATGTTAATATAGATATCCAAATAAATTCCTATACTTTTCGACGTCAGCACTACCAGTGCCATCTGCGTAGTGACGGCGAGAAATATGCTGCCATTTTCTTGTATGGGGTGGCGCTATCTATTACACTATAAAATCAATGGTACGAGGTTGCTTGCGCGGTCCTCTCCCTTACGTAGTGGTGATTCGGTGTCTACCGAATCAATCATGGACCACATTAATCTTTTCATGAGCATTTTCCGTAAAGTTAACAACTACCGCTCTATAGGAAACAAATCCGTTTCCAGACTCACCGGTTATCAGTTGGAATGCACAGTCGATTTGCTGACGCCGCATGGTGCGCGAAGCGTCCAGGAGCATTCGAAGGTTGATTCCTAGGGAAAACTGGCCCTCAGGCCAGAGTCCTGCCTGAGCTCGCACTTCGTGGAGGCTGCCGGATGGATGTTGACACGGGTCAACAACGGGAGTTGGGCGGACCCTACACACATGGGTCTTAATGGCCTGCAACATGCCTTATTCGCTCCTTGTAAATAAGCACCATTAAAGAGAGGTAATAGCAGCCAAAAATAATCAGTAATCAGGCTGATACATTTACAATAGCGCCAACTGGACCCGCACATAAGGCTGGCGCGAAGGATCTTGCATTTACCTAAAATATTTCAAAACAGATTTTTGTCTGTCTGTAGGTCTGTTTGGTTTATCGATATCATGACAACACGTTCTCCGACTTCAAAAATTATTTCCTTAATCTATTTTATTCATTAATTCCATAATATGCTCTAGGGTGCCGTACGTGAAATGGAAAGAGGATCTAACTTACAATCGGACGACTGAGAAATCACATTTTTATCCGCAGGGTCGCGAACTTATTATATGCTATTCAAATTAATACCGAAAATATACTATCGAAAAAAATATTGAAATCGGCTGTGCCTTCTTTAGTTACAAAATTTAAAGCTGTTTACTAAAGGGAGAGTAAGTTTTTTTTGAAATCCAATTTCAAAACAAATTTCTGTCTCTGTCTGGCTTATCGTTATCTCGAGAACGTTTTCTACGATTTCGAAAATTCTTTCGCTAATCTGTTTTCTACATCAATGGAAAGAGTTGATGAGCTGTAGATCCGTATCTAAAATGGATCTGGAGCTTCTATACAAAAGAACGACTAAGAAATCACATTTTTATCCGCACTTTTGCCAACTTTATATGAGTTATCCAAATTAATATGGAAAATAGATTATAATTTTTTAATTGAAATCGGACTGTACGTCTTGAGTTATAAAAGTTAAAGTTGCCTGACTAAGGAAAAATTTAAAGATCCGTAACTATTTCGCCAATAATTTTTATTCATCGTATGTATGAGTTGATAAGAGCTGCCATATATATACACACCGATCCGAGCCCAGCGCTAGCATTTTGAAAAGTACTTGTCCGTTTCATATTATTACTTGTTTTAAGTTACTGTTAATATGCAGATATTCCATTTTTTATCACTGGAGAATATTTGGAGCTCTTTTGGTTCGTTCTAATATTCAAGAAAAGAATAATGTAGAAAAATTCGTTTCTTACAGTTGAATACTAGCAGATACATACAAGTAGTTTTCAGTTTTAGTAGTACGATTAGAACAATTCAACCTACAACAAGCAGTGAAAGGCCACACAATATAACCTGTATCTACCACAATAGAATCTGTTCCATAATTGGCGTTTTACGTACTCCTTTCAGGCAATGATTTTAAAACAGCATTTTATATGATGCACATAACATTTTATTTTTGTGCGCTATCTACATTTTTAAGTACGAAAAATTTATCTTGCCACTTATTTTATTAATTCCACCATTACTCATAAATTTTAAAATCAAAAGCCGTATGAAATTTTCTCACTTTATTATTATTTATTATCTTACTAATTCAAATACTATTTACTCTCTCACTTACATCATTTACCTCAATTATTTATTGTTTAAAAAATATACAAAACATTTTGGAATCGGTTGATAAATCAGTTCTCGTTTTTCTCATCTTCTTACTATTTTTGTTCTATGGGGGTGTTGGCGATGAATGACCATCCTTATTTTGGAGACAGCAGCATGTATGTATGCCAATTTTCTAATCAAATTGATAAGTTCTTTGAACCAGTTTTATTGCTTTCAATATGTTTACAATTTCGCCTCTTTTTTCTTACTTAGCAGAAAATCCAGGTAAATGATATATATTATTTTTGAAATAACCAAATTTTCTTTCCAAATTTAGTTATTTCACCCATCTGGCAATGCTGTTTAGTCCACTTAGTGAGGCGAATATCAAATTAACGCCTAGGCTTTTCGCACTTTGTCATTTTAATTGACTCCATGAGTCTCTAGCGCTTCTCAGAGTGACTTAAGGCGAATGCGGTTTTTCAGACATGTTGCTACATTTATGGGTAAAATTCAAATTAGCTCTGTAAAGCAAAACCACTGTTTAAACGAGTAAATCTTAGATTAGATAAATAGTCATATGTTGTGTGTTTCTGTTAGTCTAGGACGGTTTCAGGTTCGTATTTAAATTACGGACATGAATTATATTTCTGCTTTTTTGTACAAAATAAAATTTTCCAATAAGGAGTTCTTAGTGTTATTAAAAAAATATGTTCCTCGCTTGATGATAAGCGGTTATTTCTCGCGAACTTTTTGAAAAATTTGAGACAATTACGAACAGAATGAAGCTATATGTAGCCAATATGACATCGTATGACTTTTAACATTTTATCAAAACGCCACGGGGAGAATACCGCTTTCATATTGGAAAAGCCGTACCTTGATCACAGCGGGACGGGAAATACAGTTATTTGGCTGCGCTTGATTGATTAAATTCTGTGCAATTGACAGTATGGCAACTATGCGGCCGAGATTGATCCGTTAACATCCATGTATGTAAAAATATGATAGAAAATGGCGAAATAAAATAACGCAAACCCAATCCATTGTCATAGCTGCGCAAAATATCAACATTTTTACTAATACAAGAATAGAGGACAAAAAAATCTGTTTTATTTCTTGTATGTGTCTACTGAGTAATTTTACGATATTTCTATTTACTACACTAAAACCAGAGTAACCAGGGTGATATATCTAAAAAAAGTAAATACATCCAATATAACCATAATCTCAAACTTCACTTCATGAAGCTTGCATCTGTGGAAAGAAATAAAGCAGAGGGAAAAAGAAAGAGCGGAGATGCAGAAAATTTGCATTTTATAGAGGACTTCCCGGTAGACTACGTTCTTGGAGTTTTCCTAAGCTGAAAAAATGTAAACATCAGAAGGCCTGCTTATACGGGAACAGGCAACATAAAACTGACCGTGCGAAAGCGAAAATGCTAGGTGATCGGGGTATGAACACCGATTACCCTCGAATTTTCAGACTGCACCTTTAAGTTTAAATGACTGCATTTTCGTGAAATTGTGTTTCGCGACAACTGACAACATGTCGCAGAGGCAGTCGTACATACGTATATAAAAACAGAGGGCGGCGTTGAGGAGTGTTTTAAGCAAAGTCATTTTTATATTGCCTGTTTCCGAGTAAGCAGGCCTTCTGATCTATACATTGGCCTTACAGGAGCTGAATAGCCCTGAGATGCCTCAGTTATATAACTGAAATTTATTTTTATGAATAAAATTATGAACATTGGTCGTAGAAAATGGATTAACTCGTTCCAATCTACTAACTTTTAGTTAGAGTTAAAATAAAATAACTAAAAATTTAATTTTCGTCGCATTAGGGGATGAATACCCTCCATCTTGGATTACCTTATTACTTTAGTAGTATTACCTACCAAAATTCTCTGCCGAAATACCTACCTTCGTTTCGCTCCCTTAAGGCTACAATGATCGAAAAGGTCTTTCTTACATTTCCTAGTATTGTGACTTTGCTGAACTCCTTGTTTCTAGTGAATGGATTAATAAATATAAGGCCCTGTTACCTACCTTGAGGGGCTGAAGCTCACGAAACCCTCGATCAGGTATTCAGTTATTTCTTCGGAGGAATCGTTCACCTGCCTTGCACGATCCCATCTAGAACCGTTTCGAAAATAAGGGTTATAAAATTAAAAAAAATAAAAATATTAATTTTAATAGAATATCGCTTAGCTCTCAAAAACATCCCTCTATTTTATAAGAAAATTACTCCTTTCCGTGCTGTTGAGGAGTTACTCTTATGGTAATGTAAGAACTTCAAATATAAGGGTATATCACCAGAATTTAGAAAACGTATCCTATTATTTTTTTTGATACATGTTTAACCTGCTAAAAAATTTATTCCTCTTTTGTCAGTTAGGTTCGATTTTAGTAAATATGTACTTAAAATTAACTTTCCTTTTATTATTCAGGGAAGTAATACTCTATTAAATAAAAAACATATTTCCATATATTTCAGACAAATCGGAATAAACTTCCACCTTAATTTTCCCTCCCGAATGATGAGTTAAACTTAAATCTCTTAAATACTTTCCTTAGCTGAGAAAACTGTTTTTTTAAATCTTCCATTGTAGGGGTTGATTTTCACCTAATCATCAGACACATCGGTTTATTTCCTGAGGCAGGTATTTCACCCGAATTTCAAGAATCTATTTTTTCTATTTTGGAGATAAGCAATAAATTGAAAGAAATAAACCCTCCATTTCACCACCTTAAGAATAAATTTCCGGAAAGTCCTTTTTTAATTCACCCCTGCATTACCGAGTGAAGATTCATGCAAAATGTCAGTTTCTACAGCCGCCCGTTTCGGCTGTGCGTTGAAGAGTGGGCGACTTTCCGCTTTTATAGTATAGATAACGACAATACGATAAGAAGAAGCTCCAAGCCGTTTTCTTTATTTATGCAGTTCCCTCCATATCTATACTAATATTATAAAGAGGTAAAGTTTGTGACGTTGTATGAAGTAATATCTGGATCTACTGAACCGATTTTGAAATTTTTTTTACTAATAGAAGCCACTTTATTTGTTAGTTTCATAGGCTATATAATAATCCGAAAAATGTAAAAACTTTTTCGTGATAGTCGGATTTGCAAAGTAAGTCGGAGAATAAGCGGTCGAACGAAAACGTTTTTAATTAACGCTGCCTTAACGATGAGAGATATATGATTAAATTTTAGAGAAAATTTGTAGATCTTGAAAAAAGTCAAAAAAGCCTACAAAAAAGTCAGGGACAGCATATGTCTAACTTTTATATTTAATTCACAAAAAGTAGTATTTTATGTTAAAAAAATAATTTAAATCGTTAGGTCATATTTATTGGTCATATTATCAACAAATATGAATTCTTATCAAAATAAGTAAATTTATCGTCTCAAGTGTTTAAAACAAAAGACTTTCCTATTACTGCATATAATTTCCCTTTTACTGCATAAATAGTTAAAGAGATAATACGCTCTCAAATAAGACACTCACAAGAAGACACTCACAAATAAGTAATTTTATCGTCTCAAGTGTTTAAAACAAAAGACTTTTCCCTTTTACTTTCATAATTTCCCTTTTACTGCATAAATAGTTAAAGAGATAATACGCTCACAAATAAGATACAAGAAGACACTCACAAATAACGCTATTATAGTCAAATTGGCATGCAAATACATACATAAATATGCAGTAAAAATATAACCCTTCCTTTGGCAGTCAGGAAATAAATCATAGCACATAGTACTAACCAAACCACACTCATAATTTCATCACAGGTAAGAAGTTTTACCGCCCAATGAAGTGGGCTCGGGTTAGCTAGTTGTGCATATATTTAAAAAACATTTGTCTATTAGACTTACTCTTCATTTTGATATACACATGATTATATTGGAAAATAATTATTTTTCTCCTCCCAATAAAAGGGCCACCATTTTGAAATGGAATCAAATATAAAAATTCTTACACATACGTCGCTATTAATGACTTCAAGGAATAATCGTGCCAAATTCGAATAAAATCTAACAATGCAATTGGTCCTTACTGCGCTTAATAAACAAATTAATAAACAAACAGACAAAATAACGAAACGAAAAACGAAAAACAGACAAAAAAACAAAATTATACACGGCCCGGTGGCATAGTGGTTAGGTCGCCTGATCTTACATTGTAAGGTGACGGGTTCGATTCCCGGCTGGGTCCCCATTTTCCGTTGGGATTAAATTAACGGAATTGCATTTTCAATTCTGTCGATCGAATGCAATAACAAGACACACACTTACAGACATGTTACACGCACACATACATATAACACGCCATAGTAGGGTTGGTTGTAAGAGATTGTCATTTGACAATAAACCCGCCCATTGTGATATTTCACAATAAAGAGTATAAACAAACAAACAAAATGCCAAACGATCGTTAAAATAGGATATCGTTTCGCTCGGTCTATTGTATTTATCTATCTCGGTCTATTGTATCTCGGTCTATTTAATATTTTGATTATGCGATGTCTTATTTTGACTTGACAGCATATTAACCTCCCTCCAGCAAAAAATATTCTACTATATTTTGAAGAGCAGCCTTAATTTAAAAATTCTGTGTTTACAAATTTCTGTGTATCCATCAAAGTTGAGCATCTCCAAAATGTTTGCATTCGTTATATCCATGGCCTCAGAAAATTTGATAACATCACGGAGTACAGAGAGAAGCTTCACTGGCTGTCGACCCGGGAGAAAAGAGACATACGAGTTCTCTGTATGCTTTTCAAGATCTTAGATGGCGTCGCTCCCAATTATCTTACCGGCAGATTTACTGCACTATCGGCTCATGGACGGGCGTCCATGGCGTCTGAAATCAAGACAACCTGCTTCACTCTATTCCTAGTCACAGCAGTGACTTCTTCTTATTCTCTTTCACCGAGCCCGTCTTTGGAATGCTTTGCCGAAAAATGTGAGAACCGCGCCAAACATAACCACTTTTAAAAACAGACTCAGAGAGCATTTCAAAATCTTCCAGATAAATTCCCTTTCCCATACCATTCCCCTCTTTTTTTAAACTTTAGCGTCCTTATACGTGTTAGATTATTTTGATGTGGCAAACCTGTGCCCACAAATAGCAAAGTTTATATTTCTTTCTATCCCCTTTTATTTTATTTATCATATTCTTTATATAGGTTAAGTTATGTAGTCTACTCGTAAATAATGTTCATACAATAGTATAGGTTAGCTCTAAAATATTGCCTGCAGGCAGTAAGCTCGTCTTTTCTTAAGAATAAAGAGTTTTATTATTATTATTCTTTTGTTCCTGAGATATGGGAACTCAACATTGCGTAGTGCGGCGAGCGGTCTCTTGGGCTGTGACGTCACAAGTCATGGCCAGGTACAATAAATTAAAAATTAAAAATTTGAGACCTATTATAAAATAATAGATATTTCGAAGAAGGCTAGGTTTTATGTTGTTCGGGAATTCTCTATTTTGTTTAAAGTTAATGTTCCCGTTTTCGAGTTTTTTCAATGTATGTTTTCGAGTTATTTCGAGTTATTTCAATCACACAAAAACTCTCAATAAATAAGTCATTAATTAAATATGTTTAATCTGAAATTTTTAATTGAATTTGCAATCTCTCTCTGATCCACCTTTAAAGTGAAGTTTGTCTTTAAACTTCTGAATTTCACACATAGAATAGAATATAATAGAATAACTCTATTGTGCCTTAAAAACAGTACTTAATTAATATTACACTGATTTTAATAAAAAAGACAATTTCTGCACAAATGGCGGACTTATCGCTATAGCGAAATCTGACAGTCAACCATTTGTATCATATAGCTTCTCTATATTTTTTACATTCGTCCTAAATCGTCATATTTTCGGCAATACATAGGAATTGAATATGCCTGTATATCTAGGTATATAATAGTTAATGAACTGAAGGTATGAAGCACCCTGTGTAAAATCCCCCAAGACAACGCCATAAGTCGAGTCGCAGGTTTATTAAATGTCAAGAACAGGCGGTAGTGACTCTATTGCGTGAGACGGCTATACGCTGAAACGCATACGCCAGAGCGAGTATGACATACATATTTGGTGGGGTTCAACCTTAGCTGAAGCAAGGCTGGGATGTTATTGCACAATATTAATGCGTCGGTGTATCGTATTATTATTAGCTCCGTGCGCGCCTTAATAATGGAGTTCGACTATGGGGTGTCGCTGCTCCTTTCTGACATAATTCGAGGTAGAGTGGTACGTTGGAACGGCTTATTCAACCGTTGTATTCTATATACATCCAAAATGGAACGGCAGGTTGGTGGAAAACCTTAAATGTCTACTTTTACCATAAATGAAATGTAAACAAATTCACCAAAAGCAAATGTCATCGGATGAATCTATGTTAGTTTCACTATGCATAAGCTTTAATTTAAATTCGCCTGTTTAGTATGTAGGTACATAGGTAGCTGTCGTCCCTATCCTACATTCAAAACAAGTAAATATATTAAAAGGAAAAAAACACGACTGCCGTCACAAAAATAAAACTACTCTATCTATAATTATTTTTATTATGGGTTTTTTATAAAATATTTGTAGTTTATGTATTTAGTCATATACATACATATATGTGTTCGGAATATAATCAATCAGACCTTTGATTTGACATTAAACACGATATATTTATGTTAATTTATTGACATTTGGGAATTCTTAGATTCAGTTACTTGATATTTGGACAGTTAACGAACCCTATGTTAGATTTAAACAGTTTAGGGCATGAAATGCTATCTTACAATATTGATAGGATTTTTTTATATACGCTTCGGCGTTTTAGTTGTTAAGTTGACTATTGAAACGGTATTATTTCCAAATTATGTTGGAATTTAATTAGTGTATCATTTAACATTTAACATTTATTTTATTTTTTTTTTGTTTTGTTGAGTTTAAAAAAAAAGATTATGAGATTATTTTGATTTTATTTTGTTATGTCTTTTAATTTGACACTATTGCCACTATTTCTTTGTCTACTGTGGTTTTCCATTTTGAAATTTAACTAATATGTAATTTATCTAATATGTATCTTTTTTTTTGACGATTTCACCAGATTAGATATCTACCTAAGTTTGTTGTAGATACCTAGTCTTTTTTGAAAAATAAATATGATTGTGATTATGATTATGACACGGGATGATATAATGATTCTAACAATACTACATACTTCCAAATCGGTTTGAGCATTTAGTAGTTATGGTGTGATAAAAAAACTTAAAGATACATACCCATCAGCAGATAAACCTTGAATGATATCTTCTTTTTATTCAATCAAAATGCTGATTGGCTGCGAATACCCAACTTTTAACATACTATCAGTGTAGGAAAATTCCATTGGGGATGTGTCGTCTGGAGCCAACCTAATTCAAAATAATTTATAATTGGCTGAAGGTATCTGTAATATAGCAACGGCGTTATTTTATAAAAAAAATAAAGGGTAAAAAACTTATTATTATGAATTATCGACTGCTTCGATTTTCTTTAAAAACTATATTGATTTTAGTGCCTCAAGAATATCTTCCAATACTCTTTCCCATCGATTTCAAATCAATTCTGATTCTGGCACCAGCACCATATTATTTGAATATCCCCTGAAAGTATAATTTACGGCATAATATAAAAATTATGAATGAATTTATTGATGAATTTAGGAAAGCGATAGTTTTGCGAATCCGTCACCGATCGGTATCCATCGCTTTTAGAAAACGGGCCTTAGTCTCTCTGTTAAAGTGTCATCTGCAGAATAGAAACTATTCGTGAACAGCTTATTCAATGATATATTTTAATGCGTTGTCGTTGCAATATGCGAAATCGCGAATCGATTCTGCTGTTTATATTTAAAAAATTACGTATTTTTGTATTTTCTACGCCCAGATAAGGAAATGATAAAGTAATTTGATTTGATTTTATGGTAAAAATTACAGCGTTTATGGGCCGGGCCAAAAAATGCGGTGCGGCTGCGGCGCGGTGCCTGAGCGGTGCTGCGGCGTCCTACATAGAAATATCCATGATATGTCACACGGTACGTTCTGGCGCCGCACCGCACGTAAACCGGTAATATGCGCCGGAGCGGCACAGCTCAGTTGTTAAGTGCAGTCGACGGAGGGTACATGCTTGCCTGTTTCATTTGTTGCTTGCTTGCTTCTACGTTCACTGCAGGGCGACAGAACGAGAAAATCGTTAAAACGTCCTGTGGTGACGGGCTCGCCCGTTGTAATTGACACCGCAAGTTGTTTCATTTGTTGGGAGTTAATGGGCCCTTCTGTTCAGGGTTGGTCACACTCACGGGTCAACACCTATTCGACGGCCTCCAAGCATGAAGTGCGAGCCTGGGTAGGACTCTGGCCTTATGGTCAGTTTCCCCTGGGAATCAAACTTCTGGCGCTCCTGGACGGTCTGCGCACCGTGCGGTGTAAGCCAATCGACTGTGCACTCTGACTAACATCTTGAGGTGTCGACTACAACGGGCGAACCCGTCACGACAGGACGTTTTAACGATTAGTCGTTCTATCAACCTGCAGTGAGCGTAGAAGACTTTGGACAATAACAATCCAACGTCTAGCTACGCCACAACCCGTGAGAGTCCAACGCCTTACCGCGAGTTAGCCAGGAATAAACCCGGTGGGCTCGAGATACTCGCGCCCTCACTTCCAATAGTGACCAGATTTCTCCGGTCTCTCGATTGGTTCCGAGTTCGAGGTCGCTTGCGCGGTCCTCTCCCTTACGAAGCGGTGAAACGGAGTACACCGAATCTATCGCGGACCAAGGCGTCCTTTGCCCGGCTCTGAACCGGGATCGGATGGCCAATGGTCAATTCAAGAGCAGTCGCCGTAAGGTATGCAACCACCCCCGCTCTATAGGAAACAATACAGTTCCCAGACTCCCCCGACTGTTAGTCGGAGAGCACAATCGATTGGCTTGCGCTGCACGGTGCGCAGACCGTCCAGGAGCGCCAGAGGTTTGATTCCCAGGGGAGACTGGTTGACCCAGTGTCCTATGCTTGTGACGTAGCTAGATGGTTGACTGTTTTGTCCCCAAGTCTTCTACGCTCACTCCAGGAAGATAGAACGACTAATCGTTAACACTTCCTGAGGTGACGGGCTCGCCCGCTGTAGTCGATAACCCAAGTTGTTTCATTTGTTTTCACGTATTTTTGTTGATTTTTAATCTAAGTGTTTCAAATGAGTACCAACGAAGAAGATATTGGCATTGACTACCTCATTTCACTGGTTCTACGTACAGTTAGCTACAACACCATTTGCCCATTGCGGCGTCGTAGTAACGTTGCGGCGCCGCACCGTGCACTGTACGTGTGTACGCCCATACTGCGAAATTTTTTGCGCATCGTGTGGACCGGCTCTCAGAGAGTTCTGTTTTTGAATTATGAAAAAGGAATCCGAATGTTCGAAAAAAAACAACATAAAAAAAGGTTTAAAAAATATCACGTGTGAAAAACTACAATTTGGTAACCTTAACAATAACAAATTTGTAATAAAATTTCCGAAATGTGAAGTAAATTTCCGTAGTTGTAAGTAATGTTCTTATATACTCGTAAAAATATATATAACAATGGGCTGCTAAATCTCCTTTTCTAGTTAAGGTTTGTGAAAATGTTGTGTGTTGTGTGAAAAATGTTGTGTTATGTAAAAATGTAAAATGTAAAAATGTCACAGCAAGTATCCCATTATTAGTAGTGTTAAAGAACCCTCAGCGCGAGTCAGCCTCGCACTTGGTCGGTTATATCATGAAAGTTTATTCACTATCATGAAAGTTTAATCAGACTGAAATTGTAACAGGGGCAGCTAATAATTCCATCGGGAAATACAGACTATATTAATGGAGATATAGGGCATATTGTACCCCAGCTTATAAAACAGTGCACTCGGTTAAATCAGGCTCTGATAAACGAGACTCTACTTTTAAAAATAGAATAACACTGCTACATCCGTATCCAATGAGCGAATTGAATGTTGCTTTTTATTTTTGCTATATTCTCTGCTGTCGTAGACATTGTAAAATTCTGCTGTTGCTGTTGCTGTGTCCAGACAGAGACACCATACCACGCGTGGTCGCTCTCGCCTCGCGACTACCGCTCTCTCACTTCGTGACAGAAATAATAAACGGATTCGCGGCATTGCGAAAATAAATAAAGGATAGGTTTGAAAAAGGGTACATTCCAGATTCAGTAGTATTCCTGCAGCGGCCAAACATGTCAACTTAACCTGCTGATATAATTCGACTAGAGCTTCAAGTAACAGGCAGGATTACCATTAGGTACCTATTATTCGGTAGACTGAGAAAAATCCGGGCCATAATCACTAACTAAAAACAACGAATGCAACAATAAAGTTGTACAATTTAGTAAAATAACGGTCGCCATTATATAGCCATTATTATTATGCTATTATTTATAGCGAATATTATGGAACGCAATACAAAATTTGTTAAATTACATATAATATCATCATTATATGTAATACAATCATTAATTGAAACAATTTTTAGTCACCACAACTATCTGAAGACCACGTTTACTACTATCTGGTTTGTCACACCACTATAATATAGTGTATTGTGCCCACTATATAAATTGTTATGGACTACATAACAATGTATCATGTAATGTAACATCCTTTGTAACAAATTCTCATAGTCTGGACACCTCGCGCGCGCGAACTGTACATTTCATGCGCACGATTCGAGCATTTCAAGTTTTTCGAACGAACACAAATGAGCGCGCAGTGTGCTCAGAGCGCCAGTGTGGACGGGTTGTGTTGAGACGCGCGCGAACACGAACTGAACCAGGTAATGATACAGCTACGGACAAATCGTGGAGTGAATAAAAAGCCATACAATTAATCGAGGCGTACAGAACACGAAAAATGTTATGGCATCCACAAAATTGGTCGTCACACTTCATTCTCTTCGCCTGTTCTCAGCAGACTGACTCTACGTTCGCGCGCACGCCGGAAACAGATGCGAGTATGTACATGGTCGGTTCGTGCGCGCGTTGCGTCCACACTGACGAAATGCTCGTTTCATGTTGCATTGCATGTTACTTTTCGTCAGTCTCTACGCAGCATTAACGGATGAATTCTAATATACTCATAAACATACATATGTTAATAATCTAATACGATAATGATAACACGTTAATACCTTAATACTGTGCTAACAAATGTTAACATGCTGACGAACGAACTATCGAGGACCATTTATTTCTATAAATTTAAAACAAATGTATAGAAGAACACATCTACAGTTTTCATACAATTTGTTTGTTCGTGCTGCAGCACCCGGGCTGGCGGATGATTTTCGTTATTATTTTTATTCTCAACACGCCGTGCCCAAAGGAGAACATATTTTTTTGGGAATTCATGGCTCATTATAGCATATTTGTAGGCGTCTGAGTTCACATTAATAAATCCCATAGGCGGTCGCGTCCTGGTGTGAAATCATACGTTGACTAATGCGATGTAAACGAACATTTAAGCTACTCTAGAAATATATAACATGGTGTTATAGAAGAATGTATACTTAGCTTGAATCGACTGACACAAGAAATTAGACAGAGTAATTCTAGCACAGTATCCCAAACTATTTTAATATTCCGTAGCTAAGAAAATATTGAGAAATATAAACCGGTACAACGTCATTTCGTAGGATAACAATTGCTGAAATATTAAGAATTATATGACTTTGAATTATATACGTATAGGTAAATAAATATTTTTTAAATAACGTTCTGATTAAAGTCTGATTTTTTTAAGCTCTTAAATACATTGAATTTCGTGGGGGATTTTTTTTTGAAATACCAATTTAAAACTATTGTCGACAAATGTAACCTATTTAATCAAAATTACTCAAAGAGTAAATGTGAATAAAAAACCATTTCAGAGTGTGCAAGTTTTTTATTGAAATATGCTAAAATGTGTGGAATTTTATATATTTTTTATTTATTTAAAGCAATTCACAAATACTAAATTATACAATTCAAAAGAAAAAATAAAATATTATGTAACTTAACACACAACAAGAAATTATACTTAATTATTATGAAGTTAACTGTCCGATGTCGCCTAACTAAGCACAGCTTGTGCTTCCTATATTTAATACATGGCAATTAAAGAATACAATAAATTAAATATATACCATTTAGTTCGGTATTAGCCACGATGAAGTGGCACGGTATCGCAGTGGGCTCGATTGCGTTTCTTCGTAAACTAAAATCGGAAATTAGTTCGTGTGAACGAGACAGGGCAATACGCTAGAGAAGAATTTGAAATGAACGGCTGTCACTTTTTCGCAATAAAACTACCCGCCAAAAATAAAACATCTGAATCTAACACCGCACAAAATGTTTTCAAATTTATTCGGACAGGTATAAGTTCGACAGATAGTTTTTATCGATGATCGCTCGTTTCATGTTCTGCTCTAATGTATTGCGCTATCTCGTTCGCTGGAACTAATTTCAGTTCACAAAGAAACGCAATCGGGCCCAATACATCTCGTTAGAGTGGAATACGAAACGAAAGATCGTCAATAAAAACTACCTGTTGAACTTATACTCGTCCGAATAAATTTGAACACATTTCGTGTGGTCTTAGATTCAGATGCTTTATCTTTGGTGAGTAGTTTTAATGCGAGAAACTGACAATCGTTCATTTCACATTCCGCTCTCTAGCGTATTGCCCTGTCTCATTCACACAAACTAATTTTCGATTTTAGTTCACGAAGAAACGCAATCGAGCCCATTATATATATATATATATATATATATATATATATATATATATATATATATATATATATATATATATATATATATATATATATATATATATATATATATATATATATATTGTTAGGGCCTAGTTTTTATAGTATACAAACTTTAACCTAAATCATTTTAATAATTAATCAGTTAACTTTATCCATCGCGCCATAGACGCGATACACCGAGCGGATACGTCTTACCGTATGTAGACGACAAGTCGCGCACATCCCTAATCAATTTTAATCAGTAAGGTAGAATATTTTTACTTAGAAAAGAGATCTTTCTTCTTTTTGTTTTTTTGGCTGGCAACGACCGAGCAAGACGGTCGAGAAGAGACCGGCCGCTCCGCCGTTGGCGGAGCGGGCCGACTACCGCCCATTTAATTATTCATTTGCACACCAGCCAACACAGTCTAGAACTTAAATTCTGTGAATATCTAAAATCTATAACTAAACTCAGTTCAACATCCGGGCAGGACCTCAGCGGATTCCATACCTTATACAGGCAAGTCTTCTATCTGTAACCATTAGCTTCCCCTCATAAAGTCAGATTTTAAAAATAATAAATTTAAATTAAAAGATTGTTTTAAAGCCAAATCCCCCGTAAATTACCGTTGCCATATCTTCGTTGGTGAATAATTAGAGTCAAGTAAAATCAAAATTTAGTAATTTGAGTGCGTCAAAATAGAAGTAGGTAGTACGTCGGGTCAGTCATAATTCCCGGTGTCTGAGCATCGCCTTCCGTCTCCTCGCCTCAACTAATTTTTCTACTATCATCTAAAGGTCGATTTCGAAAATATAATTTAAAATTTAAAATCGCATCCGGGGAGCAGGCGCTAAAAAATCTAGAAGCAACCCTCCAATAACTCCCGCGGGTAGCAGTGTCTTCCTTCTCTATTCCAGAACCCAAAGTACCTGTCCAAAATCCCACTTCGCCGAATTAAGCCCTGAAAATTGAAAGGCTGTAACGTTCAATTTTCCACGAATTTAATTTTAGAATTTTGTCAATTCCAACTACTCGGATTCGCCATATGCTATGGCCTAGCTTTCATTTATTATAATTAAAATAAAATATGTTACTCTGCCAAATAAACCTTTCATTTTGGTTAATTAATCATTATTTAGCGAATTAAAGAAATCGAGACGGTACCTAAAAATACCGCCGGGTCAGAGCGAGCAACAGTCTCGTAGGTACCCGACTAGCACTGGACAGGGTAATGTTTCAGGGCAAGGAATAAATAAAGAATAATTTTATAAAAGAAACTTTGAAATTATATATTTTAATTTTATCATTTAGCGGAGAAAAGAACCGCAGTACATTATTTAATTATAGCAGCATCTGCTGGTTTAGAGCGCACCTAGATTCAAATAGTATTTTCTCGTTTTTTTTTAAATATAATTATCTAGCAATTATTTCCAATAAATTCATTAGACGATTTAGCCATTGATTTATGTAAGAGCGCGGACAGGGACCGGGGCCGAGCACTCCAAGCGGGCGCGATCGACGCGCGCCGGCGCAGTACCTCGTCGGTACACCGATAGAGGGCGCGGTGAGTAAATCATAATATTCGATCTCGTCGCCGCAGCGCACTAAACTTGATATCGCTTCTTCTTCTTCTTATAGTCCTCTCCCTACTTATATCGAAATTCCTTCGCTGCATAACAAAATCTGGCGTCCACCGCGGGGCAATTTTTTTTTTAAAAATAAACTACAGTATTTTCCCACCGCGACCCGCCCATATCACCTTTTATATCATTTTTTTTACAAATTCATATCAAATAATAACAGATTTGGCCGCCCAACGGGGGCGATTTTTTTTTTTAAAAAACGTTTATAGATTTGTTTTAGGATTCAAAAACTTTTTCCAGTACGCCTTTATTATAACAATATTACAATTTTATTTTCTTTTTGTATCTTCTCTATTATCGTCCGACATAGAGGACACCATAAAATTTCCCACCCAACCCGCCCACCCTTTTATTGTTTCTCTACACAACGTACCTACTGCCAATTTATTTTACAGGTTGTTACAAAACTAACACAATATTTTTTTTCATGCTTTAAAAAGTGCTTTACATTTTAATTTTTTTAAATAATATACTACATGTACAATAGCCTTTCAGCCATAAGCGTAAGTAATAACCAAGGTGTCTTGGGGATTTGGCTTCGGAATCAGCAAAGGATTACGTGGGGATTTTGCTTCTTCGACGACACGTTGGACACATATCTAGTTATACAGTTACAACAAACGAACCTTAAGACGTTTATGCAAAAAATATCCGCAATTAATACTACTATTCACACTTATAGTAAATACTTAACAAAATTTCACAAGCCTACAGGGTGTTACAATTTTCTTTTCTTTCATTTTACTTTTTTATTTTTTTTTGTTTTCATTTAACTTCATCAATTTCTTTTTTTCATTTCCTTTTTCCCTTTGCCTTATTGCATATGGGACTTCAACTTAATAAACTCATAATACACTCTAATCAATACACACTCACCTACATCCACACACTAGCATCAACACTTCCACGTCTAAATAAATACGATTAACTTTCTTACACACTTCATCATCCGCTGTTTACAAATATTTAAAAGACAAAAACGCCAAAATAATACTCGATACCCCACACGAATTCGCAAAGGGATTAGAGTCATTAGCGGACGCCTATGACATAGTGCAGGAAAGAATGTTAGAGTCATTCAGAAATAGTTCTTCGAGATACAACCTTAGAAGAAAACACGTCGAATTTAAAACAGGAGAGTGGGTCGGGGCCAAAAACCATACATTGTCAAGAAAAGCAGATTTTTTTTGTAGCAAACTCAGCCCTAGGTACATAAAGTGCAAAGTCATTGCGAAAAAATCCCCAGTCGCCTACGAGTTAGCCGACGAGAACGGAAAACCGCGGGGTCTTTTTCATATTAAAGACATTGCGAGTAACTAATACCCTATAACAACATATGGTCTAGCGTGGCGTCGCCGAAGTGAAGTCGATCGCGTCGTCACGGTCTCCATCGTGAAACTGCGGATTCCGGATATAAATCGCACAAGGTACACAAAAAAGGTATTAACTATTGCGTCTATAAGGCATAAAATAAGCTATTCAACAGAAAAAACAAAGAGTCAAAATTATAATTCCATTTGATATAAGACAAATAAAATAAACAATTAATTGTAAACAACCTAACGCACTTTATCAAGATACAAAATCCAAAACAAAGCGCAACAAATAAACTAAATTCACACACACAAAACACATGACACAACAGAACACACGGTCTAAAGTACCTACAAAAAAAAAAAAAACGAACACAAGTACAAATAGTCTACAAAAAAAAAAATTTTATAAAATAAAATTTTTTTTATCCGGATTCGGTACCTCACCATGTGGGCAAATTTAGCCCCAAATTCTTAAAAATATAATAAATATCATTAATGTATTTTCATATCCAAATTTAAAAACAAACAGTATTTCGAGTCAATGCAATCAAACACACTTACACAACACCTGCGTTAAGCCATTATTTATAAATAGATCCGACCGACCGACATACACGGCAGTAGGTATGATAAATCATAATATAGAGATAAAATCGAGCGCATTTTTACACACAATTCAAACACAAATAAATACATATCCCTTTGCATGGGCCGTTGCGGCAAAAAATCAAAGAACAAAGATATTTCTCTACCTTAATTATATTTATACGCAATTATGCGATTTTTAAAACGGTTCGGTGCTTAACCGTTCGCTTGCGAGAGAAACACCGCCGGACAAGCTCTGGATTTTTTTAATTATATATTTACTGGGTTTGGTGTTCATCCTACCTTTAAGGTAAACAAACGCAAGGAACTATTATGTTCCGGGTATTCAATGCATCAACTGTCATCGTCGAATTAAAATCTACATGCTCAGCTCTGTTGTAAAAATACTTCTATATTTTTTTCTATCAATTATTTTATAATTTTTTTTTTGACATACAATCACGCGGCAAGTAGATCGTTAGTACTAAGTAGCGACTAGGAACCCCTTCAAAAACCGTTGTAGATTAGTCATAAGCTACAGAAAGCTCTTTGTTCGGTCTTGGCTTTTTGCCAAGATATGGAATTTTCCATACCATAATTTCTTCATTGTAAGATAAAAACCCCCATTGATTTCCCGCAACGTTATTTTCTAATAAATAATAAGCCCCGTTTAGTTTGTCCATAAATACTCATCAAAAATCACAAAATAATGATCTTAATTGGATATAAATATTTGGAAAAAATGACTTATAAATGTCATAATTGCATTCCTCCATGTCAAAATATTAAAATAGGTACGAGACAGACACATTTAAGTATGACAGGAAAGCATGAAAGGAAGTGCTTGCATGATGACGAAAGACCGAAGCGCGAATGGCACACGAAAGGAAAATACTATGTCAGAAATATCTAGTATTATTATTTATCACCATGACTACAAAACTTACATCTCACAAAATTTATATGCAATAAAAACATCATACACTAAGGACCTCAAAATCATGGAAGTTAGGGAGTTGCCTGCGGAACAACGCATAGAGGAACTCTAAAATTTAACTTCATACCACCACGAGTGAAAGACCGCGAGGTCTATAAACATCCAGAACTGGTTATTCGTGTAAAGAAAACCACACTGCCGTTCTATCCCGTCCACAAACAACAATAAACACACACGCTCAATTCTTTTTTTTAAAAAAAACACAAATATACAATATTTCTTTTAAAATTATAAATTTGAATACCAATACGACCAGAATTTACGCAAATTAAAATTACGTAATTCGCTTCTGTACATTTCAGATAAGTCGTCAAAATGGTCAATGCAAATTAAAGAACCGGCCTAAAATCTTTATGCTCCTTTTCACATTACATTAACAATTATTCGGTAAAATAAGCTCGAACGCTTCTACACACTGCACATTGATGCAAAATATATTATTATTATTTTTTTAATAAACGTATTAGCAGACATTTATTGGTAGTCTTGCTTTCGTTAGTTAAGGCCGATTTCTCTATAAAACACACCATAAATACAAAAATAAACAAAATATAAAAACACTATATCAAAACAATCAATAATTAACAGGGCACAAAATCAAAAGGAAACACCGCTACCCGAAGTACCATTCTTGCAAATGCATTCCATAATTTCAAAACTTAAAAATAAAATATATTATATTTTTTTTTAAATCCGGAACCCTTCATATTTTTTTTGTTTTTATAAATTATCCGGAAACATTTGGCACCTGCTCTCCCACACCTACTACACCCCTTTCACCATTTTAATAAACAATTAATTTTTCTGTTCCCCATTGGATTAATTATCTATACCTTCATTTAATAAAGCCTGAATATAATCAAAAATATAACCCGCCGGAATGGATGCTTATAGACCGAGATAAAAAAAGAGTTTAGTTTTTTTCCTTTCCCCTTCCTTTCTTCTAATTTTTTTTCAAAGAATGTAGCTACAAAAAGTAGCAACATTTCTAATTTATTTATTTCTTTTTGTTTGTTTTTCAACCATGGAATTTCATGTGTAAAGCTGCACAATATGAGCACTGCCACTGTTATAATAATTTTTCTTGTTCTTTGTTTATTACTATATTATAATATGTAAGTATACGCATTAAGCAGCAAAGTTTAGCTGCATATTCCTAATTTAAAAAATAATATCATATGTTGAATAGATTTTAAAATGCCTTGTTGGATTAATAATATACCACATTGTGTACCTACGCGTCTCACAATACTTGTAATTTATAATAATTTAAGTTTTTTTTTGTTATGTACCAATCTTTCTTATCACGCTTAAAATGTAGCATACAGACAGAACATATGCACCAGTTTTGACCCCAATCACATAGGAAATTTAAGAAGTCGGAAAATACATTTATTTTTCTTTAAGATTAAAAACAAAGTTTCGAACGGAATTGTAAAGCGAAGATATGATAACACACAAATGGTTACATATACTAGAGCCTCTCCTTCTCTCACCACCTATCCTAGTATTCCAGTAAAAAACTGAGCTAGATAATTGAACGAGATGATGCCGCATAACTTTTCACGTTCCAGACAATATTTGGAAAATTGGTCATAACCGACCAGACAGTCCAGTGACATTCGGCAAGGCGGGAAGCAAACCTCAAACGTCGAGCCAAGCTGCTAGATACCATAATGAAGGCAATGCCGACCGAATAATCCAGCCCATAAATCCACGGACCATAATTCTGCCAGCCAACCAGTATGGACATCCGAAACCAGGATACCTACTCCAGTCTAGAGGTAAAGATACATTTTCCTATCTCTATATGACAACCAGGACGGCATTCACGATAGACGACATCCGATAGGCGAGGACCGCAGGAGCGTTCCCTATCAATAGGAACATTATCACTAAACCAGGTGGACCAGGATGCGAAGTCACACAAACCAGACCGCAAGTCACCTCCACATATACTATTACCATCAACATGCAAATAAGGACGCTTTAAGTGCCATTTTAACATCAGCGTAGTGTGTACCCAGTGAAGTGAAGTAGTGTTCTCTGGAATGGACAGGGCATTTAGGCACGAAAATCACCTTCCCTATTACACCCGCTAGCCACAATGCACCGGACTTTTCAAACAAGCGACGTGTATAAATTTAATTTCCTCCGTGCACACAGACTCGAAACAGCTAGTGTAGCATCCTGTTTCTGTCACAATAGAAGCTCTGCAAAATTTTCCACCGGACTTTTTTTTTTTTAAACAAGCAAAGTGACGCAATTTGCCAAGCAGCAGCCCACTTATTATATTCTTCGAGTTGCCTCGATTAAGATCATCACGACACAACATCAGAAAACTAGGCAACCTACTAATGCTCGCCTATTTTTTCCGCAATTCCAAGGTACGGCTCATCAATCGACCACCACGAGACACGCTGTGGCCTTACCCAAGGCCCTACGACGCGCATACGTCGATCTCCAAGCAGCGACCCCACCGAGAGAGCGACGCAGCAACCAGACGATACGCCACGCGCTACGCCCCAGGAGAAGATCAACCCGTCAATCATGCTAACCCTGTTACGGACAGGCGACATCTTTCACGGCTGAATTCTTTCCCTATTTTCAGTTCCTGACTTTCTTAACTCCAATCCTGATATGAATAAGCGTCATATACTGCAGTCTAAGAAACTCTTATGCACTTTTTGGGATCAAAAAATACTTTGTCAAAAATCATCTTCTCTCGTTTAGGTGTTATTTTTTTTTTTTTTATATTTTTTTAAAATATCTTGATTTGTATCAACCCTTGCAAACAGGGCAAATTTCTTCATTACCGTTACGTACTTATTCTTATTTTTCTTACTGTTACCAATATTTATTGTATTAGCGGCTACGCATCGTAGCAAGTAGGGGTTAGTGTACAACACTCGTAGCATTATATCTTTAACATTGATTGCTTATGTAGGTCACCGGGGACGGTGACTAGGTCTCTATCCGGCAATGTTAGGGCCTAGTTTTTATAGTATACAAACTTTAACCTAAATCATTTTAATAATTAATCAGTTAACTTTATCCATCGCGCCATAGACGCGATACACCGAGCGGATACGTCTTACCGTATGTAGACGACAAGTCGCGCACATCCCTAATCAATTTTAATCAGTAAGGTAGAATATTTTTACTTAGAAAAGAGATCTTTCTTCTTTTTGTTTTTTTGGCTGGCAACGACCGAGCAAGACGTTCGAGAAGAGACCGGCCGCTCCGCCGTTGGCGGAGCGGGCCGACTACCGCCCATTTAATTATTCATTTGCACACCAGCCAACACAGTCTAGAACTTAAATTCTGTGAATATCTAAAATCTATAACTAAACTCAGTTCAACATCCGGGCAGGACCTCAGCGGATTCCATACCTTATACAGGCAAGTCTTCTATCTGTAACCATTAGCTTCCCCTCATAAAGTCAGATTTTAAAAATAATAAATTTAAATTAAAAGATTGTTTTAAAGCCAAATCCCCCGTAAATTACCGTTGCCATATCTTCGTTGGTGAATAATTAGAGTCAAGTAAAATCAAAATTTAGTAATTTGAGTGCGTCAAAATAGAAGTAGGTAGTACGTCGGGTCAGTCATAATTCCCGGTGTCTGAGCATCGCCTTCCGTCTCCTCGCCTCAACTAATTTTTCTACTATCATCTAAAGGTCGATTTCGAAAATATAATTTAAAATTTAAAATCGCATCCGGGGAGCAGGCGCTAAAAAATCTAGAAGCAACCCTCCAATAACTCCCGCGGGTAGCAGTGTCTTCCTTCTCTATTCCAGAACCCAAAGTACCTGTCCAAAATCCCACTTCGCCGAATTAAGCCCTGAAAATTGAAAGGCTGTAACGTTCAATTTTCCACGAATTTAATTTTAGAATTTTGTCAATTCCAACTACTCGGATTCGCCATATGCTATGGCCTAGCTTTCATTTATTATAATTAAAATAAAATATGTTACTCTGCCAAATAAACCTTTCATTTTGGTTAATTAATCATTATTTAGCGAATTAAAGAAATCGAGACGGTACCTAAAAATACCGCCGGGTCAGAGCGAGCAACAGTCTCGTAGGTACCCGACTAGCACTGGACAGGGTAATGTTTCAGGGCAAGGAATAAATAAAGAATAATTTTATAAAAGAAACTTTGAAATTATATATTTTAATTTTATCATTTAGCGGAGAAAAGAACCGCAGTACATTATTTAATTATAGCAGCATCTGCTGGTTTAGAGCGCACCTAGATTCAAATAGTATTTTCTCGTTTTTTTTTAAATATAATTATCTAGCAATTATTTCCAATAAATTCATTAGACGATTTAGCCATTGATTTATGTAAGAGCGCGGACAGGGACCGGGGCCGAGCACTCCAAGCGGGCGCGATCGACGCGCGCCGGCGCAGTACCTCGTCGGTACACCGATAGAGGGCGCGGTGAGTAAATCATAATATTCGATCTCGTCGCCGCAGCGCACTAAACTTGATATCGCTTCTTCTTCTTCTTGTAGTCCTCTCACAAGATATATCGAAATTCATTTTATAATAAAACATAACTAGGGTACTTGACCGTCCATTCAGTTTGAATGCTCTCGACTTTAGGACGACGTCAATACAGGATTTTAACCACCCCTGAGCACGACTGAGCTACCGTGGTATCCTTGGCGTCGCTCCACTCCCACGCACAAAGGTAACTTCCCAGGCGGAGGGAGGCCCTTTGCATTTGTTTATGTGGTCTATCATCTATTTCTCGCATGTGTAGCTGGCGCCTCTACAAATAAATACACTTTTATCGTTACACATAGCAGCCATCAAAGACATCTTTATATTTTATTTTATTTAGACACATAACAATATATATATATATATATATATATATATATATATATATATATATATATATATATATATATATATATATATATATATATATATATATATATATTTATAAAATAAATTTAATAAAAAAACACTTAAAAAAATGTGTCTTATTGATGGAGAGGCTAGCCTTACCTATTCAGATCATGTGTTCTCTAAAGGCAAGATTATCAGAAAAAGGGCAGGTACCTACTGCCAACTTAAAAAATGAAATAGTTTTTTTCCGACAAAACAATACTTTTTTAATAAATTTTAATTTTTTGAATTTTACAATGAACTTCTATGTAAACTCAAGATTGCCGATAAAACTTGCTGCAGAAGATCAAAATTGTAAATGTACTAGGTAACACAAATCTATCTACAGTATAGCTTGTTGATTTACTCAATATAAATTGGAGAGCGCGGCAGTCGCCGTCATTTCTGCAGACTCCGCAATGTTATCGTTTAATCAAATTTGGCGGCAAAAAACCCACAATGCGCTGACCACTGTCTGGAGCGGAAACTGCATGTACAGGCTGTTCAACATTTTTCTTTTTTTGTGTTTCGGATTCCTATGTCTTTTACAAAGTATATCGAGGCAATCGTATACTGAGTCTCATTTTTGTTTTGGAATGGCCTCTGTTCATAATCCTAATAATTTGGAAACAAATATTTTGGGAAGAGTAAAATGATCTATCATCAATCTATCAACAAAAACTACAAGAAGAGGTCAATACATTAATAAACCTGTAAGTTCATCTACCATCGACTTGAGGCTAAAAGAGTCAATATAAATACGTAATATATGATATACGTTTTCTGTACAATATTATTAATAATAAAATAGACAGTCCCTATTTTGTTGGCAAAATCTCCTACCGAATCCCAAATAATAAGACAAGGGCTCGGGACTTATTTCATCTACCGAGAGTCAATACCAATTATGGTCAAAATATTTATTTTAATAGAGCACTTCGATCATGTAACCTAAATTTTCAATATTTGGATATTTTTAATTTATCTTCAAATACTTGCTTCAAAGAAATTAGAAATACGATAAACAGCCTTCGGGTTTAATTGGTATTTCTTCGTCCGTTAGGTACGCAGGCTGTGGTATTGTTTACTATACTATAACATATATTAACATTATTCAAATTCAAAATTCTTTATAAATCTATAATATTACATATATTTTTAAAATTCAAAGCCATCCTAACTAGGCCTCGCCTGTACTAAGGTAGGCTTTATATTAAACAAGGTAGAGTGGTTTTCGTTACTTGCTGTATTATCTTTGAATATTATTATGTTACATATGTTACATTATAAATACATTGTGATTTATATTATATATCTCTTTTGCGGGGAGATTACGACAGCAAGAGTATGGCTCATGCTATTGGCCTTCAATGCCAGAATGATTGGACAACAATTGGGGACTTTTGCATTCCGCCTCCAATGCACTGGAAGGTAATGCTCTATGACTGGACGCCAGAGATGCTGAAATTTTATTTGAATGCCTTTCAGCATACACTTCCAGACCCCAGTAACCTCGCTCGTTGGAGCTTTGCCGAGGATAGTTCTTGTCCCCTCTGTAGCAATACCCCTTGCACAGCTAGACACATTCTAGCTGGCTGCAAGGTGGCCTTAGATCAAGGACGGTACACTTACCGCCATGACAAAGTTCTCGCTGTTATTCGCGTGGTAATTAGTCTCTCAGTGGCTCGTGCCAACAAGGGTTTGACAGTATCCTCCAAACCCCCAATACAGTTTGTGCGGGATGGCTCTAAAGGCAAAAAACATTTAACTACAAAACCTTTCTCAATAATCGAGAAAGCTACAGATTGGATTCTGGAGGTTGATTCGGTCTCTAAGCAGTATAAATTCCCTGAAAGTCTCGGATGCACAGCCCTCCGTCCAGATATAACTCTTTACTCTCTATCTCGGAAGGTGGCTCTTATTGTAGAATTAACTGTTCCATGGGAATCAAATATCCCAAAAGACCACGAGTACAAATTAAATAAATACCATGATCTCGCAAATGCCGTAACCCGGAACGGCTTCACTGTTCACCTTCACGCGGTGGAAGTTGGCGCTCGTGGCCTGCCAGCTAAATCTCTATTTCACCTCTTTAAAGATCTTGGCCTTTCCAGAAAAATAATCAACTCTTTCTTAGAAAAATTATCTAAAACTGCGATTTGCGCATCTCAAATTCTATAGCTTCGAAGGGGGAGTGAATGGGTGGCAAGGTGAACGCTCACATGTGGCAAGACAGCTGTCCTAAACCTACCACAGCCGGTTCGTAAGTCCGGAATCCACTGCTCACCCCCCAGAAGTGTAAAAAATTGTATTATGATGGGCCCGACTCCGGTCGGTGAATTCCATGGCAGCTCCGTTTGTATTTATTTATTATATTAAGTATACTTTTACATTTTCTTATTACCTTGTCGTATTATTTATATTAATTTATTAATTGTGCACGTGTATGTATTTATATATGTATGTATGTTACATATCATCATATATCTTAAATACATCTACATAACCCATAATGTGACTTCCCTATCACTTTCCCCTTACTTAAACCTGCATTGTTTTTTCAAAGCTCGTTGCACTGTAACAATAGATTTAGTTTAATTGTGAAAACTTATAATTGGCCTTAGGCTGTAAGTTTTCCGAAAATCAAAAATAAAATAAAAAAATAAAGTAATCCGCACTACAGCTTAGTCCTACATCACATTGGAGTTTTCAACACACGACGGGCGAACCCGCCACCCCAGGAGGGTATAAGGATATTGATCATTCTTTCAAAAGTGGGTTCAACACAGAGACTTATGGATGACACAGTCCACGGTCTAATTGCGCCAACAGGCCCGTAACAGACCAACGGCACTAGGCGTGAAGTGAACCCATCGGGCAGTTCACACGCCCTCACTACCAGATTTTGCTGGATTTCTCCGACCTACCGCCTGTTACGGCTCTGAAGTCCGTTGCGCGGCCTCTGCCTGATAGAAATTCACCGTTAACTCAGTTTGAGTATATTGTGGACCGTGGCTTTTTTTCCGTCTCACTCGGGTTTGGGGATTCGGCTCGGGAAGGGTTGCTGATATTATGTTAGTATCCACCCGTTCTGCTTAGGAAACAGTATATATTATGTGAGGGACCACCCCTCACTAGAATCCAAATTGTTCGGTGTGAGGTGGTGGTATCAACTTACGAGTTATCTCCGTATTGAAAGGCGGGTTTGAATGAAGTAGAAGGTATTTATTGATTGAAAGTTTGATATCGCCAGTTGTAACGCTTGCCGAATAGGTTAATCGAGACGCGAGGGTTGCGCGACGGAAGTTACAAGGGAATAGTGCATAAAGGATTCTTTCCCATTCACGAGGACTGGAAAAGGTAAGGAAACCAAGGAGCCGGACCCGTTGACCTAACTCTTGAGAGAGAGTGCCGGGTATGCCGTCGCAACCTTGGGGGAAGGTGATCACTCGGGGAATGATACTTAGGTTGCTTTTTCGCCGGTTTATATAGGCCGATAAATGATGCAATTCGAAATATTCCGAGTAAAAGTATTGTTTCATCGTGCTGATTCATCGCAGCACGGGTTAAAATAATAGCTGAATTGTGTCAGTATATTTCACTGGAAATCGACGCATTTGTTGATCGCATGTAATGGACTTAAGGGCCAGTACATATAATTTCCAGACTCCTCCAGCTATTCGCCGGAGCCCACAGTCGATTGGCTGACGCCACACGGTGCGCGAACAACCAAGCACCCGAGGGACATCCCCCGGGAGAAACTGATCCACCTGCCTTGGCATTGGAAACAGAGTCCTTACCGGGGTAGACCTTATACGGGAAGGCTACTGGAAAGGCGGTGAACTGTGAGTTGAGCCGACCAGAAGTAAAGAGCAGGTCTCAATGGCCCAACTGCACGAGAACCGTTAGCTGCCTAACCCTGAATCATACATGATACATAACCACAAATGACTTACCAAATGCTTTCATAGCCACAAATTACTTGTGTGCCTACCTGCTCTTATTTCTCGTAAAATAAAAAAGAAACACGCTCTGGTTAGTAGAGCCAACGGACTTACTGACCGTTACTCTTATGAAGTTTTTTTAATGAATAAACCGTGTAACAATCGAACAATCACTTCCACAGACCGGTTTTTATGAATGAAGTTATAAATATACATCAACACAGCAAATATATTATGTCCGCCGCAAAGTCACCACTTCAATTGGGTATATGTAATTTCGCACTGCAACACTAAATGTGATTTAATTTTCAATTTTATCAGACTATGCCAATGAAAATATATTTATTTCTTCATCAGGTTACTAAAGGCTCTTTTTTGGTAATTCGCCAGTTTACTTTTGAAGGCAAAATAATTCTGTGTAAATCATATTGTTGCGGCATTAGTTAATTTTGTACAAATTCAAATAATTCCTGTATATTAACGGATACATGTATAGAGCTGGCATCGATCGTCTTTATAGTGTAATATTTATCATTTTATATAAGTATTATTACTAACCTGTAGTACCTGCCTATGTATCAATTGTTATGTATATAATATTATTATATGAATATATTTGGGTATATAGTACGTACATGTATATGTATGCATATTCAGTTGCTGAGATAAGTTTAAGTATTCATTTTTATTTTATATTGCAACGGTTGGCTGTAAGAAATCGCCAAACTATAAGCCCGCCGTTTGTGCTAATTAAAATAGAACTTATGGTTTCTTATCATTGTTAGTGTTTTGGTACAATAAAGCTATTTTTCGTTTCTTACTTTTCTGTACCGCCGATAGTTGTAATGCGAAAAAGAGGCCAGCTAGCTTCTTTGTGAAAGGCCGCTAGTCAGTCGACAGTTCACAGTCTAGCGTTTAACATTTCCCTTTCATTGTGCTGCCTTGCCATTCTACGACTTATCATACTTTCTTGTGTACCGTAAAATTGCAAAAATACTTCTAGCAAGAAGCCGAAAACAACTAGATTACATTTTACAAGTTAGTTTTACCATTATTACATACTTATATCAGCGTTTCATTCTATGCAGCATTCATTTGTTTTCAGCGTGGCCAGTTGCGTTCACATTTAGATGATAGAGATATGACGTCATCTCTTATACAACAATTTCTCTAGCAGTTTAAAAATAGAACCCTAATAATATTGCTATTTCACTCTCTCTCAGCGGCGTTGTCTCGCTTCCTCGTGGCAAAAACGGCATTGATTCTTGCCTGCAATTCCTGTTGCATGCCATACGTCAGTGTTCGTGTATAAAATATCGTTAATTTAGAGATAAATATTTGGAGACAGTTTTACTCATGGGGGGAAAAATCTGGGACTTATTTATTAAGTGCATCGTTTAGGGCAGTGTTCTTCAATCATTTTAGTAAAAAATAATAAACTCTTACGCGACAACCCTGTAACTGTAACTTAGGGCTCTACATCCCCCTTAGTCTCTCCCCAGCTGTAACTGTAAGCATTGAATTTTTTTTTTGTTAAAGCAATGATGAAAACCACATTAATATTAACTATTTTTCATTTTTGAAACTGTACCTAATTAATGATTTGTAAAAGAAATAGTAAAAACCACATAATAAATATGTTTCTCATCCGAAGCTGTAAATGTAAAATATATAATAAAGATTTTGTAATATTTTCGATTTTTATTTTTGAATAGTCTGCGACCCCCCGGAAATCTCTTCACGACCCCCCAGGGGGTCGCGACCCACTGGTTAAAAAACACTGGTTTAGGGTAAAAGATACGTTTGTTGACAAAAGCATAATTATTTTGATGATCAACTTATTCATTCGCGCTTTTTTTCGGGTATATTTTTAGCAGAGGTCAATTGCTGTTTTTGCACCTAATTTACATACATATATACATTTTTATACTTCACTGCCCTGCCCTATACGTCTGACAGGTCAAACTACAATTATCTACTCTACTACTCCATACGATTGCGGACATACAGCAAGGAAAAAAATATATAATCTTTACTAATATTATAAAGAAGTAATGTTTGTAAGTTTGTATGTAAGGGGTAATCTCCGTAGCTACTTATCCGATTTCCAAAATCCTTCACCAATAGAAAGCCCCATTATTAATGATTGTAATATATATATTGGGTTTCTAATTGTGTTATATATTGGTTTTCAATAAGAAATCATGATATTTGTAAATCAAGTCGAAAAAAAATGAGCTGGTGAGTTGCTTTATCGGCGTGCGCTAAAGAAACGTTTTGATATATGTGGAAACAATATATGATAAAAACATCGCCCTCAACGAGATCTATAAAAAAATTGACGACAGTATATATCCAACTTTTATGTTTAAGCTACAATAACTGCTTTTATGACTCAAAAAAGTAAGAAAAATAAGTAGACAGTGTTTGTTGAAGACACTAGCAATAAAATAAGAATCCTTACCAAAACAAATTATTCTATTATTACAGGTGTTAAATAGACATAAAATTATCTATTTATTGTAAGTGTTTAGGTGGTATAGTTATAGAGATATCATGAAATTAGTAACACATGGCGAGGAAAAAGACGCGTACGTCTACGAGACAGGTAGCGTGCATCTGAGGGGAGACGTCTTCTACTATATATCTAATGGTAACGTCTAAAAAGGCAAATGAACGACACCCTATATAAATTAACGAATCGATTCGAAACTTTACGCGAAGCGAAGCCGCGAGGAACAGCTAGTAAATAATAAGCAAAAAGACTGTTCTAAAGACGAAAACTTCATCGAACTATTTTGTATTAAAACAAATGTACTTCTAACATACAGTTATATAAATAAGATCTATCAATCTATCTTTAGGTGACAAGTTTTTTATATGGTATTTTGAAATAAAACAAAAAAAATAATAATAATATCGGACTGTCGAGTTTTTTAAAGTGAGGCGTTTTAAAATCTCCTACACCATATTTGCGTATTAATAAATTGGCGTAATTAGGGTGGTTCATCACGTAGGGGCCAGCAGCCGCGCTGGCAGAGCGACGGCCGCATACCGCGTCCGAACGTGCGTTGAAACTGTTCCGCTTGTTATTTCATTTGGCGACAATAAAACCGCAGGCGTTTTCATAAAACGCCACTAGTCGCAGCGGGCACCGCCCTCACCCTCGCCACCCCTTCCACTTGATATTCCACTGGCGGCTTTTAATTATACAAACCCAACTAAAATTTAACGCCGCCACAAATTAATACCCTAATTATTAATTATCATTTAATATCACGTTTATTCCTTAGCATAGTGATGTGCCAATGCCGACAATGGGCTCGATTGCGTTCTTTCGTGAACTAATATCAGAAAATTGTTCATGTGAAATAGACAGAGCAGTTCGTTAGGGCGGAATGTAAAATGAACGATCGTATCTTTTGCCGAACAAAAACTACCTGCCGAACATAAGATCATCTGAAGTAGCTTGCAACTATTTCGTCGATCGCTTTATGTTCGATTGGTATTTTTATCTGGAAAAGTGAAAACCGCTCATTTTATGTATATTCCGCCCTGTCTCGCTGGCATGAACTAATTCCGATTTTAGTTCACGAAAAAACGCAACCGGGCCCAATGTCGTCCAAAGTAATGCAAATGATTACAAAAATGCGCACTATGAAATATAAAGCTAGATCACACCGCATCTAGTAGGTTTTTCATATTAATGGCGAGCTGTATCTAATTTATTTATGTAAATCTTTATTCTTTTGAGTATAAATGATTACTGCTAGTCAAATGGTACAAAAGTCCTATGGCTAATAAAGTACTCACAGTTGAATTAAAATTCATGTTAACTATTTAAATTAAAAGGAAAATGTCTTGAAGTTTTACAACACATACTAAATGTTCCGCCGCTTAGATAATACGCCAAACTGCATCGATTTCGAATCTAGATTTCTGGAGAATCAACACAAAACTTTGGTTTATATCCTTTGAAGCAGAGTTAGAGTTGTCAACTACAACGGGCGAACCCGTCACCTCAGGAAGTTGCAAACGATAGTGATCGTTCTATCTCCCGTGAGGTGAGCGTAGATGACTTAAAAACAATACAAATCTACCGTTTAGCTAAGCCAACATGCCCGACAGAGGTTAACGCCTCACGGCGACGCACCAGGAAAGGTACACAGCGTGCAGCCTCGCCCCCTGTCTACCAGTTTTGGAAGGATATATCCGTCTGGAATTAACCATCAGTATACCTCCTTCCTCCCGACTCGTTACGGGACCGAAGTCGATTACGCGGCCTCTATCTGTTGTATTTCAGCGGTAATTCAATAAGAATTTATCATCCGTCATACCAATCGTGAACCGGCGGCCCATAGGTTCTTTCAAGAATGGTATGACAGCAGGTCAACATCCACCCCCGCTGCTTATGAGATAGTATATTTGCATATCTTCCAGACTCCTTCAGCAATTAGTCAGAGTGCACAACCGATTGGCGTCTCCCAATGGTGCGCAAACCGTCCAGTAGCGCCGGGAGGCAATCCCTCAATAGAAACCGATCCACCAGGCCTGAGACGCGAGAGTCTTACCCGGGTATCCTTCAACATAAGTAGGATTCTGAATAGGTTGTCGAATGAATGAAAGTTGAATCTTGAGTTGGACCGATCCGAAAACACAATAGATTTTAAAGCCCAAGCTGCACGAAACCGTTCGCTACCTCCTTTGAAGCAGTCAGATCTCACAAAAAAGCGATGATGCGAACTGACTACCAGAAAGACTTCAGTGAAGTCTTAAATTCTTTATATGTGTCGCCTCCATTAAGCGAAAACAGTCGCAGTGTCCGTTGCCCCGAAGGGGTATTTTCGCAAACTCGGTATATTAGCGGACGGTTCGTTATGGAGCTCAAGGGGAGAGTTTAGGGAGTTTTAACTATTTTTAAAGGGTCCTTAGACCGCCGTCCGTGGCCTAGGATGACCAGCGGGACGGAGCCGAGCCCAAATAATTAGTAAACTTTGGGTAAACTTGATGCTTTTAATAATTAATCGCTGTCGTCCGGATTATGGTCAAGTTTAGTGGATAAAGCTCACGGACGCTTGTGAATAAATGAAATGAATTTCCCGTGATGGTTACACACTATTTATTTTTATTTTTATTTATTAATTTACAATAACTTCATATAATATGTCATATAAACACCATTTACATAATATGGTTGAGTTGGGAGAGATTGAGCACATCCTATGGTGAAAATGTTTATCCGCATTCCTAACTAGGTCAGAGACCCGTATCTAGGGATGCTGATTTTTGTTTAATTGTATCGACGAGCTGACTCTTTTGATATTCTGAACTTAAGTTGTATTGCATGATACATAAGAATATATACATATATACATACGCATACATACACACATACATAAATATATATATATACATACCTACACATATATATACATAGCAAATAATACACGAGATTTGATATTAGTTAGTAATATATAATTTAATAAAACAACTTAAATTATTAGCGAGAGCAATTGAGACTCCGCATACATTGGACCCCTTTCAAGCAGGTACTTCTTTATAAGTATTTTGAATGAATTTAAGTTGTTTGCATTCTTATAACTCTCATTTAAATTATTATAAAATCTCGGCGCAAGGAAGTAAAAATGCCTTTGGGCAAATGAGGACTTTACAATCGGAATATTATAATTCGACCCAGTAGCTTGCCTTGTGTTTTTAGTTTGTTGGCTTCTTGTCTGCTGATCCTTGATTCTGTGAAACTCAATTAGTAATTGTTTTATGAATAGTTGCCTCACATCACTATGGATATAACATTTTATTATGTATGTAGATGGTATGCTGAGAATAAAATTAAATGCTTAATCCCATAAACCTTTCTATGTTATCAAATATGCACATTGCCATCGGCTTTAAACTCTCTGTAATAATAACGGCTCTTAAGAGCCGTATCACATATTTTTTCCAGAAAGGCAAGAAAAGTGGATTTTTGGCGTTCTAATTCCAAGAAATAAAGAGATTTCTACAAACTTTAATTACTGAATTACCTGGACCATTTCTTGATGTTGACCATAGCGGCCTTTAATTTTAGATGTAACGAATATTATTTACTTATTCAGCCCATTTTCCGAAAGTCGTTATTCGTAAAACGCTCGGAAGGCAAACTTTGAGCTCCTTAATACAGTAATATCACTACAACGAAAACCGTATACTATTTTTTTTTATGTCCGTCATGTATTCTTGATGTACACTACGGCTTTATTTTTTCGTTTTTTGACCACATATCCAAGGTATACATTACTTACAATTACACAAAATTAAAAAAAAATCTTCCTGTATCATTCTAATTTTCTCAGAAATAAAATAAGATTCTTATATAATACTTATACTATATTAAAGTTCACTCTTTTAGCAATACGACATAATATAAATTATTGTCATTAGAAAGGAGAAAACACTGCAAAAAACAATTAGAAATTGTGTATATATTTGCTTGCGCAAGAGAAGAGCGCTCAGTGCCGCGGTTTTTCTCCCAGGGTTGAATAGTTATTTATTTATTTATTTATTTATTTATCCTATCTTTTATAGTTACATCCAAAAATAAATGCGTTCATTTTTTCAACTCATTTTAAAAGAATACCTACGCTATTTTGTAATACGGCTCTTAAACCTAAAAACTTAAATACAGAAAAGCAAGCTTATTGCCACATGACAATATCTTGTAACTAACCTTACCATAGAGCAAATAGATCTGTTAACTACAACGGGCGAACCCGTTATCTCAGGAAGTTTTTGAACGATTTTAGATCGTTCTATCTCCCGTGAGGTGAGCTTAGAAGACTTGGAGCTACGCCACTCGCCACAACGCCTAACCGCGAGATAACCAGGATAATTACCAGAGGGCACAAACTCGCGCCCTTACGTCCAGTTCCAACCAGATTACTCCGGTCTCCCGACTGGTACAAGGTTCGAGGTCGCTTGCGCGGTCCTCTCCCTTACGTAACGGTGATTCAGTGATTCAGTGACAGTAACACATTATGTACTTTTTGGAATTAATAAACTATGACTATGACTATGACTATTGAAAATATAATACTGGCTTGATTAGCCCCTCCCCACCCGCCAAATACTGCAAAACATTATTATAGTTACTATAGCTAGCGTTACCACATCTAACTATACCTAACGGATGAAGAAATACTAATCAAGCCCGAAGGGAGTTAATTGTATTTTTAATTTCTTCAAAGCAAGTATTTGAAGAAAAAATAAATATATTTGTGGGGGCATTGGGCGCCGCAGTTAGACAACTGCGGGATTTTGGAAACGTACGTTTCCTAAGCAGCAGGGGTGGTTGTTGACCTGATATCAGCTACCCTGAAAAGACCCGTTGGCTACCTAATCCCGCGTGTATTTATTTGACTGGCAAAGGCAGCAACGTTTGGCAATAAATTCGAACTGAATTCTCGGTAAGCTTAGGTAAAGGCCGCGCAAGCGATTTCGAATTTGAGGCCAGACTGGAGGACGAAGAAATTCCTCCAAATCTGGTAGTGAGAGCGTCAGGTCGGTTCCCTGGGTTCACTTTCCAGCGCCTCGCTGTAAGGCGTTAGACTTTCTCGGGCGTTTTGACGAAGTTAGACAGTGGAGTGTGTTATTCCTAAATCTCTGCGTTCACTCCATGGGAGGAAGAATGATCTAATATCGTTAAAATTTCCTGGGGTGGCGGGTTCGCCGGTAGTAGTTGACAATTTCTAAGTGCCCGGTTGATGAATGGTTCGGCTTCTGTCTCCTTTCACCTCGTTACAATAAGAAAACTTACAAAAATCAATATTAGTTTTATAAATTACTTTTCATCGTTCATCAAAAGTGGTAAATGTGAATTGATTATTCAAAGGATTAAGAGGCACTAAAGAACGGATCACTAATCTTCAGAGTTGAGTGCGGCATGAATAAAAGAAGCGTCAGGGATAATACGACCGCCAACCGAGCAACGCTGGTCAGGCTGCTCTTTCCGCGAAAAGTCGAAGTACAGTAGAT
This sequence comes from Micropterix aruncella, assembly GCA_944548615.1. Classification (NCBI taxonomy): domain Eukaryota; kingdom Metazoa; phylum Arthropoda; class Insecta; order Lepidoptera; family Micropterigidae; genus Micropterix; species Micropterix aruncella. Next base: position 15,987,822 of record OX155965.1, read on the forward strand.
AATAGAGGTGTATCCCCCCGTAATGAAAATACTTAGCGGAACCCCATCGATTGTTTTCCATTAAGGGGGAAATGGGCAAAATGCCGATGGGGAGAGGGTAGGTAGACTTTGCGGGCTTCTGGCATAGCGAGGGGAGGGGTCGAGGAGCGACGGGGGCACAATGACTCTGAATATTGAAAATGAAAGGCAAATGGATGCTGTCATTTCTCGTTGAGATGAGCACATTCCGCGTACTAGACTGCTTAATCTTTGTTATTAAAAATATGAGTGGGGAAAATTCAGAGAATATAATGTCGATATAATGTGGTCTATATTCTATGTTGCGGTCGATGGTAACGCATATGTATGAAGGATCAGCAATACGGCTACACCTACGATGCACCAATAGAGCGAAAAAGCAGTACATTGAACACACAAGACATCACATGAGAGGAGGCATCGCTGAGGGACTGGCGATATCACAGAGTCCTATTGTATCAAATTGAAAAAAAAACCTTAGAAAAAACCCACATTACACTCCTTTTTGTTGGCCAGTCGTGTGAAGGCAGAGTAAAATCAATGTAGTCCCGAGTTGAGCGCCACCGACCGCGCGTTGTTAGACCATTTGGTTTTGCTGCTTACTGTTAAGAAAGCCGCAAAACCACGCTGCTTACTGTCAAGTATATGAATGATTCCCATGGTGGCACACGTTATCGTATCTTATAATTGATATCCATGCAAACATTTCCTATATCATAATCGAAATCAATTTAAAAATACCCATTCCGTGACTTACAACAACAGAAGCCAAGTCTAACTATTTCCATGCGAGGGCATAGAAATTGTTAGAAATCGGCTAGGAAACTGTATGTTAACGCTTAATGTTGGCAAAACTAAATACATGCAATTTAGTATAAACATCAGGGGTCAACCCACTGCAAATAAAACTATTGTAGTACACGAATGCGATAGCGTAGAGACTTGCAACTGCCAGCCTCTGCAAAGAGAAATATCTTGGAAATACCTAGGCATCACTCTAGATTTTTTCCTACGTTGAGACTCATATACATAACGTTGCTATACAGGTTCGAATCCTTGGATATGTTTTCAAAGAATTGAGGAATATTCTGGATTCCGAAACGCTAAAAAATGATTAACATGCTTTATGTGAGTTGCTTATGACTTACGGCATAATTGTATGGAGTGAATGTGGTAAAATCCTGCTAGTGCCATTGCAAGTTGAGCAGAAATTTATACTCAAAATTATTCTCCGCAGACCAAATCACCAACTCACCAATAAACTTTACATGAAAGCTGAAGTCCTTGATTGTAGGCAACTTTTTCTAAAAACTTCCCTCTTAAAGCTATTTTTGGACAATAATGCAAATTTATGAATAATTCAGAACCGAAGACCAACGAGACAAGTTTTAGAAAATAGCTTAAAAATACCCAGGATGAAAACATCACTCTTTCATTTAGACATTACTCTTTCATTACGCCGAGATTTTACAATCTGATCAATATGGAAATTATAATGAATTTGACATTTAGGGTATATAAAGGAATGGTTATCAAGTTATGACAGACTAACCATACATCAAATGTCAGAAATTATAGTTTAATAAAACTTAGGTGCACGAATTATTAATATATTTTTAAATATTATATATGTTGTTTACATTTTAACATTAAACTAATTAACAAAAATTATTTTATTTTGTTGTTATATATTGTTTTGATTCATTTTGTTGTTATAATTGTAGTTTTTTTTGAACAGGTATTTTATATAAAATTGTATATTTCTTAACATATATTCATTATTATTGACTTTCAATTTTTTTAAATTATAACTTAATCTTTCTCTTTACTTTAGTTTTAAGTCAATTCTGTTTGTCATAGTTCTGTATATTGTTTTTTTTTTAAGACAATATTTTAGGACAATTTAGATTTATGAGCATTTTACTAAAACTTTTATATAATATATTGTAAAATTAGAGTCCTGTCCATCCTAGAACGGGCTAGTCCCAGTTGGGTGACAGAATCAAATAAGCAAAAGGTTAAGGTTTTGCCATTCGGTTCCTGTTATTTTTATAATCAAAAACAGTGTTTTATAGTAATTAATTTTTAAATAAATAAATAAATAAAATAAGAAAGTAACCTACCCCACCTACCTACCGTCTGAAAACCGTCAAAGAAACCTACAAGGAAAGTCTAGGGTCTGCCAAGTTTTATTTGAGAAATAATACGAAAAAAACGCAATCATAAGTAACATATGGTAGCGACAAATATCGCTTGTATCCGCTTCCTATTCCTATGCCACTGGCGGGACGCCTTTGTAAACCAGCGAACTTCAAAATTTATTTAGTTTATTTTCTTGCGATTCTAATCTTTCATGATTATTTTTATTACAACATCTTTTTTGAACTATTGACTATTTGCTTTACAAAATAAAATCATTTTGATAATCGGGCATGTATTAATATAATAAAATTTATCTAGACTTTGTATTGCGCCATTTTTATTGTTATAATTTTATATTTGTATTATTTTCTATTTCATTATTTTATAAATGACTGATCGTTTTTTTTACATTTGACTCTCTGCATTTTTCATACTTATACAGGTATATCTATACCTATATACCTAGACAGGCAATTTAGCAGCTTAAATAAAATATTAGGTATTTTATTATATTAAAATTTTTAAAAATGTTAATCTGTACACAAATGAATTATTCTAGTATACCATATGAAGCAAATTTTGTGAAATCAATTTGACAATACCAAGATTAGGGTTTCCTACCAATTAGATTGTTTTATGAATAAAATAAAATAAACATAAAATATCAATTGAAATTTTAAATTACACACACACATATAAACTTACATATTTGACTGCGTAGGTACCTATTATAATATTGTATATTACAAGAGGGATTTTTAACCTGAAAAATGTTATTTGATTACAAATTAGTAACATGTAGTAGTAACATGTAATAATATATTTTTTTTAACATGTAACATAAGTAATATAAGTAAATCTACGTACTTTAGCAACCTAATACACAGCGGCGGGAATAATAAAATTATAATAATAAACCCCGAAGATTTACGAAAAAATTGAGAAACTCTGTACGGCGAGTCTACGGCGGAATTAAGGGTGTAATTTATTGGCAGGGTTCAGTGTTGCATGAAAGAATTATTAAATATGTCGCCAACACTATGTCACCAAAAGGTTTCATATATACGAGTAGGTTGGTGCCTGCGCCAATTCCCGATGATTTCATTGGGGTTATAAGAAATAAATCAACTGCCACCCGTTTTACCAACATTTGTTGGTCAACCAATGCGATATCTGGGACCCAGATTGCCATCGTGGTGTAAGTAGGTTAAATTTACTATTTTCTGTAAAAAAAAAACACTTGATGTGTATATAAGCCCAAATTATGTACTTTAGCTAGACAAAAATAGGTAAATAATACTGCGATTTTGAAAATTATTAAAAAGGCAATTTTGTGCATAGTTTCGTTTAATGTTCCTGACAGAACTACTAGAGCTTACAACTGTCGTTATCGCAGCGTTATTCATACACAAAAAGCATACTTTGTTAAAAGAAGCTATAGTAGGCACAACGCTGATTTCAATGGGAATTTTCCGGTGATATCACACATTTTTTAAAATTTCTATCCAGATGTTAGGGAATCCATCGGTTCCAATTTTTGTTTATTGGTTATCGAAACGTAACCAAAAAGGTAATTAATCAAGAGCAAATAGGTTGCAACTGTAATTAATCTGCTTTTGCTAATTTTTCCCTTAGAAATGTATAGAAAATATGTATGAATGAAAAGTAGTATCTTAGTACGCAAATATCTTTATTATCAGTGGTAACTTGTAAATGGCTCTAAGCTTCCTATTATTGTTCACTTCAAAATTATTGGCTGTAAGTTATCCTTAAGAAAATAAAAAAATAAAAAATTAAAAAAAAACAGGGACGAGAACATATTTCAAATTCAATTTCAAAATATGTATTTAGCCGTTCTCGAATTACAATATTTTAAAAATTACAAAATACATGACAGTTTTGCAGGAATTGCTGATTTTTACTATCTTCGGATATATTCTTCATGGAATAAAAACGGAATATCCTAGCATTAAATAAGGTGAATTAAACTATAGTAACCCTTTCTTTATGTATCTATGACTTACAATATAACATATAAACAAAAAGTGCTCAAGTATTCCGTCGAATTCCATAATTCCTGCCAGAATTGTGTAATCATACACGTCTGTAGATCGATAAACTACAAAACTACGCATTTGATGCGACTTTGTGACTGAACTTCCGGCTCTGAATAAAAAGTCATTTCTGAGGATATCGATCAAGGTTACCTATCATTCAGCTTTACTTTCGAAGTTACAGTTTCCCGTTAAGCTTTGCTTTGTAATGACAGTGAAAAAAGCTCAAGGACAGACGCTGAAAGAGCAAGTGTTAATCTCCTCCCACTGTGTTTTCTATGTTTCTAAAGTAGCATGTAGCATGTTAGCATGATCAGTTCTAGCAGAAATTTTTACTTTCTCACTCCTGCTGCCACGACCAAAATGTCGGTTATAAAAAAGCTCTTCTATCGAAGCTCTGCTTATCAGCAATCACACGCGAATACCAGCGAAGTACACTAACACCTTTTTAGAGACATGTATCGAAATGCTTCAATACTGTCATTTAGCCTAACATCTAATTTGCTCAATGCATCAGCAGATAATTAGGCATTTTTATTTTTAGGCATTTAATTAGGCATTTAATTTAGGCATAATTAGGCACAACAAAATTAGGCATTTTCCTTTTTCTAAATATATTATGTTAATTCGATTAGTGTGTAATTCTTTAGTATTTCATTACATTATATTACATTCATATCCAATTGGCGAAATTACCGCTTTTGGACATGTCGAAATATACTATAGGTAGTAGTATAAAAGATACTGTCAGTAACAGGTAGTTACTACAAGCTTTTGCATGGTACTATATTGTGTATCGTATATATTTTGTAATCAAACGGAAATATAAAATGGGTTCACTAAATAAAATAATTAAAAATAATCATGATTTGGTAAAAATCAGAAGGTACAAAAAGTCAAAATATTTAAAAAGTCAGTAACTAGAATACCCAGAAATAAATAATGGTATCCAAATAATGGTATCTGAAAATGTCAAAAATAGAAATTAAAAAAAAAAACAACAAGTAGCTACTTTAATGCTTGCTAATTTTCAATCACTGTTGTTTAATGTAATACGAAAGCAATTTAATCAGGCAATGAATCCATGAATTCGTATATAAAACTGTTATTTTATATATATATATATGGCTACAATGATTTTAAAGTCTGGCATTCGGTCAGATCATAGGAAGGGTGGCATATAATGCTACCCTTCCTATGAAGGAAGGGTGGATAAACATCTCTTCAATGTTTTTTTTAATCTTGCGTCCTCCATCTGTTTAATAGTGATAGGAAGTAGATATGAAATGTAATGCTAAGATATAAGTAGACTTCTATGCTTCTTCTAGTCTTATTCGGGGTACGAATTAAATATTTTTTTCTAATATAATAAATTAAATTTACTTGGTATGAGTAACTAGCCCATGAAGACAATACTACTTATAGCTGAAAATATTTCCACAATGATATGGTATGATTGTGGTGTTATATGTGGTGAACATGAAATGAGTATTACCCATATGTTCACTAAAACTCTGTAAGGAATTACTTACCTAAGAGAAAATCGGTTTTCACCCCAAGACTTTTCTGTCAAGTAGCCAGGAACTTAATTAATCTGAATATTAATATCATAAATCCTGCCACAACCACCCCACCCCCAACCCAGCGCCACCCTTTAACCCTCGAAAATCGAAATTGAAATCGACTTCGACTCAACTTTTCGACTTTTCCGACTTTTTCGAATTTTTTCGACGTTTTCGCCTTGTTTGACTTTTTTGACTTTTTCAACTTTTTCGACTTTTTGACTTTTCTATATTTTGAACGTCTGGATACATCAGCCATGTCATGATAAAACTTGGAACCTGCTATCATAATTGAATGCTTACACAAAATTTTGGGTCTCTGCTGTTGGCTGTTGAGTAGTTCCCTCTTCGGAAGCCAACCCATGGTACATCAGCCATGTCATGGTGGAACTTGGAAGTTGCTATCATAAATGAATGCGTATATAACATTTTGCGTCTCTGCTGTTGGCCGTTGAGGAGTTCCCTCATCGGGAGCCAACCCAGGGTGTACGTATTTCAACCACAATATTTTCAGCTTATGTCATGACCAAATGATGTCTGCATGCCAAATTTCAGCTCAATCGGATGAAGCGTTTCGGCGCTATCGCCGGAGAATACACTCAGACAGACACACCGAATTGCGTCCACAATACTTTCCTTGACAGGAAAGTAAAAATGGTCCTTTTATGTAATTATTAAAACATATCTTGTTTTAATATTTTTCAACCTTTTACATGAAACGTGTTATTATAAATGTGCAGCGTCAACCTAAACCTGCCGTCTTCGAAGGTCATTTCAGTTACAATAAAATGTAAGCCATTGCCCATCCTGGCGGGTGTTTCCACAGTATTCTGTTGAATTCTTGCCCTCTCAGTTGAATGAACATGTGCACTCAGATTCGTAATCTCAAATTATAATCGGCCATCGCACAGTCGAGAGTTTGTGAAATATATCCGGCCCCTTTATCGCTTTGTTCGTGCGGTGAACAACACTTCATTGCGCGATAAAAATCAATGCAATCAAGATTTTCGTTTATTTTGGCGTCAGAATACGGCGAAACGATTGCCATTTCGCGATGGGAACGAGATTTTATATCACTGATTAAAATTATTATTATTTTAAGTAATATCCCTCGGAAAGTTGACCCTCATCAAAGCGGATGAAAATACTATTATGCATGATTCCGTAATTGAATACGAATGCAGTTGTGAAACACATAGTAAATTTACTATGGAGAATGAATTCGGGTCACCATAAACCTTAATATCTCGGAAACTAAGAATGTTAGTTTATTGAAATAAAAGGAATTTTTGTCGACTATTTAATATTACTATTAAAACGTATAGACTACAAAAGATTATATAAACTATTAACACTCCTTGGTTGCTGTAAAACAATGCCATCTAAAAGGCTAAAAACAACAATTTTGAAATGATTTTCTGAAAATCGAACTACGAATTGAGCGCATTTGTTTTTACACGACTGCCCAACAAAAATACTGTAATGTGTTCAGGGTTTATGTATGTATGGTTTCCATTTTTACTTTCCTGACGACCTATCGGAAAGGAAAGTATTGTGATCGCGCTAAAAAAAAATTTTGAGATGAAGATGGGAATATATATTTTGAGACTCCCTGAGACGATTGAGACTATTTCCAGACCGATCTCTGTCTGTATGTATGTCTGTATGTCTGTATGTCTGTATGTCTGTATGTCTGTATGTCTGTATGTATGTATTCTTCCACGATAGCGCCCAGACGCTTAATCGGATTGAGCTGAAATTTGGTATATAAGCTTCTGTTAACCGTCGGAGGAACCCATTAGTTTTTGGAGTCCCTACGCCCTACGGTTGTGGTACCTCCCATACAAATTTGGGGTTCCCGGCGAAAAAATTGTTTCCGCGATAGCGCCCAGACGCTTAATCTGTCTAAGTTAAAATTTGGCATAGAAGCTTCTGTTAACCATCGGAAGAACCTATTAGTTTTTGGGGTACTTACGACCAACGTTTGGGGTACCTGCCATACAAATTTGGGGTACTAGAGTAAAAAATGTCGCTGTTTTTTCGCACCTCCCCGGATACTAGTCAGGAAAGTCTTGGGGTGACACAACCGATTTTTTTATTCCACCATGACTTCTGAATACTTGAACTGATTTAGAAAAGTGTGGTATTGTTCGAATCGTTATGTCATTCCGAGTGTCATAAGATACGTAAACTATTCAGATGTGAAATAAATAATTGTCTAAATGTTCAAATATCCATAAATCAATATAAATATATCGTGTTTAGTACCAAATAATAAACCTGATTAAGAATATTTAAAAAATATATATGGATTAATACATAAATCACAAATATTTCATTAAAAAACCGTTTTATTACTTAAACAGCTAGGGCATCGAGTACGGCGGCGGCAGCGTGCGATCATTTCGAGATATCTGCCGCAGGCTGCGCAGCGCTGCGACGTCACACTCAGAAAGCCGGGCCAATAGGCCTGGCTCAGGTCAAGCCCCGCTAAAACGCAAATGCCCAGCGGAAGACGCCACAGACCCTAGAAAAGACCTGTTGTCTGACCCAAAGATTGCGCACTCGTCTATAAGCACTCGATGTTTATGAAGAAAACAAGCGTCGAAGGGACCGTAACGAAGCTTTTGTAAATTTAATTTGGTTTTAACGAATAATGTTTCAACAAATAACTTTATTCTTTTAAAAAACGTGTTTTCAGAACGAACAAATTGTTTTTAACAATTCTAAATACAATAGTTAACTTTTTGTAACGGCAGTCGTTCTTTTTAATTCTTTATATGATTGATCTTGATGCTTTTGTTTCTGTTCTTTCCCAGAATAATAAGCATTATCGGCATTGAATATTCATTATTTATATGATTATTATTTAATAATCTAGCATTCAAAGTTTCCGAGATATTAAGGTTTATGTTAGTGATTCATTGCCCCCGATTGTATATCTGTCTAATACAGAAGTTTTACACATAATTACTCGTATAATTATACGATATGTTAATGCCGTTTACGTTAATGCCGTTGAAGCCAATCCTGAGTGTCGCAGTCCTGTAAGCTAAGGGGAGCTAAGGGGCCCTTGTTGAGTTGGCCACGAAGACCCATTTTGTTCAGGGTTGGTCACACTCACGGGTCAACACCCATCCGAGGCCTCCACGCATGAAGTGCAAGCCTGGGTAGTACTTAGGGTTAGTTTCCCCTAGGATTCAACCTTCTGGCGCTCCTGGACGGTCTGCGCTCCGTGCGGCATAAGCCAATCGATTGTGCACTCTGACTAACAGTCGGGGGAGTCTGGAAGCAGTACTGTTTCCTATAGAGCGGCGGTGGTTGCGGACCTTACGGCGACTGCTCTTGAAACGAACATCGGTTACCGGATCCTGAGTGAACAGCCGGGCAAAGGATGCCATGGTCCGCGATAGATTCGGTATACACCGTTTCACCGCGTCGTAAGGGAGAGGACCGCGCAAACGACCTCGAACTTGTAACCAGTCGAGAGACTGGAGTAATCTGGTCGCAATTGGAAGTAAGGGCGTGAGTGTAAGCCCGCTTGGTAACACTCCTGGCTATGTCGCGGTTAAGGCGTTGGCCTCTTACGGGTTTGTGGCGGAGCTTGACGGTGGACTGTTTGTCCAAGTCTTCTGCGCTCACTCCAGGGAGATAGAACGACTAATCGTTAAAACTTCCTAAGGTGACGGGCTCGCCCGTTGTAGTTGACAACTCTAATTGTCGCAGTCCTGTCTTGGTAAAACTTAGAACGGGCTGTCGTGATTGAATGCATATAGAAAATTTCGTGTCTGTGCTGTTGACCGTTGAGGAGTCCTCTCGTCGGGAGCCAACCCTTGGCGGAGAATCAGGTAATGCTTACCATGAAAAAAAATGCATTGTCGTCGGAACTGAACCAACATGTATATGTTCAACTTCATATGATTTGAGGATTTCCTTTAATTCCTCATGGATCCCATTATCAGAACAGGATTTTGATAAAAATGGGATCAATCTAGAAGTATGTCCGTTCAAATAAAAAAACAATTTTCATAATCGGTTATTTAATCACGGAGTTCTGAGGTAAGAAATATTTAAATAAAATACAACCGAATTGATAACATCCTCCTATTTTTGAAGTCGGTTAAAAATATTATTTTAAATACAAAAAATACCATCTTGCCACCAAATTTGTTACATTGTGATGGCAATGTTGCCTTTCAATGTGATCTAAACACACTTCCACTTGTTTAGTTTTAGTTACAGATGGGGTGGTTCAGTGTGTACCACTGGTTCAGTGTTACCTAGGCTGCCTTGCTAGATAGAGTAATACAGCGCAATAAATCATTGAGTTGGTATAACAAATACTCAGCCACAACCTCAGCACCTTAACAGAGATGAATATCCAATCATTTGAATTCAGTCAGTCGAGTTCATTTTTTAATTAATTTATTATAGGCGCCCCTTTGTGCGGTACAAATTGCATGAGCCGGCGGCAATTTAAAGTACAAAATGAAATGACAATACAACTTTCCGCGATAAAACGCGAAGCACAAATGAAAAATCTTGCACCGTTCAATATGCAAATATCGTATTGAAATATCAATTTGCGATAACAAAGCGCAATGCGGACAAACAGACGCTTTTGAAAATAAATAAAAAATCCTTGTTTTGATTTTTAACCGCGTCCGCTATAATAATAGAAAGGAACTTATTCAGAAGTCAGATTTTTCTCTGACTTTCTAAAATGTCATTTTTGTGCGAATTATGTAATGAATATACATATTATTACATATTATGTATTACTTATTCCAAATTTAAATTCATAGTGACAGCATATTTGAAAAAAAATCTCAACGATAAATATTAATTATAATTATTAAATGTAGTGAATAAAGTGCAATTATGCAGTCTAGATTAACCTGCGGTTGACACAGGACGCGTCCCGAATGTACTCGATAGCTGTTTGCATATCGGTCTAATTATAATGGGGAGCAAAAGTATATAGCAAAAGACCGAGTCAATGGCGGTATAACCATTCCCAACTAGGCATCCGGTTGAAGAGGTCTCAGCGGCCTAAGGTCCTAAATAGACCTAAAATGTCTGGTGCAGAAGGCAACGAGAGACCACTGCACTGTATATCCCTAGTAGTTAGCAACGGAAAAGTCAAAAATAGCCATGGCCCCGAGTGCCCGGCGGCCCTTTAATGGGTCAGGGGTGCTAAGAATCCCCGGGTGGAAAACTGGACCGGGATCACCAGTACGGAACAGCTTTTCCGGATGGCGCAAGACCGACAAAAGTATTTAGGGCCAACGGCCAACCTCCAGTAATGGAGAGGCACTTCGAGAAGAAGAAGAAGAATACATATTATGAACAGCAAATATGATAAACGAATTGACATGCAAAATTTATTATAAACAATTGTACGTTTTACGAAATTGCTGCGAATAAATGCGATTTATTTTTAATATACACGATATTATTGATGTTGATATCTCATTCACTATGAATTATTAACATCTATGGATGTTAATAATTGGATGGGTGTTGACCCACCCATCCGGCGGCCTCCACGCATGAAGCGCGAGCCCGGGTAGGACTCTGGCCTTAGGGCTAGTTTCCCCTAGGAGTCAATCTTCTGGCGCTCCTGGACGGTCTGCGCACCGAGCGTCGTAACCCAATCGATTGTGCATTCTGACTAACAGTCGGGGGAGTCTGGAAGCAGTACTGTTACGGTGGTGGTTGCTGACATTACGGCGAATGCTCTTGAAACAACCATCGGCTACCCGATTCCGGGTGAACAGCCGGGCAAAGTATGCCGTGGTCCGCGATAGATTCGGTTGACACCGTTTACCCGCTACATAAGGGAGAGGACCGCACAAGCGGCCTCGAACTCGTAACCAGTCGAGAGACCGGAGTAATCTGGTCGCAACTGGAAGTAAGGGCGTGAATGTAAGCCCGCTGGGCAGCATACGGCGTTGGTCTCTTACGGGCATGTGGCGGAGCTTGACGCTGGACTGCTTTTGTCCTACGACTTCTGCGCTCACTTCGCGGGAGATAGAACGATCATATTTCGTTAAAACTTCCTGAGGTGACGTGTTCGCCCGTTGTAGTTGACAGCTCTAGTTGGGGCTTTCTTAGTTTTTTCCGCAAGTGCTGATAATGCTCCAATCGCCCAGTTCCACCCGAGGTATTCCTCCGAATTCGCGATCTTCTGATCCCAACCGCCTAAGACTGCAGGATTACAGCTGTGGCAGAAGCTCACAGCGACCATGACAGGGCAAGCCCCTCTTTAGAGAGGCTACCAGATAGGAGTTGAACCGTGAGATGGATAGGGAAATGACAGAAACAATTTGGCCAACACCACCGAACCTGCCCGGAACCATTAGGAACCAAATGTAGTAGGATGCTAGACACTATAGTGAAATAAATGTTTTTTCATAGTCATGAATTTGGCGACCACTTTAATTGCTGCTATAACCTAACCTAACCTAAAACCTAACCTAACCTAAGCCCCTCCCCCACCCCCATTCCCTCATTTCCGGGCCTGGGAATATATGTAGGTGCGCCACATGGTTGCTGTGCAAAATCTAAACTATTTTAATAAATAATGGATCGCGATTGAGGTCCTAACCCAAGTTCCCCTGGTAGACCTCCTCACCGTCCCAGATCCTCACTCTCACTCCTCTGTTTAGACCAGGTTCCTATTTCTCCTCGTCCTAAATGTGGCAGCTCTCCGAATACCGTCCGGTTTGATCAGCCAAGGACGTGAGTGGAAAGCGTGGGATGCTCCTTGGTTTCAGCAAATTAAAAGGTTTCTTGATATTTCTCCTCTAATTACTCTTTCACAATTATTTATCAAATAGGTAATTATTTATATAACAAAAAAATATTACCAATGACTGCTATTAATTTTTGTATTTTTATGAAAGAAGAAGTAATTTCATAAATATAAATAAGATAAAAACGAATTTACTGTTTGAAGATTGTAATCCCCGAAGTTTCTGCGATGTAGCAACCGCCGTTGTCTAGGGCAGTCTGAAGAGCTGTCAATCCGCTGTTTTGCGGGTAGGCCATATACTGCTGCCGGCACTGTCAAGATTATAACGGTGGTGGTGAGGAGGGGGGGGGGGGGTTGGCTCGGCGCGCGGGAATTTTGGAAATCCGCCGTGCACTCACTGTGTCTCGTATTGTGTCCCTGCGTTCGGTGTTGGGCATTAGGAACATTTTAAGAAGAGGGTTGCACGTAGAACAGAGTTTGTAACCATCGTCTCTATTGAAAATCGGGGTTCTTCTTATTTCAAGGGCTTCCCGGATCATGCGAGGTAAGTAAAATTGTTCTTTGGATAGCACAATGGAATTTCACAACGGTCTGTTATTTTGTTACAATCTTATTAATTTTAGCGAATAATTGCAAAATTTGGCTTTCTGATTTTTTTGGTGTTATTTACTACTTTATAGGTAAAAATTACGTACCCCTGAATGTAAATATTCCCAGCCCAGCCAAATAGTCGTGTAGTTGCATACACTTCAGTAACGTTGATAGAGGTAGTATCAATTGGAATTCCTACAAGCTATCAGTTGCATAGTTAGCCTCTATCAAACTGGACTGCCGTCAGATAAATATACGGTAGTATCTTGCTCTCCATATAGCCTTTCCAGAGCAACAGTGAGATATTTCCAAAATATGTGTTACGAGATAATTCAATTTTTTTGAGTTTGCCGGGCTTTAAATAGGCAGTAGACGATTAAATAATTGACATTTGTTCGTCAAATTCCGTGTTCTCATTTAGTAACAAGTAAATATATTAAAAAGAATAAAAAACACGACTGCCGTCACAGAAAGTTTAGTATTGTATTTATAATTATTCCTATTACGGTTTTTTATGAAACATTTGTGGTTTATGTATTTATCCATATTTATGTAGATACATGTATATTTTCGAAATGTACTTAATCAGATCTTTCATTTGACATTAAACACGATACATCACTGTTTATTTATTGGCATTTGGGAAATAAGACAACTACTTACTAATATTTTGACAGTTAATGTACCCTATGACACTCGGTATAACATAGCGATTCAAAATTACCACACACTTCTTAATCGGTTCAAACGTTTAGAAGTTATGGTGGAATAAAGAAACGGAAAACATACATAGATAAAACCTGAACATATTACACTCCTTTTTTGTTGGGCAGTCGTGTGAAACTTTAATTTTTCTTAGACAATTTTTTTTTTAAATATCTCAATTTACGATGACGTGATATTTTAGAAACCTTTTGTTCCGGTTAAACCTGTCAATCCGGGCCCTTTTGCAGTTTGGCCACGAAGACCCATTCGTTCAGGGTCGGTCTTACTAGAACAATTAATAGTACAATAAAGGTAATTTTCTTTCTCTCTTTCTTTTTTTCATACTCACGGGTCAACACCCATCCGGCGTCCTCAACGCAGAAGGGAGCCTCCTTGCGGGCCAGTCTCCCCTAGGAGTCAATCTTCGGGCGCTGGTTTCACCGTGACCAAAAAGACAATTTTTGAACGCGCTTTAGCGGCGGTTTAATACTGTCGATGTTAATTGTGAGACATTTTATCTACCTTAAGTTGGGCATAGTAGTAATTATCATAATAGTAATTATCAAGGAATACATCGTTTGTGGGTTATAAGCAAAAAACTAAAATGATTCAATTTTTTACGGATTTCCTCGATTCCTGAAGTTAGCTCACCTCCAGCTAGGTGGCAAAATCGGGATTCTCGACCAAAAATACATATACTAGTGAAACCGTTGAGAAAAAACCTTCCGTATTTAAATTAAAAAAAAACTCTATTTGCTTTGGACTAAGAAGGTAAGCAAATACTTTTATATCCAGCAAATTCAAATGAGCATCTAGCGATTAACGATTTACAGGGGTTTAAAACTGGCGTGTCGGGTGAATACAGTATAATCACACGTATAAAACATATATAATATTAGTTTGTAAACTATCTATTTTTATTAGTAATGAAATTACACGCAATAAAATTATTGCTGTTCGTGCAATATAGTATGTTGTAAACTCATATGCATATCTAAAGAACGGCACGCATAACAGCCCACATGGCATCTTAATTTCATTAAAATTATTATTTCCATTGAATTACAATATTTCCTTTGGAATTCATTAAGTAAGTGAGGCGTATTACAATAATATTGTTAAAGATAAATTAAGATGAACCCCGCAATGAAAAACAATCGGCAATCGGCTCGTTGGCATAGTGGTTAGGTCGCTTAATCTTACCTTGTAAGGTTCCGGGTTCGCCTCCCGACTGGGTCGCTATTTTCCATTGGGTTAAAATTAACGGAATTGCATTTTCAATTCTGTCGATCGAATGCAATTACATGTACATGCATGTTACACGCCCATGTACTTATACACACTTCATATTAGGATTGGATGTAAGAGATAGTCGTATGATATTTAAACCCGCCTATTGTGAAATTTCACAATATTTTTTTTAAATAAACAAACAAACATGAATGGAGCGAGCCATGAAGCTACACTGAGACTGAGGATACAATATCTAATTATAGCTAATTTCCAATTTTGCCTACGTCCGCCCGCATCTTGAATAATGCTCGCAAGTGTGGAACCCCTCATATGCCATCCATAATAACAGAATCGAGCGCATCCAGACTAAATTCTTGAAATATTTAAACTATAGATTTTACTACACACTTGACAATTCTTACGGCATCAACGTTCAACACTCGTACAACTTTACTTCTTTGGCTGATCGAAGGATGTACCATGATCTAGTCTTCCTATATAAAATTTTAAACAGCAAATTAAACTGCATGGACTTGGTCCAGCTAATACATTTCCGGACCCCATCAAGAACGACAAGACAGTCCTCATTGTTTCACATTAGCCGTTGCAATAACAACTACCGTAAAAACTCTTTCTTAAACCGTGTGTTTACGATGATCGATACGCATCAATAAATATCTTCGCTGAATCGAACATTGGACTCAGAAATTTGTTTAAGATTAATATTTAAAATTTAATAATTATTTAAAATATATTACTATTTATCTACTGTTTGCACTTGTACTTATTCATACCAACGTACCTGTCTCAACTCCAATTATCGTACTGGTAAATTTATTAAAACGTGGACACCCATCAATTTAATGTATTTATTTTTTACTATGTTCCTCCTTCCCTTCTTGGTCCCTCTCTTCCTATCCTCTTTCTTTTCTCGTTTTTTTCGTTCCCTTATCATTTAGATAATCTTGATGTCATCATTTAGTGGAAAATTGTCTTTGGTGTAATTTGTATATCTATCTTGTTTGGCTACTTACTTTTATACACTGTTATTTTCCTGAATAAAAGAAAATAAATAAAAAATAAATTATTTTATTTATTTTATTTATTCATAGTAATATACAGCGGTTTGCAACAAGCGTAACACTAAGCTTAGGTAATATGTAATAACATTGAATAAAATTTAGCCTTAAAAAAAACCACAGCAAGTTTTGTCGCGCTTATAGTGAAGATCGGTTCCATGTCGCCCAACTAAGTAAAACTTGTTCTAGGGCAAACATTTCAAACGATTCCCGTTTAATTCTGAACGTATAAATGGTATATTTCTGCAAACGCAACACAAAGTCTCTTTTTTGGGGAAAGATATCACTGTTGCTTTGGCATGGCGAGTAGTTATACGCCTACTCGTACCACTGTGAATTATTTCAGTCATTTGCGGACAGTCAATGCAATCGGCTTACCTTAAATTTCTAAATGAATAAACATAGAAGCCAAAATTATATTCTATTATTCTGTCCTTTTTGAAAATATTCTTTAATATCATGGACATCATTTTTGGTACCGATGGTGGGCAAAGCAATAACATACATGATATTTAAAACTCAGTATAAAGTGAGTATATTGTGCATAATAATGAGACATTTAGTTGTTCTTACTCTGAACAGATAAATCAATTTAGTAATAAACTCTGCGCAGAATAATATCGCCAATATACCAGTGCCGTACCTTTCATATTTTGTTCAATTGTTAACACGCGGTTCTCGCAGCTTAAGATGAGCTACTCACTAACGCAAAAAGCAATGCAGGTAAATTATACATAATGTGGATAAATGTCAATGCGTCAGAAAGAGACTGAGAGATAATATATGCAAATTCTGCATATAATAACTGTAAAATTAAATTTTAAAAACAAATTATTGTTATTCTGTTCATATTCTTCATTGTATATAAGTTTAATGCAATTTATTTCGTATGGTTATATATTTTACAAATAATTACTGAGCCTACATCAGATATAGACACATTGTCAGTGATTCAGGGGAACACGCCACTTCAGGTATTTATAACAATCATGTCTTGCTTGCGCAAGACTTTGGGATTTCCAGATACGCCAACGCGTAGCAGAGTTCAACCTCAAACAGCGAGGGAAGTGGCAAGTGGGGCTTCGCAATTATAGTAATACACCATTTAAAAAAAACTGGTAAGCAGGGATGGTTACTAGTTTTTTAAAATGGTACTATAATATAATGTGTTAACTAATATTAAATACAATGGATTGAATTTGTCCTTGCGCTATTCACGGGAGCTGTTACAAGCCGCTCGCATATGCGACGCTCACCATTGGGGACGAAATATGCAAATATGTAGTTTCATATCACAAATTATTCTATCTATGTACATATACTATTGGAAACACATGACACCACTCACTCGTAATCATCTACGAGCCGAAACCACCGACGCGCTAAAACTGTAATTTCTCATACGCCTCATGACGTAGGCGACGTAGTCACGAAAGGAATATTTAGAAATATTTCGTCCGAAACGAATCGGGTTGCCTGAGCTGACTCACAAAAGAACCGTTCGCGTCGCCGGAATGAAGGACTTACGGCTCGGCTCGGAGCGACGAGCGATGGCTCATTCCGGAAGCACCCGGGGACGAGCCGGTTCGATGGAGTGGTGGAGCCAAATAGTAGCTGGCTCCTCGAAACTCGGAAGCAATAGCTAGTAGTTGCGATATTAATAGAATCCGCTCTTCCGGATCGATTTGTTTGTTTCTAATTTTTATTGTGAAATTTCAAAATGGGCGGGTTTATAGTTATATGACAATTTCTTACAATTAACCCTACTATGAAGTGTTTATATTATGTATGTTTGTGTAACATGTGTTTCTTGTTATTGCATTTGATCGACAGAGTTGAAATGGTGACCAGCCGAGAATTGAGCCCGGGACCTTACAATCCCTCGGGACCTTACAAGATCAGGCGCTCTTTGCTAATGGAATGAACTCAGGAATAGGCTTTAACTAGGAGCCGGAATGACCCATCGCTAGTCAAAATGCAGCTAATGGGCCCTTTCCATTTGGGGAGCTAATGGACCCTTGCTGAGTTTGCCACGAAGACCCATTCTGTTCATGGTTGGTCACACTCACAGGTCAACACCCATCCGGCGGCCTCCACGCATGAAGTGCGAGCCCGGGCGGGACTCTGGCCTTAGGGCTAGTTTCCCTTATGAGTCAACCTTCTGGCGGTCCTGGACGGTCTACGCACTTTGCGGCATAAGCCAATCGAATGTGCACTCTGACTAACAGTCGGGGGAGTCTGGAAGCAGTACTGTTTCCTATAGAGCGGGGATGGTCGCGGACCTTACGGCGACTGCTCTTGAAACGACCATCGGCTACTTAATCCTAGGTGAACAGCCGGGCAAAGGATGCCGTGATCCGCGATAGATTCGGTTTACACCGTTTCACCGCTTCGTAAGGGAAAGGATCGCACAAGCGACCTCGAACTCGTAACCAATCGAGAGACCGGAGTAATCTGGTAGTGTAAGCACGCTGGGTAACATTCTCGGTTATCTCGCGGATTAGGCGTTGGCCTCTTACGAGCATGTGGCGGACCTTGACGGTGGACTGTTTTGTCCAAGTTTTCTGCCCTCTTTTCACGGGAGATAGAACGAACAATCGTTAAACTTCCTGAGGTGACGGGTTCGCCCGTTGTAGTCAAAATGCAATAATGTACTTTCTTGTGCGACTGTACCGCCCATACCATACCTAATGAAGTACCATATGCAGCAGCAGAACCGATGCCGCTCTGCGGCCTTAACATTCTTGTCTGATTAGCGCGCGCCTGCGGTTGTTGACAAGCCATCCGACGATCGGTGTTCAGCCGATCGTAAGCGTTCCATGAATATTTCAACCCACTGGCGAGAGCGCCTCTCCTTCACCCTCTTCCTCCACTCCGGCAGGAATTTCACTGAACGAACGCCTGCGGCCTCAATCACTTCATTCTACCTATAACTTGACGTTAGTCAATTAATAATTAATTTAATAAATAAACAAAAACATGTTCTCATAAACATGCTTCCTCGTTGGTATAAAAAACGGGAAAGCGTGTTTATAAGAACGGCGAGAACTTCAGAGAACACCCGAGAAAGTGAGTGTGGATACTTTATCGCTCTTTTCGTTCTCGTACTCGCCTGTTCTCCGCTCGGTGTCGGTTTTTGGTCTGATTTAAAGGATTGGTTATATGTGGATTCCAGACTCATGGCGAGAAGAATCAGCGAGAAGTTTCGCCGAGACTTCTCGCGAGAACAAGCAATATGTCAACACGCAAGATATTCTAACTCGTGTTCTCGATCCTATCCGGTATGGACGACATAATGTTATGGACGACAGTACTACGTCTGCATTGAGCAATTGCATAAGATTTTTTACAGTATAATTAATTATGAAAGTCGGTATAATCATTAGTATCAATTTATCGGTCGAGAAAGAAAACAACGTCCATACCTGTTCGATATCAACTCCACGTGAGCAGCGATGGAGATCGCGCGTGTAGAATCATTTTGTAGCCTCTCTGCTCCGTTTTTTTTTTTAATTTAGAGTAACGAGTTTAAGTTAAAGTTCATAGAATATTTTCAATCCGAAACAATTTTCACATATCCTAACCAATAATCAAATATCGTCACTAAAGGAGCGTCACTACAAGAACTACAATAAGAATGGATATTAGAGTATCCGAACAGAAAAGAAGAAGGAATATCTTTTTGCCAATTATAGAACATTAGTACATATTCCTAATAATGAGGACCGTTTTCTCAAAAAGATTCATTATCAGAATTCTTTTTTTACAGGATTATTCATAAAATGTTTTCTAAGAATTATATTTAAATTTAATGTTCTCAAGTCAGATATCAATAAATCTTAACGCATACTTACAATTATAAATATAAATCCCATTTAATATTCTAGCAATAAAAGCGCGTGTTTTTATTAAAACAATACTTTTGCAGTAGATGTATCGTGTTGACAAAATCTTCCATGGGAATTTCTACACTGACAATTCAATATGTGTTCCTTACCTATGTAATTGCTTTTTTTTCACACTCGTCATTTCGAACTTAGATAACTTGGGTTTGAGTTGCAATTTCAAATTCAAATAAATTTTAATTCAAGACCATGGTATTCATTTTTAAGAATCAGCTGTTTATTTGAGTTCCCGACGTTTGCTTTCGCTCAAATATTTTCGTTTGTGCAACCATAGAAAAAATTAAAATTTGCATTATTTTCAAATATGACATCCTGTGCCGGTGTTTTCCATTGCAGCTTTTTGCAGTCTGGCTATACACTTACCTTAAACGTGTACTGTTAAGAGCTGCAAAGAATGATGAAGAAGCTCGTGACCAAATAACCGAGCTTGGTCAATCGCTCATCGCCACTGCTTCTGCATGACAACGTATAACCACAGACTGCATGACAACGTATAACTGCAAACAGTCGCAAAGTTGCAGAAGTTGCGGCTGGAGACTCTTAGTCACCCACCGTACTTGCCAGACGTTGCTCCAATAGAGTTGCTTTTTCAGAATTTAGATAACTTTTTACAATGGAAAAAAATCAGCTTTGAAGAGTCAGTGGAAAACGCCTTCAAAGCATTCATTTATTCCTGTCCACGAGAGTTTTACAGCAGAGGAATGAAGCAACTCTCATTAAAATGACAAATCTGAATATATAATAGGTGTCAATCTTTTTGTTAATTAAATATATATTTTTCATACAAAGTTTTTGGCCCTAAAATTCCTTTATAGAACAGCAATTTTATAGGTAAGGACCCAATAATAGAAGTCCAGAAAATGACTTATCTGAATTTTAATCACAATTACCATTCAAATGCTTCCATCGAGAAGCAATTTAAAAACTTCTATTGCGATTTCTTTTTTAAAGTTTTAAATTAGAAGTTCCTGAAAGCAATGCTGCTTGAGGTTGTTAAATAAATATTCATGTTAACTTATATTTATGTTAACTTCAAATTTACTTATAATTTTAACTAACTTAAATATACAATATATTACCCAACTTATATTTACATAATATTTTAAGTATGTCATTTTAAACGTCCATAGTGATGTGTGTGAAAATTATATGCCTGTTTTATATTTGTGCATTTGACGCCATTGACATCCACCTCAATTTATTATATTTTTCCGTAATAGATTTGTAAATCAATTATAGCCTAGTCCAAAATGTCATTATTATTTCTGCCATTTTGAAAAATTCGACTTCACACGTGTAAAATGTATAACGTGAGCAGAACTTTAAAGCTTTAGTACAAAATGTTGTATTTTTCTCCTAAACAGTAATTTCAAACTTCGTTAGACATTTATGGTCAAAATTAGAGTAGAGTGGGGCGAAAATGCGCACTTAGATTTTAATTTGGTATATTTTTTTTGTTATGAAAGCTAGAACTCTAAAGTAGATTGATAAACATTCTCAATCTTACTCCTATTAAAATTGTATAACGTTTTCATTTCTAGTGTAAGCACCGGACTTTTGATAATTTTTTTTAAAAAAATTGGTAAAAACGCACTTTTGCCCCACCGGTGGGGCAAAAGTGCGAATCTGGTGGGGTAAAAGTTCGCAGGATTAGGGTTTAATAATTAATAATTAAAATAGCATGGCTTGTTTACAGAATATTGTATTTATTGAAATGTAATATGAATAAGTAATGTAACATCGTAATGTAGGCTACTGTAGGCCTAATTAAAAATACTTAAAAGTAGTTATAACTATATGGCAGGCCAATTCCCTACTCAACAGTTGTCACAGTAGAATTCGCCTTTGCCTTCGTAAGAGGAACATGCCTCGTGCCACCACTCTTTGCAATTTTTGCACTCGATCCAATCTTCCGTTGGAGGATCTTCGTACTCTTCCTCGCACCCTGGACAGATTGCTGCTCTCTTTAAAACCTTATTTTTGATATTTTTTTTGGGCTTAGCTTGAGTATCGGTAGAGGTCATTTTTCTTTTAAACTGTGAACCTACTGCCCTGGAAGTTTGTAAATTATTTTTAAATGGTGAGCTGGTAATTATTTCGGACTTTTGTCCTTTTATCCTTCTTTGCTGTGCATCCTTCCTTTTTGGGAGCGGCCTGATTTGTGCAGGAGAGACTGGTTTAAGTGGCGGTGGCTTGCTGGTGGCCAAAGCATTGTTCCGAGTTTCTCCAGATGGTGAGTTTTCTGTTTGTTGAATACCAGAGGTAGATGGAGCATTTGCTTCTTTAGTTGCTGAGCCTGAAGTAGATGGGACTACATCGCCTCCTCCAGATAGCGGAATTCTGTGATTGACCTCCAAATCTGCTTCTGAGGGTATCGGTGTTTCTTTATCAAGTTGCTGCATATCTGTCACTGCACACGGTGCAAAATCGTCATCCGTAAATATCCCAGGATCAATTGGAACAATCCCACAAATCTTAAAAGCCTTGACAGCCTTTTCTACCGTAGCACTTCTGCAATAAGCTTTGCCAAATAATTCCGCTATCTGGAACTGTGTAATAACTCTTCCTGGGTTACTGACCAACCAGTTGTTGCAAGCTTCTGCATAGTAAGTTTTGAGTGCTTTAAAGAAACATCGGTCGAGTGGTTGAACTTTGTGGCTGCTGTGAGGTGGGATTGACAGCATATGAATGCCGTTATCTCGGCAAAATATTATAGCCTCCAACGACAAGTGCGAACTATGGTTATCAAGAATCAACAAGGCTGGATTGTCCTTGGTCGCATTAATATATTTTTGAAAGTGCTTGATCCACACCAAAAAAAGGTCTGTGTTCACATATCCACTGTCGGAAATAAGCATCACAGAGGCTGGTGGTGCGCCATTCATTAGCTCTGGTTTCGTCCGTTTTCTTTTGAATATGAGTGCCGGGGGTACGTATTGTCCAGCAGCACTTATTGCACAGATGGCCGTAACTAACTGACCCCTCTCAGCTGAGCTGATTTTTCCTACAGCTTTTTTGCCAGTGGCAGAAAATTACTTTTGGTACGTGATTTGGAACAGTTGATAAACCGGTTTCGTCCATATTGTAAATGTTGTCAGACGTGAACTTATGTATCATCATAAGGTCGGACAAATTACTGAAAAACACATTCAGTTGCACTTTGTTGAAACCCATGATTCTGGCAAGACTTGTTTGCTGAGGAGTTCTCAGACACAGATGATATTTCTTCATAAAGTTCAATGCCCAATCTTTTCCTGCTGTCTTAGAATCCTTGTTAAATTTATGGTCGATGCCGTTTGATTCGGCGTACTCAAAGGCTAGTCGTCTTAAATCTTTGAATGTAAGACCATAGAAAGAAGTGTCCATGTCTTTACAATGACCAGCTAATTCAACTTCTTGTTGTTTTGTAAAGGTTGCAGTGAATCGTCCGAGTTTTTCAACGCCAAATCCTTTTTTTAATCTTTGTCGAAGAGCAGACTCTGTAATACCCAAATCTTTGGCGATGCCGCGATTTGAATCTCCCCTTTTTAGTCTCTTTCGAGCTATTTCCAACATCTCTGGAGTACATATTTTACTCTCGGTCTTCCTTTGGTATTTCCTGAAACAAAATCGATAATCTAATTTAGTAAAATAATCCTGTAATTGAATTTATTGTAATTAAGGCATTATGTTTAAGGACTTATATCTGTTCTAATGCACAAACAAATAAATGAAAAAGAAATCCCAGTTGGGGTAAAAGTGCGCGCGCACTTTTGCCCCACCGTACTTTGCGCACATTTGCCCCATTAATACAAAATCTTTATCACCATCAAATGCTGCTATCTATCGGAAATATTTCTAAATGCCTTGTATGACATAACGCATAACATAAACATGTTTATTGAATTGTCCAAACAATTATTCACTTTGGTTTATATTTATTCACAATATACTATTTGCAAACAATCAAAATAATACATCAGAACAATAAAAAAAGAAGTTTACCTCATGGTTTCGACGTTGTTCACGCAAGCCGGCTGTCACTGCACATAACAACAATCCGCCATGACACCTTCTAAATGAAATTAGCGTTGCCAACCCATGGTTCACCGAAACGGAAATACTGGCACTGCGCACTTTTAGACGCCGCGCACTTTTACCCCACTCTACTCTATGTTTTAAAGAAGTATCTTCAGATAGGTCAATGTGTTATTAGCCTTCTGGAACGGATTCAAAGCCCGCATATTTTCTACATTTTTTCCTCTTCAACCTCAATGGATTTAATAAATATGCGCTGGTTTTAGAAAGATTGTGTGACCCACCGTGTCCTGCCTGAAAGGTTCAATCCGTCACCGCAAAATTCTGGCCTAAGTAGTATAAAATGGTTAAATCCTCTGAGGCTTTCACCTGTTTTAAAAGTTAGGATAGTAGGAATTATTTAATTGGTTTTAGTTTAATTCAAATTCAAATACAAATTCAAATTCTTTATTTTACAAAAAATCATAATAACAGTTACAAATAAATTAAACCTAACCTAACTGGATCGCACGAGACGTCCATACTAAGGTAGGCTCAGATTCGTATAATTAAGTACCTACTGCCTAAAGCTAAATAAAAAAATACGTTGAGAATGCCGTGAAAAATAAAATCAAGTAAACTAAAATTTTAGTAAAAAATAAAATTTCAAATAATCTTAAAAGGTATGTGATGATAAGAATAATATAAAGAACAAAAAGCATAAGGTATGTAGTATAAGATTTCATTAAATATAAGGTTTAAGTATAAGATTTCATTAAAATTTTGTTAAATTCAGGGAGTGTTGAAAGCAGTAACCTGCTTTAATCGATGCTTTGATAGCCTTTAAACAAATGTTGAACTAGTACACTCTATTCGAAATGCTGTGCCTAGCAGATGACCTGTAAATTATTTGGATGTCTTAGTTTTAATTCATTGTATTTACCTTCTCCCCTCAGTATCTTTGCCATACAAATAAGCCGTCGTGATAATGTGACTATTGTGTATCCATTTGTGAAGTCTCGCTAAGTCCCCCCGGTTTTCGGTTCCGTCAGTGAACTAGCGAATGTTTAATCCGACGTAAAGAGCTGTCAATTCTGGTTCAGTACACCTCCCGGTGGGGCTCGAGAGCGGCAACGATACGCCCGGTTTTAGCGACAGAATGAGCCACTACCGTTTGACAAATGCCGCTCTACGTGACTATTTAGAAAGGCATGCTGATAGATTGAATTACAGCAATAATTGCACTAACTTCGGATAATTGCTCTTATTTATACGACTCAGACAACGGGTATCATTCATATGAGTAGCGTCTCATAATCAATTAAATAAGGTGTTTTGAATTTTTCTACTTCAGATTTAGTTATTTAAATGATCAATATGCTCGATTGCGTGTCTTCGTATCGAAAAAAAGTTCAAGCGAACAAGACAGAGCAATGCGTTTGAGCGTTGTAAACGGAATGATCGCATCCTATCTAGCACAAAAACTACTTGCCGAACATAAAACCATTTGAATTACTTTGACATCAAACCTGGACTGTCCAGATTATGGCACTTTATTTTCGCTTGGCTGTTTTATGCTGGAAAAGTGACAATCATATATTTTATATGCCGTTCGCGTATTGGCCTGTCTCATGTGAGTTAATTCCGATTTAGTTCACGAAGAAAAGCCCGATATTTCGTTTTTTTTGCAATCAGGCTGTAAGTCTGAAAATGTCTAGTTTAAATGTGAAAACTCTAATTTGGCCTTAGTTTTGCATAATTTGTTTAAACATTAGGTATAAAATGGTGTTTCTGGAAAATTAAATAAAAATAAATTAAATTAAAAATAAAAGCATAATAGCATTGATTTTATAGTATAAAATCAATGATAATAGTAATATCGGTTCAAGTCGAATTGAAACATAAAAATAAATGTTGAAGGACATACCCTCAGTGGTGATATCTGGGCCCAGGGCCGAATTTAGAGGAGGGCATCTGAGGCTACAGCCCCGGGGCCTCCACACAAGAGCCCCCCCCCCAAATAGATTGTAATGCCCCATAAACATTTTATTTTGAAAATAATTTGGGGCCAGGGGGCCTCCAGTCCTTTGTTGCCCCAAGGCCTTCAAACCCTTAAATCCGGCACAAAAAATCTTTGGTATGTGTTGCTTTGTGTATATTGTATGTATAACCGGAATGGTTCATAAAAATCGAAAATATTGGATTATTCGTTCAATTTAATTTTTTTCACATTTAAAATATATCCCATTTGATGCGATATACTTGCGCTAATGTATAACCCGGTAGAAACATTTCTTATAGACATTTTATGATTTAGCCTTAACAGCCCTCCGCGAATTGGTTATTATTAGTTCATTGCACTCAAAAGGTCTTCAACTACATAGTAATTTGAAATTTGAGGAACATGAAAATTGACACGTGATTATACTTTAGGATAAGGTGCTTGGTGGAAGACATTCCTTGAGTTTTTGATCAAAAAAATTACGTCAGTATGTCGGATGATTCATTATCATGGTTCAATATTCAATGATTGTAGCTCCGCATGCTGCTATTTTATTTATTTATTTATTTATTTATTTATTTTCATAACAAATCAACATTACAGTTTCTACCAATCCGTTGATATGCAATATACACATAAATATAAAAAAAAATAGAATTCTATAAACGTTTTTTTTTTTTTTCAAATAAACGTTTTCTCGCAGTCGCCTCATACAATCTAAAACATATTGTTCATTGACTGTTTGCTCATCTGCAGCTCAGAAACGAATTTGCGGTTCACAATACCCCGATAATTAAAGATTGTCAACATGTCTTCCATTTTCGAGCGATTTTGACGTTGTTTTTTCACATTCGATTCGGAACTCGTATCAGAATCTAGTGCCTAATAAAGGCTTCAAAATATTCTGGTTTCCAACCATAGGTTAGCAACAAAATCTGCAACGATGATAATCAGACTCCATAGACTAAACATAGTATGGCTAAGTTGGTCTTCATTGAGCACCGTCAATAACAATAATAACTGACGCCAAACAGTCGAGTTGCCTCATTTTTTTTGGTATGCGTCTGTTTATGAAAACCCTGTAAAACATGTCGATAGAAGCAACAGAATAGCGATCTATAGGTAGCACAATCAGACATACGAGTATGTGACTGAAATTACCCATAGTCCTTAATCAAATTAAAATAAATTTGAAATATGCTATGGCCAGGAGTTAAAATAGCCAAAATATTATATGTTTCTGTACTAGATTCAAGGGTTTCACAGAATTCGAACACTAAAGAATAAAGGAGTAAAATGGGTCCGAATTTGCATTCGACAAGTGGAACAACTAGACAAAGGAAATGCCATGCGATGTAATCATCACTCATTTCAAAAAATGCGATGAACCGACATGCAAAATCAATATCTGCTAGTACAGGCTCAATCAATATATGCTCATTCATGCAAAATCAATATATGCTCAAGAAAGCTCATCTGAGGTTGTGTGGGCATGTGCGTATGAAAGGCGACCGCCTCCCGAAAGCCGTGTTTTATGCCCAACTCTCAAAAGGCGCACGCAAAATCGGCGGACAGCACCTACGCTACAAAGATATATTAAAAAGGCACCTAATCGCCAGTGGTATTCCATCTAAGAGCTGGGAGAGGTCTGCTCATAAACGCAGCGAGTGGCGCTCCACGGTGACCACAAAAATTAAAGAGTTTGAGGAAGCCCGGCTTGTAAACGTCGACTCAAACCGCCAACAGCGCAAAACTCGTCCGAAGCCCACTTACACATACACTTACAACAACTGCGGTGAACTCTACTCTAGTTGTTATAATCGGACCTTTAAAAACAAACTGGGATTCACGAGTCACTTTCGCGCGCATCTTCGAAGAAGTCCTGTCAACCAAGAGATCGCCGTCGTCGGATCACGATGAGGAAGATATCATCATTTGGATTAATTTCTCATATTATTTTTCAAGAAAGAGGTAAAAATGAATCTTTTGGTATGTTAAGAATAATTTATGCAATATTAACTATTGGGTTATTAGGATTTATTGTATGAGCTCATCATATATTTACTATTGGAATAGATATTGATACTCGAGCTTATTTTACATCAGCTACTATAATTATTGCTAGGCAAAAATCTTCGACTATATTTTCAAACAGCGTTATAATTCTGCAATGTTCGTTTTTCACTCCAGTAATCAATTACATTTTACGAGAACTCATTACAGAGCGTTTCCAAAGATATCATTTTTAATTACTGTAGGGCCAATTAGAAAATGTAACTTTGTTTGATTAATAATGAACGTTTTTTTGCGACATGAAAAAAAGTGCGCGAGAATAATAATTAACTGAAAGCGGATCAAAGTCCCACAATGTCCGGCCACCTCGTGTTTTATTCAGCCTTCAGCTCCCCGTGGGAAACCCGCGGCTGGCGACTGTTTCACCTCTTACGGATGCTATACAACTAAAGCACTCTATCAACTAAGCACTCCCATTTCTTTGTTTTCTCGTGTTAGTTATACTAAAGCTCACCAAACTTAACCCCATGCCAAACCGGAAAAACACACCCACTCATGCCATTATTATCACCATAAAGCGTCTCTCATCTTCTAGAATCGGATACATCCAAATGACATGTTCTTTAGTTTGATGAACGGTCCCAAAAGAGCACTATAGCTATGGGTCTTCATAAAGTCTCATGAAGGAAGCATAAAGGTAGATGAACGGTTCCAATCTAAATATAGGAAAAAGCTCTCCGTTTTACTTTTTGGAGCTCTCTAGACGATCAAGCATACTTGTCAAGCATCACGTCGCGGGCTGGGAAGGGATCGTAAACCGCAGAAAATATGCAAATATTTTTTTTATTATTAACCAAAAATGCCTAATTTAGTAGCTTATATTAATTAGACGTAATTAATTAATGAATGACCTGACTCTCTAGTATAAAACTACAAAAATTAGGCACTATTGATAAATATTTTTTAAAATATTTGCATATTTCCTGCGGTTTACGATCCCCTACCAGCCCGCGACGCGATGCTTGACAAGCATGCTTGATCGTCTAGAGAGCTCCTTAAAAGCAAATCATGCTACTTTTAGGCAACAGATCTTTTCTCTCTATTTCGATCCTGCTGAACCCGAAAATATCGCCTGTTTAGACAAAATCCTATCCGGAAGTAAGATACCGAACATAGCGGCCAATATGACGCTAAACCCCGAAATCGGCGCTGTAAAGCCCTTGACATAGAAACGCGTCCAAAACGTATAGTTATATATTATTGAGCATGGGGAATTCAAAAATACACTGTAAAAAATCATTGGTTTATTACTTTCCCGTTAAGGAAAGTATTGTGGAAACACTTCTGTGTGTCTGTCTCTGTGTGTATTCTCCGACGATAGCGCCGAAACGCTTCATCCGATTAAGCTGAAATTTGGCATGCAGGCATCATTTGATCATGTCATGAGCTGAAAAGATTGTGGTTGAAATCCGTCTACCCAGGGTTGGCTCCCGATGAGGGAACTCCTCAACGGTCAACAGCAGAGACCCAAAATTTTGTATACGCATTTATTTCTGAAAGCAACTTCCATGTTTCACCATGACATGGCTGATGTACCCTGGGTTGACTTCCGACGAGGGAACTCCTCAACGGTCAACAGCAGACACAAAATTAAAAAAGTCGAAAAAGTCGAAAAAGTTGAAAAAGTCAAGAGAGTCGAAAAAGTCGAAAGAGTCTGAAAAGTCGGAAAAGTCGAAAAAATCGGAAAACTCGATTTCGATTTCGATTTTCGAGGGTTAAAGGGTGGCGCTAGATTGGGTGTAAGGGGGTTGTGGTAGGATTTATGATATTAATATTCAAATTAATTATGTTCCTGGCTACTTAACAGTAAAGTTTTGGGGTGACACAACCGATTTTTTTTCAAGTTGGTAGCCAAGACCACTCCAAAACCACAATACTCCATTTTATCTTATTTCTATCTCGAGCCGTGATGTTCCTCGATATATGTTGTCATAATTGAGAATTTCAATAATTAACTTTAAAACGACGTTTGAATTAAACTTTAATTCAAATCTCTTATAAAATTAAACAAACGTGCGACATTTTTGCCATAATAAACATACATAACCTAAAGAAATTACTGGGCGTCTCCAGAATTAAGGCTGGTACGTTTGTAGGAAGTGCAAATTTTAAAGCAAGGGACGTTTGCTTTCCTACAACTGCAATTCCTTGAGTTATAAAGTCCTTTTCACTGGCGAACAACAAACTCTGGTTACGTCTTAGGAATAGGGTCTAACGTAATGCAACGTGGAGCCACTTGCTCTCCGTCAATGATACAGTCGTAGTCTTCAAGCAATAGAAGAGTTGGATTGGGAAAGTGAGCATTCTTCCTAACTCCCTAACCTAAAAAATAATTTACCCCTTTACAACCTTTTATGTTTTTATTGCCATGTGTTGCCAAGCTTAGTAATGACACCTTTTGGTGTGAGCCGAAGTGCATCCGTTCTAGATGGGAGGGATTCGATCTTTCTCACAGTTCCAAATAAAATACAGCGGGCATCATCCTGCACATTCAACCCCAGGATCAAACTTTGTTTGTATTACTTTTTCATTGGATATCGTGAACTTACTTGAAAACATATGTCTTCGTACCTTATACAACTCCACGACGAATTCCTCAACGTTTTTAAAAACGCCATTTATAAGTGGCCTGCGTCCTTTGCAAGAAGTCATTTGAAAGAAGCTTTCACCTGAGCAAATCACTCATCTGCTCGCTTTCCATGCAATCACTGGATGTGACTGCATGGAAATGACGAAAATGAGTATGACAGTATGACGAAAATTGTTCATACTGGGTTGGACAGTTCATACCTCCTGAGTAGGGTGAGCATACGAGCGCCTTCCCGACTCGCACGTGCTCACTCAACTTTTTACGTACCAAGGTTCAACACTAACTATGGTTCCAATTCGTTATTGCCGCGCGTTATGCATGCATACAATGTATGCTTTAACGATATTGACATATTTAACCATCAGAATAGTCGATCCTTTGTTAAGGAGGTACGTGAAAAGCTGATTATCAGATCGGATTGAATTAGCATGCACAAGCACTCACATGCACATTCGCACTACAGATACACACACCCACACACACATATATACACGCACACACATATACAAATACACACATACACACACTCACACATACACGCTCTCCATCACACAAACACACACAAAATGAGAATGACAATTGGATGGATACGACGTCCACACTTGCATCCCTAACGAAGATAGGTACCTGGAAGGTCGTTGCAGGAAAGCAAATGTTCCTAGTTGCAGGAAAGCGAACATCCGTTGCCTAAACTCTGTACACCTTGAAAGGTGCCTGCCTTAATTGTGGAGTACACACTAATCTCTTTTAGTTTCAGTTAGTTTTTCTTGCCGATAAAGTAGCATGTTTGTTTCAATTTCGAAAACATTTGAGTTAAATTTTATTTCAAACGTTGTTTAGGAGTTAATTTTTGAAATTCACATGTATAAAACATATATCGAAACACTTCACGCTCGGTTTTACGACAAAAAGGAGTATTAGGGTGCTTGCGCCATCTTGGCCGCCGTCTTGAAAAAAAATAATCAAAATTTTTTACGGCATATTTTTGAATTCATCATACTCAACTAGGCTACTAGACTACCTCATACTCAAATAGACATTTTGGACGCGTTCCTATATCAAAGGGGCTTTACACCGCCTATACCCGGAAACCGCCATCTTGGATATCTCATTTTAGGTCAGGATTTCGCTTGGGCAACTGGCATTTTCGAATTTAGCAGGGTCGAACTAGGGAGAAAGACCTGTTTCCCAAATGTAACATGATTTGCTTATAAAAGTTCGTTTTTCAGAAAACTTCACTAGACTTATATCTTAGTATTTCTAAATATTCAAATGAAGGTTTTATAATCAATGTTCCTTTACTGTTAGCTGTAAATTTTAACCCATCACGAAACTGGTCAAAATGATTTGGCGATCTAAAAGCTTACTCAGGGTGCACTGAAGCATTAGTATGCGTTATCACTCCAATACGATCAGGACTGCCGCAAAGCTTGCGAAGACTGCGAGGGTTAGGTAGCATATGGAATAAAGAGAGACAATTCACTGGCTGATCCGAGCGCAAAGCGACAATTTATGTTATTGAAAATGCGCAGCGGCGGATTTCAGCACCGATTACAGGCCTGCGCTCAAGCTGTAAATATTGATCACTAAAACTGAAACAGTCAATTTTCATTAGCATTTTATCGGCCGTGCAGCTGAAAGGCCCTTTACTGCAATTCTATAAAAAATTCGTGCAGCTGAAAAGCCTATATTGCAATTCTATAAAAAAAAAATATACCAAAAACATGTAATAAAAAAATGTACTTGTCAGCACCGACGCGCGACTGAAGAGTAATTGTCATTAAATATACAATAGACATTGGGGGTAAATAAACGCATCTCTTATAAGACTGAAAGTATATACTTTTATTCACATAAAATTGCTTGCTTGATTCGCTTTCTTGCTTGCTTGATTGATTGTTTTTTTTTTTTAATTTATTGATTGATTGCTTAACTGGTTGATTAATTGATTGATTGATCGTACATCCTATGTTACGAAAAGTTGAAATTGAAAGTTGAAAAGTTTGAAATATTCTGCTTAGATGGCGCTAACATTAGTTTCATTACCTATCAAATTGTCGTACCGGGGTCTTTGAATCAAATCGATTCTTAAGGAGTAAACTCCAAAAACTCCAATAAACTCCAAAACAGATTTTTTAAATTGTATGTCATTTATATATGGCTATATGGCTATATTTTCATGTTTTATTATTTGATTCGAATCGAACATACTGTCGCCATCTGTCGAGCGGCCCTCGAAATACATAGGTAAAACATCCACCTGCCCCACGTCACATATTATGACATGTCTATTTATACATCATTTTTTCATTCTTCGTTCTAGCGGGTTAAAAACACGCGGGTTAAAAACTCAGCGGATTAAAAACACAGGTATCAGCGAGTTAAAAACACATCTCTCTATCTCTTTCTCGGGTGCGTGCGAAAGAGACGCGTGCAGTCCTCACTGAGTAATTTTCGATTCATGACTTCGGATAATTTTCGAACTTTACTGATATTAAACGTAACGCTTTTGTACCAAAAAGCGTCAACACTTTAACAACGTTAACACGCAATCCAACGTTAACAGGTTGGATTTTACTATCCATCAAATTATCATACCTACATATTGCATTTTTTCGTGCATGTTACCGATTCTCCTAGTATTAAAATACTTCAGGTTCTTAGAACTTGCGGTCTAAGTCCTAATCCAAAGTCGAATGCAACTTATTTTTAACGATTACCATATACCCCTTGAGGTAACTGTCAACTTTATCGTTTCTCGACAATTATCTTCCAGTCAGCCTTCTTTTATAACATCAGGTTGCAGTGTGCAGGCTTGACTGATGACGGCAACCAGTGCTTCAACGCGGCTTCAGATGTTACATAACCGCATGTGAGACAAAAGAGCAGTTAAAGCTACCACAGTCTGCGGTCTTATTGACCACGTGCTGCTGTGAATTCCTGGCCTCTCATCTACCGGATTATGGCAACGAATGTCGTTTCCTCTCATTCGATTACTTTTAGATTCTCTCCTAAAAATAGAACTGCTTAGAATTTTCTACACATAGTTTTTTGTCCTCGTATTCAATTGTCCCCGTGAAGACAGTAAATGTAACATTGCTTAAACATCGGGAATAACTATCGTCCTGTTCTAAGAAGTAAGAATCCGTTTTGGTACATTAAAAATGTCAAATAAACGATAAGTTTTAGAGTACACCTACCGCATTTTAACCTCAGGGCTAATAAGTTCAAATATCTTACCTAAAAACTACCTTCTATATATCTTCTGTGATATTTTTCCTTAAAATTCTTTAAAGATATTTAAACAATAAATTCCTAAAGAAAACTGAGCAGTAATTTATTTGAATACTGTCAATCTTAAGATTTTCCAGATTCTTAAGGAAATAATCTTTGGCAAAATCTCCCAAATGTTCTATTCATCATATTTCTCTTTACGCAATTTTATATTTCGCCAGTAAAACAGGATTCTTTCGATTTTAGAATGATTATTTACAAACAGGATGTATAATGCTTGTCCGGACTTATAATATTATAATGCAGCGTCCCGGTTGAATTGAAATTCGA
Source organism: Micropterix aruncella (assembly GCA_944548615.1). Taxonomy (NCBI): domain Eukaryota; kingdom Metazoa; phylum Arthropoda; class Insecta; order Lepidoptera; family Micropterigidae; genus Micropterix; species Micropterix aruncella. The sequence continues at coordinate 16,022,093 of OX155965.1, forward strand.
AAGCACTGATGTATTTTACGCCCCTTGCCTCATATCAAAAGGCAGCTTACTTAACAAGCAGGAGCTTTGCCTTGCCTACCTTGCTCTCAATAGGGTAGCGAGCAACACACTACCAGGGTTTGCGTACAGTGGCGGCTCGTGGAATCACAGAAGAGCAAAACTTGTCACGCTCCCCCAATAGAAAAAATATGTAACAAAATTTGTCACAAACACACCGCTGTGACGGCCTTCGAAAGCTTTCTTATCTGCATATCACCTGCACAGGTCACACTGAAGGTTTCCGGAACTTACCACATATATACATTTTTTTTAAACAATTACAACATTTGAAAATGGAACTCCTTGGATGTAGTACATATAACGTTTGATTCATCTATGTGTCGTCTGTTTTTTCACTGTGGATTCTTTTTAAAAAAATATTGTCGGCATACGGTGGATTTAAGTCATGAAAATTTTCGGTGTATTATTTTCTAGTATTTCAAGTATAATTTGACAGTCCATCAGAGTTTCACTCATCTTCAAACTGTTTTGACGATAAAGCACCAAGCAAGACGACGATATATAAAGCTGATTCGCAGAATTTAACGCGTTCGTGTCAATCTCTGTGACGAATTTCGTCCATCGCTGTTAACAAAAAAACATCGATGATGTGTGCCGTATGGTCGAATCAGACAGGCATGGGACCAAAGATGAGTTGATCAATCCTACAAAAATACTGAATATGTGAAATCTGTTCTCGCGGTTGATCCCACGAATTTAACTGATGCTCAAAAACAGGAAGTGGCACTTGGTGCAATGCCATGCTTACCAGATACAACGAAGAGGCTTCAAATTTGGCGTGAGACATAGTAACAGATAACGAAGCATGTATTTACAGCTACAAGCCGCAACAAAGATATGAGCCCAATCCAACCAAAATGACGCGATTGCAAAGTGGCACGAAGCCGATGGTCGCTCATTTTTTTAGGAGAATTGAATATGTGGCTACTGTTGCTTTGGAGAATCATCGTACCCTGAATGCTGATTGGTAGACGACCAGTTGCTTGCTGGAAGTTATCGACGATCTTCGTAAAAAGCAAACGTAAACGATGAATTGCACCTTCTTGAATTGATCTTGCACCATGACAATGCCAGCTCTCAAACGGCCAGGCAGACAAATGAAATGTTATTTATAGGCGAAAAACGTAGAACTCACTTGCTATCCTCCGTACATTCTCGACTTGGCATCTTGTAACTTCGTCTTGTTTCCAAAAATATGAACCAACTACGCAGCCAAAGATTTTCATCGCCAGAAGTGGCCGTCGAATAATATAAAGAAACATTTTTTCCGAGGTCGTCATGGAGGAGTAGAATGAATGTTAACCCTTGGAGTAAATGGGTATTTTCATGGATGCATCTGTCTCTTTTGCAGGATTTTCGGCGACATCGACCTTAAAGTACTATAACTACGAAATACTACACCAATCATAAAAAGAACAACTGCACAATGATTGCATTGAAATTTCGAATATAGAATATTGACATATCATTTTGTAAAACAATTAGATAATTATGAATAAATATGAGAACGTCAAAGAAGTGAAAAAAACGCGCCACCAGATTTGGTCGACTCGTACTCAACGGATAATTGTTTCGCGACCAGATTTGGTTGACTCATACTCAACGGGTTAAGATAATTGGTTGATAAGTTTGAAAACGTATATTAACCCTTCAGGCCTCGGCCCCTCAGCCGATTGACAAGTTGATGTCCCAAAAAAATTTTGTAAAAATTACTAAAAAAATTGAATTGTCACACTGTCTCACCAAAACAGTCATTACTGCCAAACCACTGTACCCATAATTAAAATAAAACATATTAACATAATAAAACATAATAAAATAAAACAAATTAAATTAAAATGAAATTAAAACGGGGCCGTCACACTGAATCGTGTTTTGGCCGATATCGGCCAATCGAGGCCTGAGGGGTTAACGCATATTAAAGAAATTAACGCATATTAAATATATATTTTAAAGAAAATTTTGAGAAACAATACATTAATTTTTGGCTGTTCATTGTAATTTTTCTTATTCATTCCAGAAACTTTCAGTATGACAATCATATAATAATACACATACTCACTTTTGAAATCGCCATGCGATCGCAATGCACGGACTGCCGCATTAAATACCGTACGCGCACATCCGAATATTGGTTGTACAAATTAAACGTTACCGAAATTTTATCGATAATAGTTACCAACCAACTTGTACGCCGTCTGGTATACTATGGTTAGGAAAACTCACGATACACTAGTATATTAGACTTCGCATAATATGAATAAGCATCATAGGTATTGAAGTATCAGGTGTAACCAGACAGGATGAAGGTCGATAAATAGGTTGGTTTAGATATAGAAGCTCGATATGAAGCAGAAGAAAATAGTTCTTCTGCTTCATATCGACAGCAGAAAGGAATTGATTTACAGAAAGCTATTTTCGATTTTATCGTTTCATGAATGTGTTTGAAGTACCAGGCAATATTCTCAATAATTATATGGTCGGCTGTGTTAGAAATAAATGCAGAAAATTATTACGAAATTTGGCAAACGAACAGACGAATAAAATTTAAGGATATGCAGACAATAAATCTTACATGTTTTTAAATGTGCCTTTCGAAGAATTCGAATCCCCAACAATGTTGCAAGGCTTGCATTTTCACGACCAATAAATTATATCACCCGAAAGTACGTTTCGTGGCCAGCAATAAATTTGTAGTGAAAAGAAAAACCCACAAACCTCTTTGTAAGATTTATGGTTACTTAACAACACTTGAGAATTGGTTAGCTGATTAGGATATATAATTACTAATTAAACGCATGCTTACTATTAGGTGTAAAAATAAGTGCAGGTAAATGTACGCGGTCAAATAGGTCCGTTTGCATGGCAGCTTCCATTTATATCGTAGATAAGAAACCCTATATCGAATCAGTTCTTCCCATTGATGAATAAAACTTATTGGAGAAAGAATTTTTAAAATGAAACACAGACACATGCACAGCGAAATCACCCCCCCCCCCCCCCTACACGCGCATTTCGAAAACCTTCGCTTTGCTCCTCAATAAATATAAATGTAGTTGTTAATTAGAACCATATTCGTATGATACTTTAATTAAATGTATGTAGCCTTGGTGAATACGTGTGAATAATATTATGTATGTATAAGTAAACGTTTAAATAACGGAACGGCCTAGATCACAATTCCTAATAATATAATTTTAATGTAATTTCCTAAAGTATGTTTAGTTAAAATATAAATAGAATGCTATGATACGCCAACTTGCTTAAGATTATTTAATTATATAAAAGTCAGAATAGGCATCCAAAGTCAAGCCTCCAAAAATTGCTAAAAGCAGGCTTAATCGAATCTAAAATTTAACGGCCATTTTTATTTTTATTTACTTACTTTTAACAATTTTAGACCCAGTGTAAAAACAGATAGCCTCCGAGATGCCCCCAGATGTTAGGTTTTACTGCGTATTCTTTATTGTGCGGTTCGCTTAGAGCTGGGTGTACGAAAGTGACAGCAATGTAAACAGAAATAAAATAAAGGCAACCTACATGCGGAATAATGGTTTGTTTTTCTTCCACGGCAGAACCACCTTGACGACTGGTCTAATAAGCTTGCTGAAAGAGATTGTCTACGTGTGATAAGCCTAACATTACAAAATATAGTTCAACAAGTGAAATTACAAAGTACATCATAATATAAATTCGCTGCTCTTGACAGTATCAGATCTAGACCTATTCAATGAGAGTATTAATAATATTTATAGGAAATCTGAGACTATCATAGGTACTATAACCTACTAGGTACATTTTTACTATACATACTACGTAAGAAAAAATAATGTTGAGGTCTGCGTTTAAAATGGCAACACCGAAATATGAAAAAGTAGATTTTCCAGTGCATGTTTTTTTACTATTTTTCTTATAGTAAGTCATTATTAATAAGTATACTGGTATTTAAAAGAAACAAAAACGTTCCTGGAACTCGGGAGGTTAACGAAAATAACGCAAATTAATTTTGTATATTCTCTAACAATTTTGAACAAGTCTTTCAAGCTGCAACTTGATCTCTTACTATTGGCATAGAACCTAACAAAAAATAGAACTACATGACATTTGCAAGGTCGAGAGCCTACAGTTCCTAAATAAGTAAATAAATAAATAACAACTATTCATCCGCCACACCACGCCACTGATCCCAGATTCGAAGATTCGGCTCGCGATTATTTTCGCACGAGTCTTTTTTTGTCGCTCGGCATAAATGGAGGTTCTGTGTACTCCCGTATGAAGTACTGCCACGTACTTAAGATGGGAATGATGTTTGATTATCAGATGACGGCCGGAGGCGTCAATCGACTTTGAGATTGAATTACCAACTGTCACTCTTCCAACTTTTTCTCAGCGCCACCACTCAGGTGATATAGAGGCGCCGTATTTTCACCAAATCGAACTTATCGAGGCGTTAAGCGAAAGTTCAAGAGAGAGAAGAGGGTGAGGAGGAGACTTGGATATGTTTCGATAAGTAAATTCTCTCGACGCCGGCTCCCTCGGAAAGTAAACTTAATTTATTTAATCGTTCCATCACTTATTCCAGACGAAAGTTCGCGGCAACTTAACGCTTGCGAGTCTAAATGGAATGTAATATAATTTCAGCTTAGATAGACGATCGAAATGGTTTCTAACTCTCGATACAATTAAATAAATAGTCTTGCCTAGACTCTAGTTAGTTAGCCTCTTATCTAGCCACCAGCTGAATGTAACTAAAATCCAATGCATGCTTCTATAAATGTATTTTGCGTATGTCCATGCCTTGATATCGCATGGGCTGATGTCATGAGGAATAGCAGACATTCTAAAGAAATTGTTCTACTTCAAAAGAGTGCACTCCCTCACAAAACTATTAGTAAGTCTCTTTTATTTAATCGGGACTTGTAACGTCAGTCTCTCCCCATCAGAAATCAAATTAGGGCTTGGATGACGAATGAAATTTTACAAAGCATAAACACGATTTTAAAAAATCACAAGCAACTACTACTTAATCCGATAGGCACGATGGCCGAGTAAAGATTATCTCCATTTAGAAACTTGTGCAAATCAATAATAAAAATACGATGACTGCTACATAGTGATGCGACGAGCGATCCAAAGTAAACATGACAAATTACAAATGAGCTTATATATAGAATATAATAGGCAAACACGACGATACAAAATATAAATATAAATTAAAAGACAGTGAGACTCGTAGAATACTCGAGCAGTTGTAAATTATATAAACGACTTTTTATAGACATAGGGCCATCTCTAGCCGATAACAAATTAAATTAAGCAAGAAAACGAAAACGAACTTGGTAAAGGCACTTCAAAAATTAATCCACCTCAGCACTCCCTATTTTCTGTGCTGGCTGATTTTTTAGAGATTTAAAGAGTTTTAGTCAATTTAAAAATAAAAATACCATAGATACTGATCATATGTCGATAACAATATTATTGAAAAATAGCAAAGTAGACCTAATTGACATACTTTCTCACCTAACAAATCGGAAACTTTCCTGAACAAACCTGAACCTACAGGTGAGTTTTGAAATGCAACTACAAAAGGCAGTCAGCCATACATAAAGGTGTAGAACGAGACGAGGTCATCTTCTATAGGCACATTAGCCTATTATTAAACACTGTATCCAAAATATATAACAAATGAGCCATCTAATGACATACAACTATTAGTTCATTATAAAAAATACCGACATATATGTAAAAAAACTCATCGATAAGGCAAAGGAAAGTTACTGAAAAAAACATGAACATCCAAACAACATTACAAAAAAAAACATGGAACATCATTAAGGACATAGCTTATGGTAAATGTGAACAGAGACCAATACCTACACACAATTAAAATTAACAACGAAATTAAAACAATTAAAAATCATCCTAAAAAAACTTTAAATTATATCAATAAATATTTTGCCACTATTGGAGAAAACTTAGCAGGCCATATTCTTGAGAATTTGAATAGTACTGAGACCGAGTTGGCGGACGCTGTCGATATTACGCAGAAAAAAATGCTCTTCATTTAAATTTACTCTGACTAATATTGATTGAAGACAATTAGAAGCTTAAAATTTAACTGCGCTCCCGGTTATGATGGAATTGATTGCGATTTGCTCAAAATTGCTATCGATTACATCTCAGAACACATTGCTCACATAATCAACCAAAGCTTTATTACGGGTGTCTTTTCGAGTTGCTTTAAATCAGGCATCGCTCGACCTACCTATAGACCAATCTCCTTGCTGATTATCACCTCGAAAATTATAGAGAAAATTGCCAAATCACGTCTTATATCATATATTGAATTGGTGAAATTGCTCTCCGACAACCAGCATGGCTTTAGGCAAGGTCGAGAAACCAACGATGCAATAAATTCTTTAACCGAATACATAGCAAAAAGCATCGATAATGGTAAGAAACGCATCGCCACTTTCCTTGACTTGTCTAAGGCATTTGATACTGTTTCGCATGACATTCTAAAACGGAAGCTACTGGCAAGGAAAATCAGTGGTTCCAAAACTAATTAGAGGACAGGTCGCAGGTCACCATAATCGATGGAATCAAAAGCGAAAATCAAAAAGTCTGATATGGCGTTCCACAAGGCAGTGTCCTTGGCCCGGCCCTATTCCTATTGTACGTCAACGAAATATGTGACCTGCCACTCGGGGACAACACACAGATTGTCCCTTTCGCAGATGACACTGTCCTGCTGACGGTAGCAAAATCATGGAAAGAAGCTCTTAGAAAGTCTCAGATGAATCTGTACAATGTGAAAGTTGGCTGAATAGACACTTGCTAAGGCTAACTGCTTCGAAGATCAAAATGGTCACATTTGAATTGCGATTGGACGTAAGTGTAAGCGATTTTCATCTAAAGGTCCACTCTGACAACTGCACTAAACCCCCCAACTGCTCCTGCCCGAACGTTCATAAAGTAGGCGAGATTAGGTATCTTGGTGTAACCATTGATTCCAATTTAACCTAAAAGAACCACTTCAATGAACTTACATCGCGCACTCGAAAGTTAGTATACGTCTTTCGCGAGCTACGCAGCATTCTAGCAAAGCCAACTTTAATAATGGTGTATATGGCGCTTTGCCAACGCTTATGGGTGCATGGTGTCATTGAATGGGGAGCCTGTACGAAACAGGTACTCGAACCACTGGTTAAAGCCCAGAAGTTGCTATTAAGGGTTGCTTACAGGAAACATCCCCGCTATGACTATGACCTGCTGTTCAGCGATGCATATGTCCTGGATATACGTCAGTTGTTCGTAAAACAATCCCTATATTTTTTTTATAATACATTATAGAAGCGCACTCGAAGTCAGCAGCAAGGAACAACTCGAATGGCGGAAGGGACGAATTATGTAATTCCTCTTGTACATACAATTTTAATTTCCCAAAAAATTTTATTACCCTAAAATAGTCAATAAAAAATGTCCAAAACGAAAACCGACTTAAGACAAAAGTTTAAAAAATGGCTTCTTGTGGATGTAGGTCGTACAAAGACTGAAATGGAATTGCTTTAAAGAATAATATAATATATGTATGTATGTGTATGTGTATGTGTGTATGTATGTATGTATATATGTGTATATGTATGTGTGTTTATATGTATTATGTATATACATATGTATGTATATGTATGTGTATATGTATATGTATATATTTATGTGTATGTATATATGTATGTATATGTATGGGTTTGTGTGTGAATATGTATAGACGTATACCTATTGTTTATATAACTAACTCTATTGTACCTAGTATATTTATATTTTGGTGAGTAATATTTTACACTATTATTTTAGTATTAATATTAAAGGAATTGAGCTGTTAAATAACGTCAGTACTACTCAAAAAACAAGAGCAGTATATTTCGTATGCCCAGATACAGGCTGTTCGGTCTAGTTGGGCATTCTTCTAGAATGATCGTATGAGTTGTGTTCATTTCCTTATTGCTTATATAACTAGTTACAATTTATATCTGTACGATGACACTGATAACGGATCACACTGATAACTGATTCCCCACTATAAATAAATAAATCAATCTAACTACATACTGTCCCTTCAGGAAGATCTCACTTAGGACCCTTACTTAACGATAATATACTACTTCTTACTTTTCAACTATATTCATAATATTGATAAGATCTGAAAAAAATTGGTATAAATTAAAATGATCGAGCTCTTATGACTTTATAGATGTTCTCCTGGCAAGGTCAGAAGTACCGCAATATTAATGCGAGAGATTTTGTATTATATTTTTAAAAAGACGGAGCGTTGTTCAGTGATGGGATATTATCTCTTTTCCTCGCAACTAGCAGGCGGCTTCTCGGCTAGGTAAAACAAGACATCATCCTATTATGTGTTTCTGTTCACAAAATTTCTAGTTCAAAACACGCTATCTATGTAACCTCTCGTGTATTCTGCTAATACATTAAACTGACTCAAGTCTTAATAATAGACATATACATCTCAATTAGCTATATGCTGTTTAGATAGCGCAAGAATCGTTTTTAGACGACCTCGTTCTTTATCAATTGTGACACTGTAACTATGCTGTTAAATTGCAACTGACGAATTCAAGCACACTTCTACCAAATGCATACTAAAGAGATTTTTGTATTAGGAGGCAATTAGATGGCCTAAAATCCTAATCCCGATGGCTTTAAAGTCTATATTGCTGTCAAAAATCCATTTAGTCCAAAATAGCATACATGAGACGTAGTCTCAATTTCAATCACATAGTCGTAGTCGATTACATGAATGTTTTAGGTGAAATTTACACCGTTACACATAGAAGCATTATGGCAAATAGTATATGTATCTTTGACAGTACGTTGTTTGACTCGATATGGGACTACTTTTAAAGATATTGTGCATTTCCCAACCTTCGTACTATTCTCTACGGTCACTCTCCATTTCTGCAACGATTGTGAGCTAGTCTGCTTTAAAAGTTATAGAAATTCAACAATGTTTTTGTATCGTACGATTATTTGCTATGTTCCATTAATTTTAGAAGAGGAATTTGCTCTTGATCTGACTGGTTTCTTTTTCCTTTTTAGATCGACTTTTGAAGATATTGTGCATTTCCCAACCTTCGTACTATTCTCTACGGTCACACTCCATTTCTGCAACGATTGTGAGCTAGTCTGCTTTAAAAGTTATAGAAATTCAACAATGTTATGAATGAATAGTACATTTTAAAGCAGATTAGACTCTTATCCCAAATCATTACATCACCTCATTTCCATCCTTTCCGCAATTCCGTATTTCAATAGTAACCGTTCGTTCGTTAATCCTACCCAACGCCACAGATTAGGAATATAATATTATATAACCAGGTGTTATGCGATTAAAACTGGAAATTCGTCTACCTAAACAATTTTTATCTGTATTTAGTGCATTTTAAATTCTGTACATATTCGTTTACCTTTCATTTAGGTCATTAGCTTTTATTTTATGTTCCTGCCTTTGTCTTGAAAAAAGAGGATTTTTGTCCACTTATAAAATTCCACGAAAATATAACTCACGCTGAAATCTAGTTTAATGAATTTGCGATGTTTGGGTTGATTTTGAGTAGTTCAATTTTAGTGACAAAAATAATCGGTCCATGATTTTGACGCAAAAAACAATTTTCATAATTAAATATAAAAAACTATAAGACGCTTTTTTTGTGATAAAGAAATATGCAATGAAATGTTACAAATATATGGCACAAGAAAAAATGTTTCGCTGTGTTTGATTCTTAAAAAGCTGATTATTTTTAAATATTGAGTGTATACGTAGTTCCGAATATTATTTTTTTTGTAAGTGACAATAGATGAAATATTAAGATATGTGGTGTGTTTGGGTCGGTCGGGTATTTTTTTCAAGAGGTGATTTTGTGTATCAAACTGAACCAATAGAGTAATATTTTCTTTTTATAGTCTGAATACATAGAAGAGATTATGATATATAAAAAAAAACTGGGCTGATAATCATATATGTATATTTTTGACATTGTTGGTTTTTCAGCATTTTCAGCATTTTTACTTCAAATTTAAAATATTCAATATATTTGTCTCAGTAACAAAGGCTCTAATTAAAAAGTTGTCTTCGGTTTTCAACTCAATTTTTCGTGTAAAATAATCTCCACTAAATGAAAATCTCCAAGTAAAAAAAAATAACGCTTTTTTATACAATTTGATGTACAAATTCACCGTCCAAAATAATCCTTGATTATATCATCAACACATTGTATATACTGGGCGTCCGAATAGAGGTAATATTAACTTTAAACTTTCAGAATTTTTCAGTTTTGCTGATTAAACCTGTGATATTTTCTAGTATATATATAGAAAATTCAACAGCCAATTTCACTGAAAGAGTTGTTTGTAAATTTTACTTATTTTTCTTGGTGTTTGTTAACGTGATTACATTTATTTATTAACCGAGTGAAGTTGTCAGCGACTTCAAGCCTCAACCTGGAGTCGCATTATCAAGAACTTCTGATAAGGACGCCAGTATATCATACTTTTATTTATTTATTTTAAACCCGAAAGATAGCACAATGGTTTACTCGATATCGGCCTTAACTGTAAAAAATATTTTTATTAACAAAAAGACATATTCAGGTCGTAAATTACTTTCCGCCAGAGGGAAAGTATTGTTAAAGCCCTTATTTCTGTCTGTGGCTGTGTGTATTCCTCCACGATACTTCCCATATTCGTCATCCGATTGAGCTGAAATTTGACGTACAGGCATCATTTGATCATGGCGGGAGTTGAAAATATTGTGGTCGAAATTAGTCTATCAGGGGGCGCGCTTGTCATACTTTAAGCTAGAAATATTGGATTTAGATATTTTAAATTCGGTACAAAAATACTACTGGTTGGAATATCTCATACGACAGGCGACACAAATGATTTTTAAATTAGGCCATATTTAAGAAAAAACTATATCATAAGGGAAAACTACCATTTTAATACCACGGAAAATACTACAAATACAATCCGAAAAGTCTTACAAATACAATCGCGATTTTCATCGAACCCATTAATTATCGGGAGGGGTTCGGCGGGTAGGGGTAGAAGGGGGGGTTGGCAAGGGAGGGGTAAAGGGGGATTGTCTACTTGCCGGATCCTGAATTCAGAAGATGCCTTTGGCCCGTGATAGATTCAAACTAAATCACCGCTGAATATACGGCGGGTAAAGGCCGCGTAAGCGACTTCGGTCTTGTCGGGGACCAAAGGCGAGAGGAGGGAGGTTTCGTGAAAGTTAATTCCAGACGGAGATATCCTGCCAAAACTGGTAGCCAGGGGGCGAGGTAGCCCCACTGGGTTACCTTCCTAGTGCCTCGTTGTAAGGAGTTGGACTGTGGCGGATTCTTGACTTTCTGGAAGGTAGGTTTGTACCGTCCTAAAGTCTTCTACGCTCATCCCACGGCTGAAAGAACGATCACATATCGTTATACAGGCCTGGGGTGATGGGCTCGCCCGTTGTATCGACACCGCCCAACTGTCTACTTGCCGAAAAATCTTGGTGTGACCCAACCGATTTTTTTTCTTACTTATGGTATTGTGGGATAGCTGGCGTCGTGCGTTGTCGATATGACCAGAGTCCAACGGTTGTAGAAATCTTGATTACTCGGCGTACATATGGTATAATAAACACAGAGTTAATATTTAGACCATTTAATCATTACAAGAGGCTAATAGAAGAGAGATGGCTTACCATTAATAATGTCGACGAGAGTGATTAATATGCTAAATGTACGCGCGTTTATATCCGTAAACCTGGTGTTTGTCATGCTAGGAAGGGGATTGTTCGTGTGAATTATTTTTTGCAACTGCGAAAGACAAACTTAAAAGACGCTATTTTTATACATTAGTTATTTGCATCGTAATAAAAACGCATTTGAAAAACGCAATTATCAATTCTTTGAATGCTATTAGTCATCAGGCAAATAGACAATTTTGCCGGTGATATGACGTCAATTGAATCTTGGAATTAAAAAGGGTTTGAGTTTAGTGATGCATTGTTCATCATCATGAGTCACTACAGTTTCAAGTTTGTTTGTTTATACTCTTTATTTTGAAAATGTCACAATGGTCGGGTTTATTGTCATATGACAATCTCTTACAACCAACCTTACTATGACGTGTTATATGTATGTGTGCGTGTAACATGTCTGTAAGTGTGTGTCTTGTTATTGCATTCGATCGACAGAATTGAAAATGCAATTCCGTTAATTTGATCCCAACGGAAAATGGTGACCCAGCCGGGAATCGAACCCGGGACCTTACAATGTAAGATCAGGCAACCTAACCACTATGCCACCGGGCCGTGGCATAGTGGTCAAGTGGCATCGTAAGGAAAATAACAAAGGTGGCTTTCAATTATTAACATGCAGCGATTTAATTGGCGCAATCTAACGATTAAAACGCCACGCTCTTTAATCTGTTTTCAGAATTCGAGGCTTCAGTTATTCAGTACCTTTCAATTATTTCCGTTAGTGTCACATCAATTGTGTAGACACATGCATCTCCGATTGATCTGTGCCGCTGGTACGAGTGCGACGCGCCGACGTGGGCGTCGCAGTACTAGTGCCGTGCAGTACACGCGACGAATAAATAATTAAAGCGAATGTTTGTATGGCGTCGCGTCGCGCTCGCGAGCAGCCTGCCCTGCCTCGTAATTAACGACTTCTAATTGGACATTAGGCGGGACCGACTGCCAATCACTATTAGTGGAATACTACCTACCAGTGTACTGGTTAGTCCTACTCATACTTTATTCATATTTTTCAGTTCTGTGCTGCGGACAGCGTGGCTCATCAATCAAGTATCAGACCAAATATTAATGCATTTTTTAAAATACACAGCGATTAAGCCAATGTTACATAAATGTGGTCAATAAGTGGATATACGGTCAATAAGTTCATATTTAGTAAAAATATTTTTTTTAAAACAAGCTTTTATTAAAATGCTCTGTCCCTAACCAACCCTGGGTGCAGTAGCCATGCCATAGTAAAAAATAGAACGGGCTATCATGATTGAATGCGTATTCAAAAATTCGTGTCTGTGCTGTTGGCAGTTCAGGAGTCCTTTCGTTGGAAGCCAACCCTGGGTGCAGCTGCCCTGTCGCGATAAAAGTTAGAACGGGCTATCATATTTGAATGCTTATAAAAAATATCATTTCTGTGCTGTCGACCTTTGGGGAAGTCCCCTCGTTGGAAGCCAACCCTGGGTGCAGCAGCTTTATCGTGGTGAAACTTAGAACGGGCTATTATAATTGAATGCGTATAGAAAAAATCATTTCTGTGCTGTCGAGCGTTGAGGAGTCCCCTCGTTGGAAGCCAATCCTGGGTGCGGCAACCCTGTCGCGGTGAAACTTAAAACAGACTATAATATCTGAATGCGTATACAAAAGTTCGTTTATGTGCTGTTGACCGTTGAGGAGTCCCCTTGTCAGAAGCCAACCCTGGGTGCAGCAGCCATGTTAAAATGAAATTTAGAATGGGCTATCGTAATCGAATGCGTATATAAAATTGTGTGTCTGTCCTGTTGATCGTGGAAGAGTAGCCTCGTCGAGAGCCGATCAGGTCATGATCACCATAAAAATACATCGTCATCGGAACTGAACTAAGGTGTAAAATTTCAACTTCATAGCTTAAGAGGAACGGGTTCTATCTAATTTAGCTTGCAAGATTTGACCTAAACAAATTGTTAACATACATACATATTGCAAGGTAAATAAAAGCTCGTAGAAAGGACTTTTTAAATACCTATATACTTTTCACCTAATGAAAAAAATATAAATGAATATTTATTAATTACAGAAATAAGCAAAATTTTGATGAAATTATATATTATGATTTTATTAATTATTATTTTATTTATTACTCTCTCGCCGTGTGAGTGTGAAAGCTTAGTGGGGGTAAATTCGAGTGTATATTTGGGGGAAAGAGGGTATTTGTGGTGTAATTCTAAAACAGTATATCTTTGACTTTCATTAATCCTACAAAATTCAAGATATTTTCTCCAAAATGACTTCAAAGGCTAACATGAAATTTTGCACGAAGATAGTGGGAGTAGTTATGAATTTCCCCATCTTCTACTTCGTCTTTACTTTCTCCTAGAGACTGCACTGCGGCTGATGGCGTAGCCACCACCTGATAGCTGCTGCGTCTGAAGAGATGCTTTGAATTGTTCCAGGTGTTCGGGCTGTGGGGCGCTCAGAGTGGTCTTAAGGATCCTCGATCCGCGCCTAGTAGTCCACTCGCATTAGAGAGGTCGAGCAGTAACCTGAAATTACATACATACTGATAAAAATATGGGATTGATTCATATATTACCATTTTATTTTTTCGTTTATATACAGAATAATGATGTTTCAATCGTAATTTTGTTGAATTAAAGGGAATTTTGTTGAAACTCCATTACTCGATTATATGTATCAACATTTTCCTTATGGGTAATACGGAAATAACAATGTACTATAGTTTCAATGTGATTCATTTCTACGACTATAACCGTACATATACTATTACATGCTGCCATCTTAGAAGCGAGATCACAAGGTCGCGACGTAATGAAATACCATGATGTTTTAACATGCACGTAACTATCGTCACGCCAACGCCGTTACGCGTCATGTTAATCAATACGTATGGACCACCGTCCGAGTTATATATGTAATCCTTGTTGAAACATTCGTATTTCCGTGTATTACATCGGTATATTTTCTCAGTGCAGTTTAGCAGTTCGTTAGGATTCGGATAAGGGCCTCCTATTAAGTTGGCTAGAGCATTACACTCACACAGGATATATAGAGCTGTAGCATCTTCCCCTATACTTTTCCTGTAAAGATAATCGCTTCTCTTTCTGATATGCCCTGCCATTCGTCCTGACACTGTTATTATTTGAGATTTACCCAGTTTTAGGAGTGCCCTAGAAAAAAATGCTAAAAATGGCGGCTTCTCAGTTGTGAAGGCAGAACGAATGTTGAAAACGAAGACCGTAGCAAACGACCATCAACCTCACGGACAGACGTCAACATGGTCAGGGTCAATATTTCTAACCAGAAATTCTGGAAAGCGAAAACAAGTCCTCCGTGTCCGTTGAAACATTGCTGATAATTGGATTCTTCATCACGATAATGCACCAAGTCATGCGACATTACCTGTACAGCAGTTTTTACCCCAAAATTAATTTTAGTTCTACCACAGTCACCTTGTTCACCTTGTAACCCAGTGAGTTGTTTATTCTCAACAGTCAAATTGGCGGTCAATTGACACAATCTTCAAACAAGGGATGCTGTCCGAAATGCTGTAAAGGCTTTTAGACAATGTTGTCTTGGAGTTTTGTTACAGAATTTCGGACATCGTGCCTTGTTTGACAATTGTGTTAACTGACCGCCAATTAGCTTTAAAGTGAACACATTGATGATGATTACAGTCAGGCACGTATCCAGACTTCAGTCTCGAGGGGGGGGGGACATTCATTAAAATAACGCGCACGCTACCCACTAAACTTTAATTTGCCCGTACAATGAAACGAAAATACGCCGGATTACATTTACTTTGGGGTTAAACACCAATAAATAAATAAATGGGGTCAAATCCCAATAAATATAAATAATGGGGTTAAATCCCAATAAATACAGATACGTTGCGGTTAAATCCCAACGTGCCTGACACCTGGTATACAAGTCGCGGATTCTCCATTATTGTCAATTTTTGTACACTTCATTTTTTACTGAAATAAAAATCGGGAGGGGGGCGAACCCCATGTCCCCCCCCCCCCCAGGATACGTCCTTGATTTCAGTGCAGCTGCCTAAATACGTAAAAACTTTTTATCAGATCAATCTCATTATTTTGTTGTCGCACCTCGTATGTATTGTTTAATGTACTGCGAGTGATGAGAACGAGCAATTCTGATCCATCGAAACCAACACAATCTCTTCGACATTTTTAAAAGAGCCATTTCCATAATAATATGATAAAGGACAATTGAAAATATATTCCTCCACCCTCCATTGTCGCCGAAACGTACGATTTTTGCGAACAGTGTGGCGTTTAAATAGTATTGGACCGCAAAAGAGCCAATAAATCAGACGCTGAATGGAAGCTTGCGTCCAAAAAATGCGCAAAGGAGAGGATACGGGTGATTTGGCCGCCCTCTCTCTCTCTCTCTTTTTCTCCCTCCCTCTCTCTCTCTTTCTCTCTGTCACGGCAATGCCTCTTTTGTTCGGGCCGGTCGTAATTTTTTCGTAATTACTAAAACAGTCGCGTCCTCCTCTCCGCAATTATTGTCTTATTCAGTGATTCAGCACTTTTCAGGAGGGTGTGATTTATATTTTTGAGTATCGCATTATTTTAAGTACCACTTGCGGCTTTCCAAAGGGAGAGCGGTCAACTGCTGAACCGATATAAAATAAAATCACTTTTCTTATTTTTCTACACGTGCCCACGACGCTTTGAAGGTTTTTCATATGATTGGTTCTAGGAAAGCCCCATATATATAAGCAATAATACGGAGCAAGAGTAGAATGACTTACTAAAATACGTTTTTGACATAAGTACGCTAAATGTTAGCTAAAGATCAATTATAATTTGCAATATTATCCAATGCTACTTTATTTTATTACAATAAAAATAATTATTTTTATAGTATAATAATAGGTACCTATTAAGATACTGCAGCAAAAAATATTATAGTATTTTAAAATTATATAACCAGTGTTGCTTTAAATACAAGGCTGTATATTCTGATGCGGAGTATTATCAATTTAATGATGAATGATAAGAATTAAGACGACATCGGAATGAGAGCATAAAACTCGGGACCATCAACAAAGAACCACCACGATACAGGCGGAGAAGATTTAAAAACACTTTCCTATGTGTCAAGTCAGTATTTATCTAAAAAAACTATCTATTTATTTAAAAAACAGTATTTATGCATTTTCAAAAAATGCGTTTGTAGCAAAATATTCAAGATTAACTGCGTTATACATACAGTTAATGCTAAATGATAAAATGATAGCTATTTTTTTTATTTTTTTTTTTTATTTTATTTTATTTACATATACATATACATTCAAATTCATGAGCACAACAGAAAATGAAATGGCAATTTAGACAATGCCGTCGTATGCTTTTAAAGTTATATACACATGATACATCTGGCTGAGCCCAGGTTACATAGCGTATACATTAAACGCAAATGATAATCTTTCTATTATGCTAAGCAAGGAGCAGCCGAGCCCGCCTAGCTAGGCACCCCTGTGTTAAGGCGAGCTCACTTCGGGAGTCACACTAGAGTGCCACGGTTGTGTCAAGGAAAGGTCTAAAATATGTATTGTTATTTTTGAAATTATTTTTATTTTAATTTATAATCAATATTATTATTATTATTATTATTATTATTTTTTATTTATTTTTTTGCTATTATTCTATTTTTTAACCGCAGAATAGAATCTACAAGCGCGAATTAGTGTTCCGCTCGTTTCACTGTAAATATTCCTATCCATAATGCAGGTAGGCAGATAGTTTCGTATTGAACGAAACTGAACTGATTGACTAGTGATTAACGACTTCAGGGGTTCGCAGAAAGCGGTTTTCTAAAAACGTACTACTAACACTTTAACAATAATAAAAGTTATACAGTTACTAAATTAAATTTAAAATTTAAAAAACGTTTAATACAAATAGATGTATTAAAACGGCGAACCCAGATTGTCGTTTTTGGCTAACAATAAATAACGGCTAGCCCAGGTCACTCTATGCATTATAAGGCAAGTACCTCCGTAGCTATGTTTAAATCCTCTCGGAAAGCACTTACTGAAATTTCAGAGTGAAAATTTTAGCGTCTTTTAAAACTTTATAAAGGCATACAAAAGACTAAACATTTTACATGTATTCTGTGTCATTTCCAAAATTTAAGTTTCTGCGTCGTATTCATAGAGATTGTGTCTCCATGTTTCTGGATTCCATGATCTTATGCTCAAACAAGACAACGCCAAATACGAGAAACAATTCATAAACCTACAAGTACTAATACTAATTAATGGACCATAGAAAGAATAATAAAGATTTCTAATATGGAGAAAATCGATACTCGAAAGTATAATAAGACAGACGAGAAAGAAAATCTAGAGAAATTGGTTCAGTCAAATGAATAAATTTAAATAAGCCATGAAGTTTCAAGCATGAATGGATGAAGTTTCAAGCATAGCCATATATAATATATTAAGTTACATAATTAAATCATACCACCCCAGCTAGGAGTTAAATTAAATGAAAACTCATCAAACAAGGAAAAAATTGATATTATCTGATTAAAATCACTAATACGTGGGTGATAATAAAAGTTTCTGGAATTGACCACTTTTAATAAAAGAAATAGAAAACCAATTAGGAAATTTTAAAAAGGAACTTTCTGGGAACATTTTACTTTTTGACTTGCGAGATTGTCATTTGTATTTTATTGTGGCATCGTTTTGAACCTAGGAGTTAAATTAAATGAAAACTCGTCAAACAAGGAATAAACTGATATTAACCGTGCCAACTTCTCGGATACAGAATGATAATTAAAATCACTAACCGTATAGTACTAATACGTGGGTGATACTAAAAGTTTCTGGAATTGGCCCCTTATAATAAAAGAAATAGAAAACCAATTACGAAATTTTAAAAAGGAACTCTCTGGGAAAATGTTACTTTTTGACTTGCGAGATTGTCAATTGTTTTTTTATTGTAGAGTCGGTTTGAAAATTGTGTATCAGAATTACAAGGAATTTACCTGCTATTAGTTATTCAGTTAGGGAGTTGCTAGAGACGTCATTTGGCATTTGGCGATGAAGCCCCATTTCGTATTTCTCTGCTGCGTGGTTCAGAAAGTTTAGACGTGGACGTAAACATCTCCACAACGATGCACGTGTAGGTCGACCAGCGACTGCGGTTACCGAATCTAATATTGATACCGTAATTCAATTAATTGAGACTGAAAAAATACTTGTCAGCATGTTCATACTGTATTAGGCATTGAAATGAGTCAATTGCAAAAGATTTTACATGTATATCTGAAGGTATGAATTTTTTGCACGCGATGGGTACCGCATGATTTGACGAAAAACCAGAAACTACTGCGTATAGACTGGTGTCATAAAATGATAGCAAAGTTTAATGAAGGGCAATCATTGGCTGTCCATAATTATTAAGACAGGTGACGAAATCTGGGTGTACTGCTTTGAACTGGAAAGAAAAAATCAATCGGCAGAATAGGTCTTTTCTTTTGGGTCTTTTCTTTCCTGCCTACTTATGAAAAATGAACTCTACAAATTATAGTGGAAGTTGAAAAAAATGTATAAAAATGGATTCGTGTATTTTGTATATTTGCATTTTCTTTATTTATTTTATGAATATATTCAATTTATATATCACATAATTAGATATGTCGTATTTATTCATTATTTATCTCAAAAAATATTTATTAAAATAAACGTCGCAAAAATATAATCCCACGACGAGTCGTGGGATTATATTTTTATTTAAATTTTCCTTCTTTTTTAATTTTCTCTTTTTTTGGAATAATGATATTATTACTTTGTGTTATCGTTTTAATTAACCAATTTACACCACAAAGTGCATCTAGATAAAGGCCTTAGAAGCCCCTTTGGATGTGCATAGCGCTGTTTGTTACTTGAGCTATGTCGATCATAAGCTGGTGTTCGACAATGTTCTATTTCTTTACTTCAGTGATATATTAAATACATAACATATAAATAAATAAAGACAACGACTGACCACTACCCTAGACAACGGTGGCTGCCACGTCGGCGAAACGTAGTGTGCTACAAAATTCACGCCGTAAATACGTTTTTTATCTTATTTATAATGTCAAACAACCGCGATAGTAACCAAAATAAAATATATCCTATTTTCGTCCAATGTTATTCACAAACCCAGGCTGGTTTTGGGTTTGGCCATTCCATCTTACTTTTCTTTATTGACATTTCTTATTGACCTCTAAAACTGTGTTTTCCAGCGTCATTTACTTTATAAACAAGAATGTTTAGTTCGTAGGGTCTACTGCAAAATTACCCTATATTTAAAATATACTTTCTATGAATTCTGCCCCCATTCTCTCCTATGCAGAGGCGCGGAGGCGAGCGCTGACTTTTGAATATTTTATGCGGTTGATGCATCTGCCCTTGTCACTGTCAGTAATGCCAACCTTTCTAAAAGCATTCAACTGCACTAAAAAGTATGCTGTGAGATGATTTTAAGCAGACGTTGCATTGTTTCTCGTGCATATTATGCTTAACCGACTAGGTATTTTTAAGTACTTACTCAGTAAGTTATTTTAGTGGCATCATTTCATTTCATCACTTAATTTCGCTACAAATTGTGAAACGGTATGTCTGTATGTCTATATGTCTGTCTGTTACCGAATAACTTGGGAAACAATGGGTTGATGTTAATGGAAGTTCTTCGTGTATACACCGCAACGTGCTATCATAATTAAGTGCGCAATTAAACATTCATATCTGTGCTGTTGAGCGTTGAGTAGTCCCTTCGTTGGAAGCCAACCCTGAGTGCAGCAGCCCTGTCATGGTAGCACTTAGAACGGGCTATTATAATTGAATGTGTGTACAAAATTCCGTGTCTGTGCTGTTGACCGTTGAGGAGTTCCCTCGTCAAGAGCCAATCCTGGGTGTAGAATCAGGTCATGCTTACCATAAAATTAGATTGTCATCAGAACTGAACCAACATGCAAAATTTAACTTCATAAGATGAGAGGAAGTGGTTCTTTTTAAGCTTGTAAGATTTCACCTAAACTAACTCGCAAGCATTGTAAGGTAAATAAAAGCTTGTAAAAACTGAAACAATCGGCTTGCGCTCTAATAGCTTATAAAGAAAATTGATAAAAGAAATGACGATTTTCTTTAACTTTCTCCATGTTCAGCTTTCTGATATTTAGTATTTTTTTCTTAGTAAGAAGGGTGTAAATCAGAAAAAGTTGTAGATGATTTTTCAGCTTGGTTTTTTATGTAGAATAATCTGCTACAAATGAAAACTTCTAATATATAATAGCATTTTTTAATGAAAAATTAGTCGAAAAAACTGGCTTTGTTTTTGTAATAAGCCAACTATGTCAGTTACTGTTTTAGTGTCTGAGATATGATGGACAGCTCGGTTAATTCCGTATATTTTAAATCAATATTGATTGACCAGGTACTTCTCTAAATTTACCTCAAAATTTCAGAGAAATAGAACAAGACTATCAATAACGAATATTCAACTGTCACAATATCTCTCAACAAAAGCTACCCATTTTATTTCAACGTCAATGATCCTGATATCGAAAAGAATGTTGTCTCATTTTAGTAATCCAAAGAGTCATTCGACTTTACCGCGGGCGACTCTTCGGGTACAACTTATATTTTTCTAAAGTAGGCACGCGGAGGTGTGAACGCAGCGAATTTTCACCCAATTGAGTGGTGTGTATCTTCTTTTCCTGCGAATTTATTCACTTGCGGTTAAGCATTTACGGCTATTTGAGACATGTATGTATGTATGTAGGTACTGTTCTTGACTCGTTTTTGTAATTAAAATGACCGCTGGAAGAACACCTCAAATATCTTGCGTGCGGCAAGGCAAGTCCTGGCAACGCAAGTCGGCTGGCGTGACTATTTCTGTGCCCGTTTCGCGCGTCGCTCTGTCCGCCACAACTTTTATCTTCTTTGAGTGCTAATGTGAGGCGCAAAACCTCTACTGTTTAACTAGTCTTTTCTCTTTCCTTCGTGATTTTTTTATCTTTACGTAGCTATGAGTTCCTCGCCCACAGTGAGAGTCAGTTAGGTTTGAAAGCTGGGCTTCATGGTTTTTTATCCTGGCTCCATGGCTGGCTCTATCGTCCCCACTCCTCTTCTCTCTTCTTTTGGTCAAATCTTAGGGTCATAAAACCGTTGATGTAATTCATTCTGTCCTCTTCCCATGAGCAGACAGCTTACCATCTTCACCAGGTTGTATCTACCAGGTGATCCTGATATCATTCTAAAAAAAACAGTCAATCCCACAAACTCAGTTCCTGTCCACCCTAGAACGGGCTAGTCCACCCTAGTTTCCACCCTAGTTTCCTGTCCACCCTAGAACGGGCTAGTCCCAGTTGGGTGACAGAAACAAATAAGCAAAAGGTTAAGGTTTTGCCATTCGGTTCCTGTTGTTTTTGTTAGCTAATCAATGTTTTATAGTAATTAATTCTTAAATAAATAAATAAATAAGTTTACGAGTAAGCTACTGTAATTAGTCGTTAAATATCTCGGACCTTTGATGTAATTCCTTGTGTCCTCTTCTCATGAGCAGATAACTTACCATCTTTACCATGTCGTATCTTCCAGGTCGTAAAACCTTTTAAAATAAAACCGCTACTCATTACTTCAGTCAATCCCACAAAACAAGTTTACGAGTAAGCTACTGAATTTAGTCGATACATACTGTCTCGTATTTAGCGGTTAGCCTAGTATAAAGCAATAATCAGCAGACCCCACTAGGCCATTTGTCGCGCGCGATTCGAGAATACATTGGATCAAATAGAGCAAAAACCACTAGCACCGACTCTCTCGCAACCGACTAGTTATTCCATATTTGCGCATCGTTGCGTGCTACATTTCAATGGAGTCGCGCGCGGCCGAGTCGCGCCAGAAGCAGTCGCGCGCTAACGCAGGAGCGCGCGATTAGTTGCCTAGTAGGGTATAAACCTAATGCCCACTCCACACTTTCGCTAATCTTGGCCAATATTGGGTAAAAAATGTATGGGAAAGATCGAGAGAGACATAGGCGCTGGGCAACATGTGGTGGGGCTATTTCATGTGCCGACGATTCTACAGCCGATGACCTTGATATCGAATAGAAAGTTGTCTCGTTTCCGTAAACAATTAATCTATTTAATCAATTAAATGAAAAGTCACTCGACTTTACCGCGAGCGACTCCTCGGGTACAGCTTAAATTATTCTAAAGTAGGCACACGGAGGTGTGAACGCAGCGGATTTTCACTCAAGAGGCGTAATTGTGCCGGGCGGAATAAAGCCTCCACTCACAGATTATGAAAGAGGCGTATATGCACACCAGATGTGTCATGTTTTTGAAAGCTGCGGTTTCGCCGCTCTCCAAAAGAAACGCAACGGTTGTCGTTGATATTATATTTTTAAACTGTATTTTCATATTACAGAATTCCAATTGCTGAAACCTAATTTTATTCTCAAACGCGAGACTAAAAATATATAATTTAATGACTGTTTTCTTAATATTATGCTATAGATTTCATAGCTGTAGAAGAAAATTAGAAACTGTGGCCACGCATTCACACACGCAACGACAGAAAGACGGACAGATAGGACTTAAATGCATTGATAACGACAGCGTACTCGGCTTATATTTCGAGTCCGTCGACAACACAGTCTCCAGTTTGCAGATCGAGATATGAGTAGTTTTGGCAGATCCTGACTGCGCTGGGAAAGATCTCTGCACCGTACATGATACCTAAATGCAGCCAGCAGGCCGTTTAAACTATCAGACTAACAAGATCAGGAGCCGGTACTTAATACAATATAACGAAGATGGAGTCGGTGTGTTCAATGCCAAAGCCCTCGTTTCAGGAAAGCAATACAGAAATCGAACATATTAAACCGGAATTTTTTTTCAGGCTATCGAGGTCCTACTAAAATATTCACGTAATCAGCAGCGATTTTAAGTTGATTGAATATTTTTAAACCGTCAGCATATAGTACGTACTCTCTGTTGTGAAAGCAGGCGACGATAACATTTATATAATATATTTTACCAACTATACGATATCAGCGAATCAAAGCATTTAAAGTTCTAGGAGTAACATTTGGCACGAAGTTACGTTTTGTTTTATACGTGGAAACATGACCAGAAAGGCATATTGAATAATAGATGTCTTTATACGGACTAGTAAAGCATTTATGAAACCCGAAATTATAAAAAATATTTTTCAATGGCTTGGTAAGTAGCCTTTTAGAATATGCTAGTGTAGTATGGTGACCACATTACAAGGTGTATCAACATAGACTCAAAAAAATACAACGATATAAAATACTCGATAAAAATCCTTCTAAAGGAAATATGGTAGTTACGCTCATGTATTAAAACAACTAAATATCTTAAAAGTAGAAGGTAGACATATTTTACTACATCTCATATTGTTTACAATATATTCTCTAATCGAATAGGTTGCCCGACACTAATTGGTGCACTTAGATGTCACGTCCCAAGTTGTCACGACACCATATAATTTAGAATATTTGCTCAATCTACGTACCTTACAAACAGTACGGCACATTCGCCATTGTCAATGATCAATTTTATGTAAGCCAAATGCCCTCCAAGAAAAATATTAAAATATAAGAAATCGAAGACTTCAGAAAAACATATAATGAAGTAAACAACTATGTTTCAACATTATTAATTACAACACAACTCGTTGATATTATTGATTTTACCTCATATATGTGTAAAATTAGTAAGATTGTTTGTCGTTGTTTGTTGAATTAGTAAGATTGTTGTTAAACAAATATGGTGTTTGTAAAATGTCATGGAATATCCGTTATTTGGGAGGATGTTTTGTCCATACGGCCTGAATAAGAAAGGAAGTAACTTTATGCAAAGAAACCTGGCTCTATATCAGACAACGTGAGCGTAGGTATCTGGAAATCAACGCAACAGACAGAAACTTATTGTATTACCGATTGTTAGAGGTACAGTTGTTTTGGTAAAAATAGTTCAATACATTTTAGTTTGCCACACGGTGCGGTGTTCAATTTTAATTACATGTTTATATCCACAGATCACTCTTTGTGCTTATTATTGCTAAATTACTGCAAGTTAGGTTATTATTGAATGTTAGAAATAACCAACCGAATTCAGTCATAATAACATTTTAAGAATTTAAAATAATTTTCGTAACATTTAAAAGTAATCAAAGCGTATTAAAAAAAATAAAAAATACTCCTAAAATAAAAAGTTAAAAGTGTGAAAATTATATGATTCTGATAATCATATGTACATGAATTAAAATTTATAAAATACATCAATTATCCAAGAAATTGTAAACTTGACTCACATAATGTAGTGAAAGGTAATATTATTCTGTAGAGTTTTTGAAATATTTGAAACCGAAAAACTGTCATAATAATAATTGATGTCATGTTAATTTCTTTGATTTGTCAGATCATAAAGAAATATAATAAAAGGCTATATAAATAAAACAAATATTTATATTAATAACGCAGTGTAACGCACATAATGCTGTGCAGTTTGCCCGGAATAGAGTTTAAAGACGTAATTCGTTTGTCACCATCAATGATAGCGTGCAAATTTAATACATTACTTACATACATTACATACTTACAATTTACTACATTACATATTTTCGATTACATATTTTTTACATTACATATAAATACATATAGATTTTCAGCTGCCACGACTCTCTCCTCTGATCGTGGAGATCTGAGGAGAACGTCGATCAGACGAATTCCCTTTCGTGTCGTATCGGTTGTAAATATACAACACTCTTTGATTTACCTATGCACCAGTCGAGGGTCGCTGAGGGTTGAGGATTGCTGGGGCTGCGGGGAGAGGGGACAGGACTGATCCATCCGCGGCTAATGCAGGTGTTGTCGAGGAAGAAAAAAAATCACCTGCCAATTAAGGGTGGCGCAACTCGTTAGGTTTTCATTAAGGGCCGCGCGGTCTGAAGGGGCGCCAGGCGTGTTTGGAATAATGATATAGCCGAAGAGACGCCGGGCGCCGCGCCGCGGCGGGTTTGGTTTTGCATTCATTGCAAAAAATCTTCTGAGCTGATCTAACCCATGAATTGATTAGTCAAAAATACCAACATATATTTTTTTATTTAAAAGTTTCAAACTGCAAATTTCCTCAAACGACATAAAACCGACTCATAAAGCGGTGCAATTCAAAAAGTACCGCTCCAATTTGAGCAAAGGGAAAGAAATACAATACCTACTTGCTGGACATACCTGGTATATGCTAAAATCCTATCCATTCTTAAAATCATTAAATCAAATTTGTCTTCGTTCTATTCCTACCATTTATTAAGTACCTTACTGCCGTAGAGGTATAGAATAGAGCGCGGAAGTGCAAAGGTGGACTGTGATATTTACACTCTCGCCTCGCGCTTCGCCTCTGGGTCTCGCCTCGCGCCTCGCGTGATCGAAGGAAAATGAGTTTCTGTTTACACTCTCGTGGTGCGTGAGAGCTAGCAACTATTAGTCCAAGAGCCAGCGTCAAAAACAGTGAAAGATTTTTGGAAAAGCTGATACTTTCAGATCAGATAATATTTTGGCCATACAATGCAATGTTTCGTACAGTCAGCAAGCTAGGTTTCGGGACACCTGGCGCTGGCGTACTAGGAAAGGTGTAATTTTAATTAGTATCCCAAAGTGTTTTGAAAAAGCTGAAAATTCACCAGTAGACAGTGAATGCAGTAAAGAAATTGAAACATATGACTGCTTCATAATCGAACGCGTGGCGTCAGCATCTCCATACATGCCACGCATCTGTCTATGGCGTATCGGTCTACTGTGCCATGCAATATAATAATATAGACATCCTGACGCCACGCGTTCGATTATGAATCAATATGACCATTTGTTTCGAGTTCTTTCTTGCATCCACTGTTTACTGATTTACACTGATTAACACTTTAGGTTTACTAATTAAAATTGCATCTTTCCTAGCACGCCAGCGCCAGTTGTCCCGAAATCTGGCCTGTTGACTGTAACCCGGCATTCTACGGCCAAAATACTGTCTGATCTGAAACTATCAGCTTTTCCAAAACTCTTGCGCTTTTTTGTCGCTGGCTCCTCGACTATTCGTCGCGAGGTCCTTTGACTCGTGCCCAAAAAACCGCTCCCGACGCGAGCACAGGCTGCTAACGCATTCTCAGGCTGATCGCTCAGTCTAGTACTTATACGTCTAGGGTAACTACATTATGTATCAGCGCAAGAACAATACGTGCTATTGATAATTAAGTTTAAACCTTGAAAATTAAATTATTTGTAAAATTTCCTTATTGATGGGATAGTTTGGAAAAAAAATATACAACAAAAATGCATAGTTTGCATCAGTATTGGCTGCAAATATTCCATTCACTTAAACAATAACTCGTACGAATATGACAGAGCTTTCAAGAACCTTATGAGAAACAATTGCTATTATAGTCGTTATAACTTTTTAAGTGTTTAAGTGAGATCATTCAATGTAAATTAAAATTTTACAAATTTTGTTATTTATCAACATGGAAAATAAACTCGGAATTTTCAAACTCTCTCTTACCATAAATTGGGTTTTTTACCAAATTATTTATAATTATCTTTTTAAATTGATCCTCTTCAAGGCTTTTCATTTGCTCTGGAATCTTATTATAGAAGGACAAATTTTGGTGAAGGAATCCTTCCATAATTTCTTGTCTTCTTGCCGGGAAGTTTGTGGTAACACAACCGTTTTTTTTTGACGCTGGCATTGAGATGAACGTTACGAAAATAATATTTATTTTGAAAAACCTACATTTAAAAATAAATACGTTTCAAAAGGCGATGGATACAATATTATAAAAAAATGAAGTTTATTAATTTACTTTCAAGGTATTCCATTTGACAGATTGCTGTTCGATACAAATAAATTCCAGAATACTTGAGCCATACTCGAGGAAGTTGACTGGCCTTTCTCATCTACCCAATAAATTTAATACTTAAGTATCGTACTGTACTTAGGCAATACTTGCCCCGAAGCATTATTTAAGTACTAAACCGATACTCGACTATACATTTGGGTGTAAGTATTCAGCTCTAGAAGCTCGCGTAGCGTTGAGTGACTGCTGGCAAAACTAATAGACAATGCTGATTTCAAGCCTCATAAATGTATTACACTAAGAAAAATATGGGATTTCTTCCTAAATTACCACTTTTTATTACCGTTT
Source organism: Micropterix aruncella (assembly GCA_944548615.1). NCBI lineage: Eukaryota > Metazoa > Arthropoda > Insecta > Lepidoptera > Micropterigidae > Micropterix > Micropterix aruncella. The sequence continues at coordinate 16,050,217 of OX155965.1, forward strand.
TATACAGAATAATGATATACCGATTGTAATTTTCTTGAATTACAAGGATTTTTAATGAAACTCTATTACTCGATTATATGTTTCACCACGCTCCTTACGAATAATGCAAAAATATCGGTGTAATGTAGCTTCAACATGATTGTTGTAACTGACCTTACGTATGTAATAACATAATGTTATGGCAAAAGCAAGATCTTGTTGTGCGTTGTAATGAATGTGCGGTGTAGTTACCGTGTCATGGGCATGGTAACTACACTACACATTCATTACGGGCATGGTAGCTACACCGTTACTCGTCATGTTGATACATACCTACGGACCACTGTACATGTTACATACGTAATCCCTTTTGAAACATTCGTATTTACGTGTATTACAGTTATATTGCTCTCAGTGTACTCGCAGCAGGCATCCTACATGTTTCTACTCCAAAGAGATTTTTCGTTCGTGTTGTAACGAGCTATGCCTTGGTGTCCAAAACATCCCTGTTTTCCCTATCCACAGGTTATATTAATAACAGCGCGGTAAAGCGTATAGGTAGATGAAGTGGCGGGCGTTGTATTTCGCCCTCAAACTCAAAGGTGGTCGTTGAAGGAAAGTACCTTTGCGGCGGACGAAGCCTTACAAGGATGAGTCTGAGGACGAGACCGCCTAATCAAAGGAAAGGTGTATCCGCCTCGATACGGGGCGAGATGACGCTCATAATAATTAGTAAAAGCACCGTGGGTTGTATCTGCCTTACCGTGATATGATATTCTGCAGCGATGCACACTAAAGTATAACTTTACTGTGATATATTCACGTATTTTACCTATAATATGTTTCTTAAGGGTGCAAATTCTGTGACCAATGGGGTTTTTACATGTTTACTAAAAATCCGTTTAGGCAGAAACTATGCATTCTAAAATTCTGTTTCAAATATGCAAACAGATGAAGAGTTGTCTCATGATAAATGAACGAAATGAATGAATGGATGAATGTAAATCTCTTTATTGCACACTAAAATATTTAGATACAATAGCGGACTTATTGCTAGATAACCAACCTTCCATTTAACCAACATGTTAAAGTGATAAGATGAAGAGTAAGGAAAAATCAGTGCTATTTTGTATAATAAAATATAAAATGAAATTTTAAATTATAGGAACTGTTACGCATTTTTTTCGTATCTAATACTAAGAGTAAATAAATAAATATGCGATGATATAACCTACATACATCCAAAATAAGGTAAGGATAGGGAAGGGATAAGGGACAGATTAGAATTTGTGGTTCATATTTATTGTAGTAGTAGTAGTTGTAGTAAACGGAGTAAGGGGCTTGTTTCCAGCCCTTGATATCACCTGGATCTATAAGATCTTTTGTAACTATCCACTTTGTGGTTAGGTCAGTGGTCAGCTAGTAGCACAGTACTTCTAACCAGTCCAAGTAGATCACTGACCTTCAAGTTGGGCAGATCGCTGGGTTCTAGAAAGACTCATCCCAGTAAACTGTGTCTTTTTGCGGAGAGGCCTGGGCAGCGACCAACGATGTGTATGCTGTCTTCAGCTTCTTCGCCACATATTCGGCAGTCCTTGCTCTCGGTCAAGCCAAGGTTGAATAGATGTGCTCTAAGGTAAGTGTCCGGTGAGGAGACCGATAGTGGTTCTAAGGTTCTTCTTGCTCATGTCAAGTAGGGCTATAGTTTTCTTTTGTAGTGGTTGCTCCATCATGACTTTTGCCTGGTGACATCCCTGGCTCTGTTTTCAGGATGCCCGATGTTCCTGCTCTACGCAGTCACTGATGATTTTCTTACCTGTAGCGAAGGGGAACCCTACAACTGACTCCACCTGGCATTCAAAACCAATGACACCAAACCTAATTAGCTCTTCGACAGAACTTTTTTTTCTCAGCAGATTGCCCAAATAATTATTGAAATCGATTAATGCTATTAAAAAAGGTATAATTGAAAACTTTTTTTTTAACTCAAGAACGGGTTATCCATTTTGAAAAAATCAATTTGGAATGGGGTTTCCGATTAAGTCGGAGAGTTAGATCATACGTATAAAAATGTACTTTCACAGATATCTGTTTGTAAAGTTGCTCCTCAGTCCACTTTAGGCAGGTAAACCCAAAACTAATATTCATTTTCCACCGACGAAGAAAAACATGCTAAAGAATTTCGTAAATCGTAGAACGCGTTCTTGAGACAATCTGCCCAGCGAGAGAGACAGGTAAGACACACAGACAAGTTTTTTTGTTGTTTTCTTTGTCTATACGATACAACAGTCGTGGAAAGTGTTGTATATCAAAAAATATTTTTGATTGAATTAATTAATACTCCTGGCGCTCACTTCCGCTTTTTGGGACGTCGTTCTCTGCGTCAGGCTGCTTAATGTTACTTCATATTAAACCCATGGGTATTCTAAAAAGAGATATATTACTGTATTGTATTATAAATAGGATAGAAAACGAATTTACCGCGTGAATTTGTAGGACCCGACGTTTCGGTGACGTTGCAGCCGCCGTTGTCTAGGGTAGACTAAAGAGCTGTCAGTCCGTTGTTTTGCGGGTAGGCCGCAAACCGCTGCCGCCACTGCGTAGGTTATAACGGTGGTGGGGGGCCGGGCTCAAAGTGTCAAAGTGACGAGGAGAAGTGACAATACTCTCGGACATACGATATATCGGAAGCCCACACATACGGACAGATATTTGCATGCAAGCTCACACCATCATCCCTACCATCTACGTTCAGTGCAAACGTCGCTCGTGAATCGAGCACGCGATCTATGCGACACTGAGCATTTTCCGAAGGAGATGGAACATGTCAATGATGTCCTTAGGAAAAATGGATACGGAAAATATCACGAGACACGCACACGATCTAATACGGACGAAACTCAAAAACCGAGCAGATCAAGAGCATTCTTACCATACGTCAAGGGCGTGACTGATCGAATAAGTAAGATGCTAAACAGATTCGATATAAAAACGATCTTCAAACCGACCCAAAATATAGCTCGATTTTTGAGGCCTGTAAAGGATGTAATACCACTGCAAACCCCGGGTGTGTATAAAGTCGAATGCAGCTGCGGTCTAGCCTACGTTGGACAAACGAAACGGCCCATAGCCACGCGACTGACAGAACACATCAAAGCTGTTAAAAACGTTCAGCGAGAAAAATCGGCGATCTGCGAACATATATTGGATAGCGGAAGTAACCACTGGATGCAGTTTCAAAATCCCATTGTTCTATCCAAGGAACAATTCTACTTTCCTCGCATGATCCGGGAAGCCATTGAAATAAGAAGAACTCCGAACTTCAATAGAGATGACGGCTACAAACTCTCTTCTACGTGGAACCCTCTTCTTAAAATGTTCCCGCCGCCGAACGCCGAACGCAAAGACGTAAAACAGGATACAGTGAGTGTTGTGTGCAAGACGGATTTTAAAAATTCCCGCGCTCCGAGCCCGGCCCCCCACCACCGTTATAACCTACGCAGTGGCGGCAGCGGTTTGCGGCCTACCCGCAAAACAACGGACTGACAGCTCTTTAGTCTACCCTAGACAACGGCGGCTGCAACGTCACCGAAACGTCGGGTCCTACAAATTCACGCGGTAAATTCGTTTTCTATCCTATTTATAATGTCAAACAACCGCGATAGTCTTCGATTTTATATTACTGTATTGTCTTTTAGATCTTGTAGTTTCAAAGTGTATATATACTAATTATAGGCAGTCAACAGCCTTGGAGGCAGCATCAGCTCAGAACGATCAATTCGTACTGCACCTAACTTATCACGCAGATCTTCGATTTCGATTTTGATTTATTTTCAGTTTCAAGAATTCTAACAATTTTTCCACCTTTTTGGACTTCTCGAGACCTCTTCCGCTAGCCATGACGTTTTATGCGGTGATCCTCATGAACCGAGTTAATTGCTCTGTCTCGCATGCAACATAAGTCCAAATCTTCGATGGTTGTTCCATCTTATGTATAGGTTACACATTGGCGATCTGCAAACACATATTGGATGGCGGAAATAACCACTGGGTGCTTTACAAAATTCCATTGTGATATCGAAAGAACATTTTTACTTTCCCCGCACGATCCGGCACGCCAGCGAAATTCTGGAACCCTCTTTTTAAAATGTATTCAACGCCCAACCCCGAGCGCAAGGACGTAACACAAGATACAGTGAATGTTCTGTGTGCAAGGCGGTTTTTCAAATTTCGCGTGCGCCAAACCCGCCGCCCCACCACCGTTATATTCTGCTCAGTACAGCAACAGTTTGCCGCCTACACGCAGAACAACGGATGGTCGGTCTAACAACTCAAAGGTGGTCGTTGAAGGAAAGTACCTTTGCGGCGGACGAAGCCTTACAAGGATGAGTCTGAGGACGAGACCGCCTAATCAAAGGAAAGGTGTATCCGCCTCGATACGGGGCGAGATGACGCTCATAATAATTAGTAAAAGCACCGTGGGTTGTATCTGCCTTACCGTGATATGATATTCTGCAGCGATGCAGACTAAAGTATAACTTTACTGTGATATATTCACGTATTTTACCTATAATATGTTTCTTAAGGGGGCAAATTCTGTGACCAATTGGGTTTTTGACATGTTTACTAAAAATCCGTTTAGGCAGAAACTATGCATTCTAAAATTCTGTTTCAAATATGCAAACAGATGAAGAGTTGTCTCATGATAAATGAACGAAATGAATGAATGGATGAATATAAATCTCTTTATTGCACACTAAAATATTTAGATACAATAGCGGACTTATTGCTAGATAACCAACCTTCCATTTAACCAACATGTTAAAGTGATAAGATGAAGAGTAAGGAAAAATCAGTGCTATTTTGTATAATAAAATATAAAATGAAATTTTAAATTATAGGAACTGTTACGCATTTTTTTCGTATCTAATACTAAGAGTAAATAAATAAATATGCGATGATATAACCTACATACATCCAAAATAAGATAAGGATAGGGAAGGGATAAGGGACAGATTAGAATTTGTGGTTCATATTTATTGTAGTAGTAGTAGTTGTAGTAAACGGAGTAAGGGGCTTGTTTCCAGCCCTTGATATCACCTGGATCTATGAGATCTTTTGTAACTATCCACTTTGTGGTTAGGTCAGTGGTCAGCTAGTAGCACAGTACTTCTAACCGTGGTACTTCTAAGGTGATCCTCATGAACCGAGTTAATTGCTCTGTCTCGCATGCAACATAAGTCCAAATCTTCGATGGTTGTTCCATCTTATGTATAGGTTACACATTGGCGATCTGCAAACACATATTGGATGGCGGAAATAACCACTGGGTGCTTTACAAAATTCCATTGTGATATCGAAAGAACATTTTTGCTTTCCCCGCACGATCCGGCACGCCAGCGAAATTCTGGAACCCTCTTTTTAAAATGTATTCAACGCCCAACCCCGAGCGCAAGGACGTAACACAAGATACAGTGAATGTTCTGTGTGCAAGGCGGTTTTTCAAATTTCGCGTGCGCCAAACCCGCCGCCCCACCACCGTTATATTCTGCTCAGTACAGCAACAGTTTGCCGCCTACACGCAGAACAACGGATGACGGCTGGCAGCACTTCAGTCTACCTTAGACAACGTTTGGAACATCGCCGTAACATCGGATGCTAAAAATTCCATCCGGTAAATTCGTCTTTATCTTATTTATAATATCAGACAACCACGATAATCTTCGATTTCACGAGATGACGAGTTTTAACTATGACAAGAAATAATGCCACAGAAATTACTTTAATATGTATTTGCAACAAACAACACAGTAGAGTGTTTGAGCTTATCCTATATTACGCAATATCTATCACAAATAGAAGATACTATAGTACTTGTAACAAAAATACTTTATACCTAATCCTACATATTATATGATTATAATGCCTATGCTATATCTATATAATAGTTTAAGATATACTCCTAACAAATTAAAAGTGGAAATTGACCACTTCTGTTACAACTTCTAATCGATTATACTTTGGTGACGACTATTACTATAATACCCGAGTACACGATTTGGTCCGATTACTATGGTAACGATTTAAAAAAGTCTTGAAACGCGCATTACTAGTTCTGGTACCGGCTTACATTTACTCTTAAATAATAACGAGATGGAAAGCGGAACATCATGATTCTTTATCCGTCTGACAGGGAGATAGACTTACACTTTGCGCGTAAATATCTAAGGAAGCTTTACTCTTTCGACGCTAGCAAAAATACTTTTCTATTATGTTATTTCTAGAAATCTTTGAATATTTATCATGTATTTTGGAGAATTAGGTATTATTGCAACGACAACAAATTTTGAGGAGCAATCGATGAGGTTTGCGCCATTGTAAATTTTCATACGCGAGCGACGTAACAACCAACGGCCCTATTTAGAAATATTTTTTTTCCAAAATATCCAAACTGTGCATATGTTTTAATTATGCAGCTTTCAGCGTCATCACCCTTCTCTTTGCGAAATACTATCCATTCAGAGAACATGCGTTTCCTCTGCGCCACCCTGTATAAATCAATTTGCCAAATTTACGTTTTTTTGTTGTAAAGTTTTCTATCAGAGTAATAATTGATTAGTTTGGTACGCGAACGCCTTAATTAAAGGGTGGCTTGGTCGATTGCGACGCGACAATGTAGCATGATCCTGCGATGCCTGACGTGCACAGTTCCTCACCAGAACTTACCCCAGCGCCAAGACTATAAAAAACATTGAAACTTGAAAAACTCAACATATTACAAAAAAAACTATTTGTAATTCATGATTGGGAAATAATATTACGGTTGCAAATTTAAAGCATTATTTTCATATACATGTTGTACTTTTTAATATCGATTCACTAAGAAACTTCTTCGTCTTCTGTTCTGACATCATCCTTCGGGTCTCTACACGTGGAGCTCTATATTTAGTATTTAACTTTCTGTCACATGTTTTCCTGCTCATTGGTATATGTAGAAGATTAAAAGATATTAAAATAAATATACGACAATATCTGTATACATGGCGGTTTAACTGTTGAATCTCTATTCACCTCATCACCCTCCATATATCACCTCAGAAACTAGGTCATTTATCAGGAAAAATATCGCACACTCGACAGATTTCGTTTGTAGAGTCTCCGGGAGATCGTCGAAACCTTCTGGTCGAACCATCAAAAGCACAGAAATCCTACGTCAGGCTAAAATCAATGACATAGACGCATATCCGGCATGTGCGCTGGTGAGAACATGTCTCGAGTGCCCGGGAAGAGAGTGGCAATGCGCACGTCGAAAAAGCAAAGCAAGGGACAACTCCTGCGACACAAAGACGTGCAGAAGTGCCATATAAAGAGACATACCCTCGAGCCCTCCTAATAGTACTCGCTGTCAGGAAATCGTCCTAAAAGAAGACACTTTGTCAACTACTACAGGCAAACCCCTCCCTCCCTCCCCCTCCCCTTCCCTCCCGGAAGGTGTATCGATATTAATTCTTCTTTCAACCGTAAGGGGAACGCAGAGACTTGGGGACGCTACAGTCCACCGTCAAACTTGACAGCATGCCCGTGAGAGTCCGACGCCTTATCGCGAGGCTAGCGGATTTGGCCGTATTTCTCCGTTCTCGAAGAAATGCGACCAATTACTAGGTCGCTTGCGCGGCCTCTACCTAATATTAGCGCTAATTCAATTCAAATATATCGCGAACTCGGGTGCAGATCGGGGGCCAACAACATCAAGAGTAGCTGACAACAAGTAGTCAACAACTACCCCCGCTGCTTAAGAAGCGTATAAGATCTTTTAAGACACCCCCAGCTATTCCCCGGAGTGCACAGTCGATTGAACCAACCCGCCCAGAAGCGCCCGAAGGTCATCCTCCCAGAGGCTACTGCATGGAAGTTGAACCGTGTGTTTATCCGATCCAAAATAAAGAGCAGGTCAGAAAAGCTCAGCTGCACAGGAACCATTAGCTGCCCCTGTGTGAAGACAGCTCGTAAGGCACGAGCACTTTTGAGGACAGAAAGCAATCGGAGTTGGACCTTAAAATAAACGAGCTAAAGACCAGGAAAGCCGCAGCTATAGAGTATAATTACACCGGAGGTTTCCTGACGCGCCCCAAGTGTAATCGCCCCAAGTGCCTCTTCACGCCAGTGTTCGTTACGCCAGGTACGCGCGGGCACAGCAGCGAGCCATCCCTACCTGAACCATGAAACGCCGTGAGCGCTGTAGCCGAAACCGGATAGGAGTACATCATCATCATCATCACAGCCCGGTCTGAGAATCGATCTAAGGAAACCGAACTCTTCGTCGTCTTAACCGCTATGCCATTCGTTGCAGCCTTTTGGGATGTGCAATAAAGTGAGAATGATGATGCCGCCACGGTCTTTTCTTTTAAAGTTGCGGGAGAAATATCTCAATGTCGACTCCGCCGAGATGCCCGTCGGATGCGCCCGGTGAGGGAAAAGCAACAAATGTACACATCTAAAGCACTACATTTGCAAAAGTTAGGGATAAATAATAGCACCATGTCGAATATTACTTCCAAACGAGGAAAGTGTGTGAGAGAGGGAGATATGTAAAAACCTGCGCGGTACCTTTGTCGTCCATAAAATATGCTTCATATTTAATAAAGTAGCTTGATTAAGATATGGGGATATTATGGCGAAACAAAATATCGAGGCATAGACACAGTCGGTACAGTTACATTACATTACATTACATTTTCGTCATGTCCAATTGACGGCTAAAGACCGCTCTTGGACGTGTCAAAATAATTGGGTTATGTAGTAAGTTTCGTTACTACTCTTTACTGAACATACATAGTTAGTCAAGAATTAACTACTAGATTGTCAAACTATAAATATAAATAATCAAAATAGAAGCTTAATATTTGAAGCAGTTAGTGATTCGAAAAGATACGTAGTAAAATTATTTATCGTAATATTCAAATTGTCAGTAAAATGTTAAATAATCAAATTAAATCTACGTTATGCATTTTAAACTAAAAGTACAGATATAAGACCATATAAAATAATCAGACAATAAGGCTCTACTTTTTTAAGTAATTTAAATGGGCACAATATTCCAATGTAGTCCAATGTAGATATGGTTAATGACGTTAATTACTAGAACACGAAGCCTGATATAAGGTAAAAGGCTAATTGACGCCTAATTGACTCCTTTGCTAGTATGATTCTAAAACTGAATATTTAAGTCAAAATAAATACTAATGTTTATGAAGATATTATTATTAATAATGATATTTATTAAGAAATAATTTTAAATTTACGAATCCTGACCTATATCAAAACTATAAATCCTGTTTTGAGTTCCACGAAATCAAATTACCTGTTAAAAATATTAAACCTAAATGTTAGTTTCCCCCTAAGGGCATGAATTCGACAAACATGAAAATCAGTTCATCATGCGCCTGCCAAAAACCGATTAACCACTTCTTCTTCTTGCGGTGCCCCTCTCTATTGGAGGTTGGGCGTCAGCTCTCCGTATGCGTTTCGATTCTGAGCCAAGCGAAATGTCACAAAAGAGACAATGTCACAAAGAAATTGACACACTGATATACAAAACATAAGGTCCTTCGAAACTTTCAATTCAACGTACTAGAAAATATCGGTCCAAAAATATCCTTAACGTAAATATCCCAAAACGAGGGCGTTGTTAAAACCAATATCGACATTCAAGACGTCCCTCATCCATGTTTTAAATCGTCTTTAATGTATTCTTAGCCTACACCTGCAAATGTTGCATATTCAACGTTGTGAATTATCGACGTATCGATTAAAAAAATAAATATTCTGTTAGCATATAATTAATTGAAAATGGACGAAATCCGTCGATACCGGTTGATACCGCTAACAAGCATCTCAGTAAAATAACAGACTAAAACTATCATGCGATCATTAAAACCGGGTAAAGCCAGGTCTCAGACAACATTTTGGACCAGCAGCAAATGAGTTTTTTTTTGTTTTTCCAATAACTTTGGTATATTTTTAATATCGTAAGTTATATAGGTAATAAAGGATATATTTCTAAGCTTACAAAAGGAATAGATTCGGTTATCATTATCTATTCCTTATAAAAGGAATAGATAATGATTTTACACGACTGCCTAACAAAAAAAGAGCGTAATATGTGCAGGGTTAATCTATGAATGTTTTTCGTTTATTTATTCCACTATAACTTCTAAACACTTGAACCGAATTAGAAGTATGTAGTTTTGTTAGAACCGTTATATCATCTTATGGGTCATTAACTGTCAAAATATCATGTGAATAGTTGTCTAAATGACAAATAATTAACATAAATATATTCTGTTTAGTGTCAAATAAAAGTCCGATGGAGTACATTCCAAATATATATATATATATATAATATATATATATATATATATATATATATATATATATATATATATATATATATATATATAGTACTCATCCAAGAATACATCTCGTTTAAACAATATGCATTTCCCAGTCCAGTCCGGGAAAACCTTCCAGCTATGTAAGTGGCTTTTATTATTTTTATTTTTTCATCAAAGTGTCATCCTTTAAACGAATTCTTAAAAAAAAAAAAAAAAAAAAATTATATATATATATATATATATATATATATATATATATATATATATATATATATATATATATATATATATATATATATAGGTATATATATATATATATATATATATATATATATATATATATATATATATATATATATATATATATATATATATATATATGTCCATATGGATAAATACAGAAACCATAAATATTTCATTTTAAAAAACTTAAAAAAATAATTATGAATACAGTAGTTCACTTTGGGTAACAGCAGTAGTTTTTTAATTCGTTTTAATATATTTACTTATTTACAGTTCTTAATTCTACTGCAAAATTTATTTCTATAGCCTGAACCAAGTGGCTCCTCAGTTCTCCTTTCATTTATTTTCATCCATATATTTGCATTTCGCATGATCTTGAATGCGTTATTCGCAAAGTGCGCTTATCTCATAATAGCTATAGGAATAGATAGTTGCAATCCGTTAATTTCGGCAATTGCAATTGCGGAGGCGCGGTGTGGAACGTGCGTACGGGGAATACGTCTGCGGTGGCGGACGGCAACTAAGAAACATAATTCACTCCCCCTCCAAACAACGGCAAATGCGTCTGCCTCCCTTCGAGCTTAAAACCAGCTTCACACCACGTCAGATGGAAAACCAAAAAGAATTTCACACTACTTATTCCTAATCTCAGTACATTTATAAATTCCTCCTGTACGCCACAAACAACCTGGTGAACTGCGAGACTCATTCAAATCGACATAGTGACAATAAGCATCATAGAGTACCTATATAATATTACCTGAAATCCACCTTGCCAAAAACCAGAGGTCATTTTTGTATATATTTTTTTTAATATGTCCCAGCATCCGCGAGATTAGACGATTTAAAAAAACTAGTATCTATATGTATAAGTACTTTTCAAAACGTTAAAGCTGGACTTGGATCGGTTTATATATGGCAGCTCTAATCAGGTCATCCAAGCGACGAATTAAACTAATTTGCGAAAGATTTTTTAAGTCGGAATGATTTGCTTTAAAGTTATGGCCCCTAAAGTCATTCATATTTAAATGTAGTATCTCAATTATATTCAGCCAGAATATTTTGTTTTGAAGTCGATTACTGTCAGAATCGATGTTTGCGCATTAATGGTCAAAACAAGCGGCAGATCTCCAGATAATTATCCTATATATAATAATTGATTTGCAAAAGGCAAAGTACGCATTTTAAATGTATTCGTTACTTAGTATGTGTCGAAATTCGTTGAAAAGATAAATGAGTTCTCGTGCTCTGTTGGCTGTTGATCGAATCTTACACCTAAGTATATCATATTGGACTCGATCTATCATATGGTGATTACATGAAGTAGGGCAGACGCCGTACTAAGGACAATGTCAAAAATTAATGGACGCTGGGCCCTACCTCTCCAATAAAAATAACGTATTTACCATTGGAAAGAGCTATTTATCTTTAATATTTATGACTACTGCAACTTACCTCAATTATCTATGGTTGACTGTAAGATATCGCTATAGCGATAAGTCCGACATTTGTGCATAAATTTTCTTTTTTTATAAAACCAGTGTAATAGTCATTAATTAATGTTTTTATAGCACAATAAAGTTTTTCTATTCTATTCTATTCTATATAATTATGAGTTTTGAAGTTTGGAATCTTTTTGAATATGGCTATTTACACAAAAACCTTAATGCCAATTATGTATATAAAATATATTATTTGCAGTGAAGATCCATAAAAGATAAAATATTAAGATGTACGGTTACTGGTCATAGCATGCTGGACAGCTGACCTTAGCATATTACATACTTCAGTAAACAGAGCGGCAATTAAATCATAAGGCACATTACAGCAAGCAACATTTCCCAATATAGCACCTCCATATACTGATGATTAACAGGAGCATTATTATGAGTATATAGTTTCCACTCGTACAGCGTATGCACTTTATCGGTTTGGGTATTCTGCAACGGTTTTCGTTTAAACAGTTATTAAAAATACAATACTTGGATGCGTTAGGTGCCCTAGAGGATATCAGGTAATTAGCCATATTATATAGGACTAGCTGTTGCCCGCGGCTTCGCTCGCGTTAAATTTGGGGTAAGATAGATCACTTTTCCCAATCAAGTGGTAAGTTTTTGCGTGTTATATATAAAGGTATCCAACATCCTTATCTGTACTCCTGTCAATGTACTTCATGATAATTAACTAAGTAGATACAGAAATCACCCTCTTTGGGTGGAGCCATCATACAAAAAAGAAGAAGAACTAAGTAGATAGGCGTGAAGATGTAACGATCGCGGTGCTTGCGCTACGCATGCTATCGAGACAAACGATGAATTTATAATGAGGTTCTACCGCCTTCTCGCGTCCGGCAACCGCCGCGCGCGACTCTATTTTGATTCTATTTTGATTTTTAGGGTTATTTACCCCTTCTCACCCCCTAAGTGATAATAATAGGGGATCCCTTTTTCCCAATCAAGTGGTAAGTTTTTGCGTCTAATATTTAAAGGTATCCAACGTCCTTCTCTGTACTCCTGTCAATATGTACTTCATGATGATCAACTAAGTAATTAAGGCGTAAAGATGTGACGATCGCGGTGCTTGCGCTACGCATGTTATCGAGACAAAATTAAATGATGAATTTATGATGAGGTTCTAGCGTCCGGGAACCGTCGCGCGCGACTCAGATTCTATTTTGATTTTTAGGGTTATTTACCCCTTCTCACCCGTAGTAACTTGAAAAATATAAAACATGCATTTGCTTATTGGTTTAATATCATTTAAACGCATTTTCGCCCCATTAGGGGTTGAATTAAAATAAATACGAAATACGCATTTGTCTAGATGTTTATTAGAGTATTCCTACAAATTCCATCTAATATCGTTTCTCCATGCAAATTTGAAACCCCTTTTGACGTCTTTAGGGGTTGAATTGTGAAAAAAACACGAAAGACGTATTTGATTATTTGTTTATTAGAGTAATCCTACAAAGTTTAAAAATAAAAAGTCCATCTAATATCGTTTCTTCATACAAACTTTTAATCCCCTTTTTACGCCTTTAGGGGTGGAATTTCAAAAAAATACAAAACACATATTTGCTTAGATGTTTATTAGAGTAATCCTACAAAGTTCATCTAATATCGTTTTTCCATACAAACTTTGAAACCCCTTTCCACCCCTTTAGGGGTTGAATTTTTAATAAACACGAAAGACCTATTTGCTTATTTGTTTATTAGAGTAATCTTACAAAGTTTCTAATTAAAAAGTACATCTATATCGTTTCTCCATACAAATTTCGAAACCCCTTTTCACCCCTTTAGGGGCTGAATTTTGAAAAAATATGATACACGTGTTTCCTTATTTATTTATTAAAGTAATCTTACAAAGTTTCGAAATAAAAAGCACATCTAATATTGTTCATTCATACAAAGTGTGGAACCCTGTTTCACCCCTTTAGGGGTAGAATTTAAAAAAAAATAAACACCTATTTTCTTATTTGTTTAATAGAGTAACCTTACAAAGTTTCGAATTAAAAAGACCATCAAAAACGTTTCTTCATAATAATTTTATAACTCCTTTCCACCCCTTTAGGGGTTGAATTTTGGAAAAACCACGAAAAACTCATTTTGTTATTTTTTTATTAGAGTACTCATACAGGAATTCGAAATTAAAAGCACGTCTAATATTGATCATTCATACAAATTTTGAAACCCCGTTTCACCCCTTTAGGGGTTGAACTTTGAAAAAACATGAAACAACTATTTTCTTATATGTTTATTAGAGTAATCTTACAAAGTTTCGAATTAAAAAGTACATCTATATCGTTTCTCCATAATAAAATTCGAAACCCCTTTTCACCCCTTTAGGGGCTGAATTTTGAAAAAATATGATACACGTGTTTCCTTATTTATTTATTAAAGTAATCTTACAAAGTTTCGAAATAAAAAGCACATCTAATATTGTTTATTCATACAAATTTTGATACCCCGTTTCACCCCTTTAGGGGTTGAATTTTGAAAAAACATGAATCACCTGTTTTCTTATTTGTTTATTAGAGTAATCTTACAAAGTTTCGAATTAAAAAGTACATCTACATCGTTTCTTCATAAAAAAAATCGAAACCCTTTTTCACCCCGTTAGGGGTTGAATTTAAAAAAAATATGAAACACTTGTTTCGTTATTTATTTATTAGAGTAATCTTACAAAGTTTCGAAATAAAAAGCACATCTAATATTGTTCATTCATACAAATTTTGAAACCCCGTTTCACCCCTTTAGGGGTTGAATTTTGAAAAAACATGAAACACCTGTTTTCTTATTTGTTTATTAGAGTAATCTTACAAAGTTTCGAATTAAAAAGTACATCTATATCGATTCTTCATAATAAAATGGAAACCCTTTTTAACCCCTTTTGGGGTTGAATTTTCAAAAAATATGAAACACGTGTTTCCCTATTTATTTATTAGAGTAATCTTACAAACTTTCGAAATAAAAAGTCCATCTAAAATCGTTTCTCCATACAAACTTTAAACCCCCGTATTACCCCTTTAGGGGCGGAATTTTGAAAAACCATAAAACACCTTGTAGCGACGCTACAACCCCAACTATAAAGTTTATTTTTATTTTGATTTAATGGCTGGCTGAGAACGAGCCCAGCAATATTATTTCGTTCTATTAAAAAGTGGATACATTCAAATTTTAAAAACAAATTTTCGAACTGTCATTCTGTACCTTGACAAGAGACGATTCAACTGAAAGAAATTACGCTCGCGTTATCACGTATTATTGTACCTTTTTGTAAAGAGAAAAAATATATTTTACACAACAGTTTATCGCGGTTTTTTACTATCACGTTCTTCGACACACGAAAGAGTCGCGAAATTGGTGACCCTGTACGAGGACGCAAGATCGACGGCGCGCCTGAATCGGACTACGAAACGGAGCACAGACGATGCAGCGTTTTATGGACGAAGTACTGAGGGGCTTACCGTTCATATTCGTGTATATCGACGACATTTTAATAGCCTCAGAAAACGAGGAAGCTCACGCAAGACACTTAAGAGAAACGCTCGGGAGATTAGACGCGCATGGAATCACGATCAACATAGACAAATGCCACGTAGGAAGAACCGAGCTAGACTTCCTAGGATACACCGTGAATGCTACTGGAATACGACCGAAGGCGGACAAGGTAGAGGCGATAAAAAAATACCCGAAACCAGCAGACGTTCAGCAGTTACGGAGATTCCTAGGAATGATCAATTTCTATAGAAATAGCATCCCAAGAGCCGCGCAATATCAAGAAAAATTAAACAAGTTCCTACAAGGAGCAAAAAAGAATGATCGCACGCCAATTCCATGGACAACAGAAACCACAGAAGCATTCGAGAAATGCCGGGACAGCGTTGAAGAAGCGGTAATTTTAGCGCACCCGTCGGCGCATGCACCATTGGCAATAATGACAGATGCATCAAATACCTGCGTAGGAGCGGCATTACATCAAAAGAAAGGTGGAGAATGGGCGCCGTTAGGATTTTATTCGAAGGCAATGTCGCATGCGCAACAAAATTACGCAACTTACGATAGGGAGTTGTTGGCAATCTACCTATCGGTGAGACACTTTCGGAAGATGGTAGAAGGGCGTGAGCTGACGATATTCACGGATCACAAGCCACTAATTCACGCTCTCAAGAAATTGGACGACTCTATCACGGAAACGCCCATGAGAATTCGTCATACGTCATATATTTCGCAATTTGCAAGCACGATAGAGTACCTGCCGGGAAAAGCAAACGTCGTGGCCGACGCGCTCTCGAGGATAGCAGAAATCGACTGCCCAAACACGTTCGACTACGAAGAATTGGCGGCACAACAGGCAGAAGATCCCGAGCTAAAAATGATAAGGCAACAAGAAAATTTAAAATTTGAAAAGAAAGGCGACAAACCAGTATGGTGCGAAGTGTCCACCAAGAAAGCAAGGCCATACATCACGCCAGCACTGCGGATAAAAGCAATAAAATTGGTACACGACATCAGTCATCCCGGTATCCGAGCGACAAGAAAAATGGTAGCGGAACGTTATTTTTGGCCAAGGATGAATAAGGAGAGCGCGGAATATGCAAAAACATGCATCGCTTGTCAGCGCGCAAAAATACACGCGCGCCCATAGGGACATTCATGGAGGCAGGACGTTTGGAACACGTACATATAGACATCGTCGGACCCTTAGGAATAGCAGAAGAGTACCGATACCTCGTAACCATGATCGACAGGGCAACGAAGTGGGTCGAATGTATCCCGGTCAAAGATATAAGCGCAGAAACGGTAGCGCAGGTCTTCTACGAAGGATGGATTGCGCGATTCGGAGCACCGATTCGGATTACCACTGACCAGGGAAGGCAGTTCGAGTCCACATTATTCACAGCTTTGACACAGATACTGGGAGTAAAAAAGATACATACCACAGCGTATCACCCCCAGGCAAATGGGATGATAGAAAGATGGCATAGATCCCTAAAAGCAGCATTAAGAGCGCGACTAAAAACAGCGAATTGGGTGAGAGAATTACCCACCGTATTAATGGGATTACGAGCAGCTATTAAAGAAGACTACGGGATCAGCCCGGCTGAATTACTGTACGGGACAACACTCAGGCTCCCAGGAGATTTTTTTGAAAAACAAACTACAAAAACGATACCAGAAACTGTGCAGCAAATGAGAGAGACATTCGAGGCGCACAGACCGCGAAGAGAACGAGAACACCACAATAACATTTTCGTACATCGGGATCTAAAGGAGGCGACGCACGTATTTGTGAGAGACGACACGGTGAAGAGACCACTGCAAAACCCGTATAGAGGGCCATATAAGGTTTTGAGGCGGCGAGATAAGACATTCGACATTGAACAGGACAGAGCCAAAGTTACCATCTCGATTGATCGTTTAAAACCCTGCTACGGCGTGGCAAGCAGTAACGAGAACGAGCAGGAGACAGACAAGGAGGAGCCCAGGTGGGCAGCGTCCGCGAACAACAACCAACAAGGACCACAGCAATACAAGACCAGATACGGAAGAACGGTTCGACCTCCCGGGCAGTGGCACACGACGACCTGTCGTCCTCCCAAAGGGGGGAATGATGTAGCGACGCTACAACCCCAACTATAAAGTTTATTTTTATTTTGATTTAATGGCTGGCTGAGAACGAGCCCAGCAATATTATTTCGTTCTATTAAAAAGTGGATACATTCAAATTTTAAAAACAAATTTTCGAACTGTCATTCTGTACCTTGACAAGAGACGATTCAACTGAAAGAAATTACGCTCGCGTTATCACGTATTATTGTACCTTTTTGTAAAGAGAAAAAATATATTTTACACAACAGTTTATCGCGGTTTTTTACTATCACGTTCTTCGACACACGAAAGAGTCGCGAAAACCTACTTGATTATTTATTTATAAGAGTAATGTTAAAAAGTTTCGAATTAAAAAGTACATCTATATCGATTTTCCATACAAACTTTGGAACCCCTTTTCACCCCTTTAGGGGTTGAATTTTGAAAAAATATGATACACGTGTTACCTTATTTATTTATTAGAGTAATCTTACAAAGTTTCGAAATAAAAAGCACATCTAATATTGTTCATTCATACAAATTTTGAAACCCCGTTTCACCCCTTAAGGGGTTGAATTTTGAAAAAACATGAAACACCTGTTTTCTTATTTGCTTATTAGAGTAATCTTACAAAGTTTCAAATTAAAAAGTACATCTATATCGTTTCTTCATTAAAAAAAACGAAACCCTTTTTCACCCCTTTAGGGGTTGAATTTTTAAAAAATATGAAAAACGTGTTTCCTTATTTATTTATTAAAGTAATCTTACAAACTTTCGAAATAAAAAGTCCAACTAAAATCGTTTATCCATACAAACTTTTAAACCCTTTTTCACCCCTTTAAGGGTAGAATTTTGAAAAAACATGAAACACCTATTTCCTTATTTGTTTATTAGAGTAGTCTTTCAAAGTTTCGAATTAAAAAGTACATCTATATAGGTTTTCCATACAAACTGTGAAACCCCTTTTCACCCCTTTAGGGGTTGAATTTCGAAAAATCCGCCCTTAGTGAGCGTTTGCGTTCTAAAAGGAACCTATGTTAAAAATTTCAGCTTCCTAGGTCTAAGGGTTAGGGCTGGGCGTTGATGAGTCAGTCAGTGAATGAATGAATGAATGAATCGGAACTTCTCTTTTTATATATGAGATTTAACTCGGAAATAGCTGATAATTGAGATGAGTCGTTCTAGTAATAAATGTTTTATATAAAGAGATCTTTCCACTGGTATATGATTTACAGCGATTAGAAATGTGGGCCCAAAATGCCCATTCTCTTTATATTTGTATATTTATGCTTAGCCCTCTTGATAATGAAAATTGAAAAAATAGTTTTAGCAATATTAAGTGTAGGTAGATTGTGGTCTAGCCAGTTCTTTACGCATTTAAGTCCCTCTTCAGCAACTTTACATATGGTGCTCCATGTTTTAGAGCTAAAATGAAGAGTAAGCGTCATATTTTATATTTGATTGAAACACGGCTTCATTCATAATAGTATTTTAGACTAAATAATTTTATTTCAAACGTATTCGGAACTAGCTGATAACACTGTTTCTGTAAAAAACCTAGGCTCAAAAAATACTAGATGAAACGATTACGCTGGCGCAGCGGGCGAACTATAGAAAAATAAATGTCGTGCACTGCGATTCGCAGTGCGCTGAAAACCGCGTATCGCAGCCATGGTATCGCATACAAGCAGATTTCAGGTAGGTGCCCATTTATTTCTGCATTTCCCCCCTAGTATTAGGATCTATCCTTAAGGTATGTCGATCCATCCCTCCCTATTATTTGTTTGGCAAATTTATTTTTTACCTTACAAAATGAGACGAATGAAGAACATCTTTATTATTTATTTCGGTAAACACAGAGTGCATACAATATACAAATATACAGAAAACAAGAAAAATATTCGGCAGATAATCGATCCTGCGATAGTTACAATTTAAATAAATGTTAGTATATTTACATTAAAAATTGCAAAATCAAATTGAATATTAAGTTTAAATAGAAAGTCGCTGAGGAAGGCAGGAGATTTGTAGTCATTATGCAGTATTTATTTATTTATTACATATATTTCAAATAATAATTGTACTAAGAAAAGTAGTTACAGAAGAAAAAAAAATATACATTGTAAAGAGCCCCTTAAGATCGACACAACTTACGTAACAAATTGCGCTATGCATATCTAACGGGGCTTTTCAGGCCTGTATCTAGATGCATATGATGCAGATGCAAAAAATATGAATAATAGTATTAAACTAATATAATTCGAAAAGAAAAAGAAGAAGAGAGAAAAGAAAGGAAAAATAAAAGTTAACCCTCCACCGTTTTATGTTATAACATATATAGAAATATTTTTATATTAACACATATAAAAATAAAGAATACCAAACATTATGTGATATAATACATATAAATATGTGATATAATAGATTATATATGATATAATATATTACACATTATGTGATAGAATATAATTGATATATAAATATGCAATACACATACGTCATATTATAATTATTATTTTTATTTATTCCGTAGCCGGCGATTGGGGAGGGGTTGCCCTCGCAGCCAATTTGCTGCTGTCGGTGCCGCTGGATCTCGTACTCCATTCACGATTCGCTTCCATTCTTGACGATTTTTTGCCACGTCTCGAGCATCCCTAACCGATAATCGTTGATTTTTAAGGTCGTCTTTGATGTTATTTAGCCAGGTTTTCTTCGGTGCCGATCGCTGAATTTTCCATTCTGTCGGACGATCTCGCCAAAGAAGTTTACTAGGCAAGCGATTATCGTTCATTCGGCAAACATGGCCGAACCATCGTAGTCGACGTTTTTGTACTTCTTCGATCGTTGTCACTAGTAAATATATCCTCGTTGAGGTAGGAAGGAGATGTAGGATTGTGTAGGATATTATATAGAAGTGCATATACATGCACTACTATATATTATCCTACACTTTCCTTGGTGGAAAGCGCTAAGACAGTCGAGTTTTGTTTGTTGTTTTGAGTTATTTTCATTACACATGGTGGCGAAGTTCTGAAGATAGAGCCGGAAGATTGCTACTAGAACTCCATGATGGAAAGTGCTAAGATAGTAGAGTTTGGGTTCGTTTGTTTTGTTATATTAAGTACTTTCCATTACGCATGATGGGGAGGGTCTGAATATGGAGCTGGGAGATCGCTACTGGAACAAAAAAACCTTTTTACTTTTAATGTATTATTTTGTATTATAAGTATATGTATGTTTTTTTTAATTAAGAATTGATTACTATAAAACATGAAATGAAATGGAAAATACCTTTATTGTACGAACAAAAATAATTACATTGGAACATTGTTTTTGCAAAATAAAACATTGTTTTTGCTTACAAAAATATCAGGAACCGAATGGCAAAGCCTTAAACCTTTTGCTTATTTGATTCTGTCACCCAATTGGGACTAGCCCGTTCTAGGGTGGACAGGAAAATTTATAAAAATTATAATAAAACTAAATACCTTCTAAGAAGCACTTTCAAATTTATAAATTTACTCGATATTTCATGCTTGTTTTCGCAAATTTAATTTTAAAATAATTATCCATTAGTTCAGCCGCTTATTCCTATAACTCAATGAATAATAATATGTAAATACACATATGTAACGAGGCAACAAAATACTTTAAATAATTAATATGCAAGATACCTTCGCCAAATTTCATTACGATATCTCCGTAAGGGTTGAATATTAACTGTGTCTAATAAGAGAGGTATGCAAAATATCCCCTCGTGTATTAGCGATACGCTGATCCAAAACAGAGGGAGGCGCGCTTAGAGCAATAATTCTAAAGCGGCAGGCCGCTGCTTTCATTTGCTCCGACCTTTCGCGCATTTTTGCGTTGCTTTTGTAATTAAACTTTGCCTATTAGCAGCCGCGCATACTTTCGACCCGGGAATTTTAACACATGAATATAAATGGCGGAGAAATAATTTATTGGACGCGGTGTGTTTAACAATGAAACGGAAAAAACGTGGCTGCTTTAATTAGTAGAGGATTCGGCGTAGGCGTTTGATAGGCACGGTGCCTTAAATCATGTTCCGAAAATGACACTTTCCTTGACACTACTAGCAAAAGTTATTTATCCAAAGATTATTATGATGAAATGCCAAAACAAAGAGGGCCAATGTCGCAACAGCTGGCCGTTACCACGACTGTAATAAAATAATAAAATAATATGTCGCCATTAAAGACAAATTAAAGCAAAAACAATGAAAAAATCACAATGATTGAATCGTATCTCAAATACAGGATGAAAGATGAAAATTTTGTTTTAAAATTCGAATGTATCCAGTCTTTGAAAGGAAGCTCAAGGTTGCTGGGCTCGTTATCGGCCAGCCATTAAATCAAAATAAAAATGAAATACTTCATTTCCTCGTTTCCATAAAATAAGACATACATCGTTATTTCTGATCGAGAAGTTTATACTTAAGGCTATATGATATTAACAAGAGTTCAAAACATAAGATGAAATTGTATGATATTGTTAATATTTGATTAGTTTTTTTATAAAATCTTTTTAAAAATATCTTTTATAGGATGATGCTTTGATGAATAAAAATAATAAAAGCCGCTCACATAGCTGGAAGGTTTTCCCGTACTAGATTGGGAAAAGCTTATTGTTAAAACGAGATGTGTATCATTGTGATTTTTTTATGTTTTTGCTTTAATTTGTCTTTAATGAAGACATATTATTTTATTTTGCAAAATGATACGCTTTTTCTTTGAGATGATGGATGAAGGGCGATCGTTCGCTAGCGATAAAGGGATCCCATTAAACCTACATTGTACTGTCGAAAGTGGCGCTCATCCAAACATAGGTACAGTTAAGAGGGCCAAGGTCGCAAAAGCTGGCGGTTAACACGACTGCTGTTTGCTTCGAATCGAAACACTCGCGTTCCCAAAACGTACTGCTGCACTCGCACCGCCAATGGTTCTATCGATTAGTCTAAGTGTGTAATGCATGTTGTAGTGTGTAGTGTGTAGTACGTAGTGTAGTGTGTAGTGTGTAGTACGTCGATTAGTCTTAGTGTGTAGCACGTGTTGTAGTATCCGTATCAAAGGACCAGAATGTTGGATCATTCGGTTCGAATAACCCCAATGTTAGGGTATCTACTCAGCAATGTTTCGCATTGTTATTCCATTCGGTAGACTGTGGCATAGTGTCCTCTTACCTTTGCGTTTCTCTGTCAGAAACGACGAGCCCGATATCTCCGCAGTGTGGCTTTACCGAAATTCTTTTTTGGAGTTTACTCCTTAAGAATAGATTTCAATTAATGCACCCGGTACCTATATGAAATTGATGGGTAGTAAAATCTAGTGGTAACAAAAAGCGTTACGTTTAATGTCAGTAAAGTTCGAAAATTAAAAAGAGAGCAGCAATACCCAACTGGAGACCATAACGTATGAAATTTGCCAGCTTCCGAGCCTGCCCATACTGACCATACATTTATCGAATGATGAAATGAGACAGATATCAAATTAGCAGACTGCAATCTGAGACAATCACATTCCATTCGCGCCGCGGAGCACATTTTGACGTGACAACGTCTTATAATTTGATGGAGCCGGATGCACGCACGAATGCGGCGTTACCTCGCTCTGAGGCGTTACATTTATCATATTAATTATTCTATATAAATGCTGCCATGTACCGGTTGCGACAAGAATTATTTACTAACCTCAGTCTAAAATAGTACGAATGAAAATCACTAGATTGATTTAAATTCTTGACATATTTTTTTATGTATTCTTGATATACGGAATGTTATTACTGAACGGACAATTTTCTTGTGGGTACAACAAAGTGCAACAAAGTAAGCAACTTTTATTAAAAAAAAAAAAAAAGTATGAAAAGCTATTATTACGATGCGCTATCTAGCGGTTGGTAAAATGTCGCTGATATTATTTATTTACCACGTATTACCTACCGCTAGATGGCGCAGCGTGCTCAAACGCTTCTCAAACCGTTATTTAACAGTTTGAGATTTCAAACTTTCAAATTAAAAAAAACAATAAACTTTAAACAATAAACAATTATACCATTATACTGCTATACAATAATACATTTACATGTTATAGTCAAATCGGTGAGTATAAAAGCATATATTTTTGGGTGTTTGTGATAAACAATATCAGAATCTTAAATGAAACTGCTTCAAATGCAAATGACGTTTTCACGTTCAACTATCGTCAGTAAACCGACTTTGAAGACAACCGATTTTTTTTTAATACTCGTATCAACAAAAATGCCTAATTTTGCAGTTTTGTACCATATTGATTGATTGATGATGATTGATTAATGATGATTGATTGATGATGATTGATGGATGATGATTAAATGATGATGACTCAATGTTGATTTATGATTATTGATTAATGATGATTGATGATGATTGATGATGATGATTGATTGATGAAGATTGATTATGATTAGTTAATGAAGATTGTTTGATGTTGATTGATGATGATTGATTGATGATGATTGAATAATGAAGATTGATGATGATTCGTTATTATTGATTGATTATGATTGATTGATAATGATTGATGATGATTGATGGCGATTGATTGATAATAATTGATTGATGTTTATTGGAGGATTGAAGTTAGATTGATTGAATCATTGATGATTGATAATTTGATGATTGATGATTAATTGATATTTGGTGATTGATTGATTGATGATTGATTGAATGATTGATTGATCGATCGGTCAATCGAGCGATCAATCAATCTCAATTAATTTACCCCCTTTGCCTATTGTATAATCAATGTCAATCGCACTTAAAGAGTAGGTAAACCCCTGTCGCGCGTCGGAACTGACAAGCTCATTAAAAAAAAAAACCGTCATCACCAAGCTTTTTTGCTTGTTTTAGGTTTTTTAGTATACATTTTCCCTCTAATTTTCAACCCGATTTTTCCCATGAAAATTGTATATTTTCCTGTTTAACTAATGAATATCCTTAAAGCCTTACCTCTTGAATTTTAAATAAAAATATTTACAATGACTTTCCCGGCCCATCAACCAACGAGGAGGGAAAGTTTTGTGAACGCGCATTTTTTTTATTTGAATTGAATACAGAAATATCTGTTTTGAGCCTGGACTATTTTCAGATTGAAGTCTGTCTCTGTGTGTCTATCTGGCTGTGTATCTGTCCGCATTCCTTCACAATAGCTTCCACACTTAATGCGATTGATATAATTTTGCATTCAATCATCATTTACTACTATGGCAAAAGTTGAAAAAGTTTTGGTTGAATTCAGTCTACCAGGTGACGGCACTAGTCATATTTTGAATATCGAAATTCTGCAAGTAGAGATTTGAAATTTGGTGCACATATTTGCGTTGTTGGGCCAAAATCACATTATGAAATTCGGTCGGAATATTTCATTAAAATTCCGCTACACATTGTAATCAAATATTAAATTTGGCGCTTCGCTCAGCCCTAATTCAAGAAAAAACCGCGCTGCCCGAGGCAGTAGCAACGGAACACAACCGGGTTCGTCCGCCTGCCGAGAGAGGGCGCCCATCGATTTTGTTTATGAGATTAATATTTAGATCAAATCAGTCCTTCGCGACTTGTCGGGAAAATCTTTGTGTGAGAAATATTTTTATATTTTATAGCGGCGACTACTTTTTGTTATTACTTTCATAAGCTGTGAGATTATGTCGGAGTTCGCAACAGTGGGCCCGATTGCGTTTCTTTGTGAACTAAAACTGAAAGTTGTTCAAGCAAACGAGATAGAGGAATACGTTAGAGCAGAATATGAAACGAACGATCGTCGATAAAAATAACTTGTCGAACTTATACTCGTCCGAATAAATTTGAACACATTTCGTGCGTTATTAGATTCAGATGCATTACCTTTGGCGGGTACTTTTAATGCGAAAAAGTGACAACCGCTCATTTCACACTCTGCTGTAGCGTATTGCCCTGTCCCGTTCACACGAACTAATTTCCGATTTTAGTTCACGAACTAACAACGGTGTTTCCTTATAAAAATTATCGCCATTTTATATTTTACACTCAATAAAAGAGTTATAACTGTAACTTCATTAATTCGTCAATGGCACTAGAGAAGTAACAGTTGTGATTTTTTTTGAGAGTGTAAAATCAGAAATGTCGATATTTTTAATAAACAAACATCATAATTGTAATTGTTCAAGTTATTACTCTATTTGATCTGAGGCGCGATATGTTCCATGGTCGTTAAAGGGTTAAGGCGATAACGAGTCGATCCGCGGTACGATGATGATGTTAAGGATATCGAAGAAAAGAGAATGATGAACTGGAATGTGGAAGTAAAATACACCGTCCGCATATCGTAGCCAATTTGGTCTATTTATTTTTCATGTTTGGTTAACATTCTATTAAAACAATTGTCGGAAGCTGTATACGCGAAGCGAGATAACCAGAACCGGGGAAGGGAGAACCAGCGCCCGCCTTTCATATTTACAGAACGTAAAATCGCCCAAATTCGTGGGAGTTTGCGCTTAACACTTGAGCGCATCTGTTAATAATAAGAAAACCACGCGTCCCAGAGCGGCGCGGAGCTTGCTCGCCTAATCACCGTCCCTTCCGGTCCCCAGCCGCCCAACCGCCCCGCCCTCAAACCCAGTAATAATATAATCCAAACGGAAGTCGTCACACCACAATTCTCCGACTATTTATAAGACTAACCATTAGGGGGAAATTTCTGGAGTCCAACAACTTCCTTTACACAGAAAATATGCTTTTAAAATACTTTAAAAAACAACAAACTGCCGAAGATTGGCTTTATGAATAAAGATATAATAAACGTTGTGTCGAAAAATCGGTCGGCATAGGAAAATCGGTCAATTTCACAGCGTGAAATTAAATATTTGACCCCGAAGTAAAGAATTTTTGCAAAAATATTCCATTCAGATCAAAAATTAAAAATCCTTGAGACTTATATACCGTGGTTTTTTGACTATTTTGTTTTGACATAATGTTAGAAATCCATGAATTATTGGAGAACAAAATGGCGTAATGCCATTGAATTTGTTGTTATATATAATTTTGACAATGAATTGTACTTTTTTGGACTAGGTATTTTTACATTACATCCTATATTACTTAACATATTATTATATTAAATACTAGATGACCCGGTGAACTTCGTACCACCTAAAATTTATTTGATTGTAACTCTTCATAAGCGTTTATTAATCCTAATGAACCTTCCAAATCTAATTCATTGAAATCTATAATATGGCAGAATCATGTACGGTTTGAGTTTCGTTTGGTGATTAAATGAAAGTCGTTTGTGTTTGAAATAAATTGAATGTATTTAATTTACATGATAATATATAAATGCAGTTCACATTCAACACAAAACATTCTGGTAAAATATGTTTTTCGTTTTGTTTTCCGGCGCGTAAATAAACAAAAATGATGGCTTTCCGACCGATGGCTTGGCGAACACGGGACATACAGTTGTCCATGCGCGAAATACGGAAATTCCAAGTTAATTCCGCAAACTTCCAACACGCGTGATTTGTCATCGTGAAGGCCAGACGCACGGGGAATCTAAATTCCGCTTTCGAGAATTACCAAGTGAACAACTGTAGATTGTCTTTCGTATGTGGCAAAGGAAAAGATGCGCCAAATCGCTTCGTTGCTGCTGACATAGCGACACGTCTGATACTAAGATACACCTCGTTTGAATTCCTCACAGCGAAAACAGCCATATCGCTTTATTTTACGTATTTGCATATGTAATTTATCGAGTTGATAAAGTTGCAGTATTCCACATTATAATAATAATAATAATAATTTTATTCATTCAAAAACATAAATTTACAATTGTATTAGTTGCAGAATCTGCCTAACTAGGCCATAGCCCGTACCAAGGAAAACTCTATGTATGGCAAAGATTTATTCATGTGCTCATAATATTAAAATGAAAAATACAAAATATGATAAAATAGAAAATAGATAAGCGAATGCAAATTAAACTTATAATTATATTTAAAATATTGATATAGCATGGTCATGGAAATAAATATTAATATAAAATGTCGTAATATGAACTTTGTAAAACAAATAAATAAATAGTATTAAAATATAAAGTGTAGTGCAATGTATGACAATAATATGCAGACCTTTAGACATTGATTTGCGCTTTAAAAGCCTTGGACAATAAGGCACAATCTAACGATTGACCACATTTACATCTTGCCCTTTGACCTTCACAACTGCAGATCGCCCATTGTCCGCAACTGATCGACGACGATACAATGGGTATCCGTCATTGCCTGTGATGGTGTTAGCAATCAGGTCTCTCGGGTAACGCCTGGAACAGTTACTATCGAGCATACAGGGCGAGATGTTGTTATAAACTTCTCGTAGTCCATAGATCATATTCTTAGGCACCACTGCAAGCAATTTCGGATTAACAGCTTCATCTTGTATTTCGGCCGAGATGATGGAATCATCTCACATCAGTGCGGTTTGCACTTGAAGTATCTTGCCGCATATTTGACTGACTTCGTCGACCTATGTTATCTCTTCTTCTCGACATGGTCAACTTATTTGGATGAATTGAGCGGAAAATTAGGTAGTGCCACGTTTGCTATTAAAAAAATTAAAATGTTGTGCGGCTTTGAAGCCGCAAAGTCTGTATACTTTGCATATTTCCATTCCTTACTAAGTTATGGTCTCATGTTTTGGGGAATGGCGGCAAATTCAGTAAGAATCTTTAGACTTCAAAAAAGAGCGATTCGTAATTTATTTACCATATCATCGCTAACATCTTGCAGGCCGTATTTCGTTGAAGCTGGTATCATGACAATGTATTCCGCTTATATATACCAGGGTGTTATGTACGCACGAAAAAATATCAGCACCACTCCAACAAATTCGGATGTTCATTCGCACAACACGCGAAACAAACAAGACTTGCGTCCTTGCAAAGTCCGATTAAGTAAGGTTAGAAATAGTTTCCTGTATCAGTCCAATATATTTTATAACAAGATTCCATTGTGCATCAGGGGTCTTGGGGACGTTAAATTTAAGAGCAAGGTCCAGGATATGCTTATTAAGAACCCAATGTATTCTGTTAAGGACTTTGAGAGTATTGATTTTCCTAATCTTCTTTTTTTTATTTTCTAATTATTTACTAAATACAATCATTGATTATCAAAGATGGATTATAATATAAAAAATTATATTGACCATATCTATTGCGACATTGTTATTGATTTAATTTTATATTTTTATAATTTTAATTTTACTGTTTTATAACCGACTCTTCGTTTTAATATTTTGACTATCTACAGTATTTAGGCAGCTCCAATTATTTTAAAAAGATCTTAAATCTTTATTTTGCATTGAAATATTAATTGTTTTACAATTAAAAAATAATAGCAGTAGTAATATTTAAAAAATTAATTATACCACAAAAGGTATAATACTAGTTATTCAACTTTACTATACCAAGAGTAGGGATTCCTACCAACTGGCTTATTTAAAAAAAAAAAATAAAAAAAATAAAAATATTGTAATGAACAATGTAAAACGAAACTGAATTGTTTCCACGCTCATTCAAATCGATCGAAATTTCCATGAGGTCTTTACAGTATTGAAATCCCCAAACTAAGTCCAAATTCGTGGTAATGTCATTAAAAAAAACGGTTTTGTCACCCCAAGACTTTCCTGTCAAGAAGCCAGGAACGTAATTCATCTGAATATTAATATCATTAATCCTACAACAACAACCCCCCCCCCCCACCCCCAACCTAGCGACACCCTTTAAAACTCGAAAATCGAAATCGACTTTGACTTCGACTTTTCGACTTTTCCGACTTTTTCTACTTTTTCGACTTTTTTACTTTTTTGACTTTTTAGACTTTTGCGACTTTTTCGACTTTTCGACTTTTTTCGACTTTTTTGACTTTATCGACTTCTTTGACTTTCGCATTTTTTGACTTTTCGACTTTTTAAAATTTTATACATTGTACGGAATGAATAACAGTTATGGATAAGCTGTCAAACAATACGATCGACGCGATAGCCATCTAGAAAGTGGCCAATGTTCCCAAAATGACCAATTTCGATTTTTTCGATTTTCAGTTGTTTCTTTGAGTTATTCATAAATATTTTTTTTTGTAAACCACCCCTGTATCAAGGCAAACAAAATAAAAAAAAATTATTCAAATCGGTCGAGTCATTTCCGAAATCCTGCGAGACTAACGCACGGCGATTCATTTTTATATATAAGATTAATGACTGTTTCTTTCTTTTCTCACATAAACTTTATTTATATTATTGAATCGAATTTTATACTATATTTATTGCCGATTATATAATGGAATTCCATTTTATTTATTATATTATCTTTTAATATATTTTTTTATTATTATTATTATTATTATTTTGAAGACAAATTTTAGGGCAATTTAGTGTTATTAGCTTTTACTAAAACTTGTACATTTGTAAGCAATCAAACAATCAAGCTTGATTGTAATATTAGAGTCCTGTCTACCCTAGAACGAGCTAGTCCCAAATGGGTGACAGAATCAAATAAGCAAAAGGTTAAGGTTTTGCCATTATGTTCCTGTTATTTTTGTAAGCAAATCAATGTTTTATAGTAAATAATTCTTAAATAAAAAAAAATGTTACATATTATCTTGCGACTATTAGAAACAATAAAAACGAAAAACTAAGGCAGAGACCTCTCAATGATTTCATATTCTTTGATTCCAATCAATTTGTTTTTGCAAAATCTTCTTTATTATGGTCAAATTCCTAATTATTCTTACACTCTGTGATTTTAAGGGATTTTGCCATTTTTTACTGCGAATACGACATAACGACTATTTTACGATATAACACCTACTTTCACGATAAAGCCACTCTTTGTCTATTTTTAACATTTTAGTTATATTTTCAGAAATTAACATTTTATATTTTTATTTTTATAGTAAAAAAAAACTTATTATTTTTCTTCTTTTGGTGGCTGACGTTGGCTATCAATCAAACTGGCGATAACAATTTTATTGGCCGCCGTTCGAAACAAGTATGGAGTAGATTCTGATAGCTTCCCTAAGCTATTAGAATGAAACATCAATATTGACATACGTTAAGCATACCTACACTTGGATGCTTCATTGCGTCTAATATTATTCGTAATATAAAGAATAAAGTAAATTAAATACCGTGATAGTTACGACTATTTAAATTAATTTACGTAAATTATAATCGGTATGAGAGTCATCAATAATTGGAAAATAATGTCATGCCTAATTAAATAAAAAGAACAATGTCTATAAACATACTTATCCCAGTAATAATGTGACTAAAGCAAATAATAGATAATCGTATACTAAAAATATCAAATTTAAATGAATAGCCAAACCCAGCAATATAGACTTCGTCGATAAAGCCATTAGCCAAGATATTTCTCTTCATCCCGAACCTCCTCTGGCTTTTCTGCCTGGAATTATTATATGCATAATGTTATATATTTCGTATTGTGGCATTACATGAAGTATTCGCGCGAAGTATTCTAGTTTGCGAATGTTTGTTGTACTATATAGTTCTATATTCTTACTCAAACGCCTTTAATAAATGCATGTCCATTTCTGACTCTGTCATCCTATATTATCACGCGTGAGACCTACATTTCGAAGGCTTATTAACAGCGTTTCTATAAATATCCAAATTTTCATCCGATATATTAATAATAATACTAATGTGCGAATATTGAGAAAAGGTAGCATCTTAGAAGACTGATCTTTAGGTGTAGGTTCATACTTCTGCATCTTCAATAATTTGTCAAGAATCTTCCGCATCTGGCTATTTCGACTTAAAGAATGCGCTTTTGGATTTTCAAATGTAGAGTTTTGTCTATTTTCTCGATTTCAATTGTGGTACAAATTGCAATCAAGTTAAATAATATATCAGTCTACTTCAGTCAAATTCTGTGAGCTGCCACTGTAGGTGTTTTACGGGAACTTCACTAGCTATCATATCATTCCTTTTTCTGGTATTTACCTTTAATAGATATGCGTTACATACTTTTGTAACATTATATATGAGGAGCTAGAATTATTCAACGCTGCTGGTAATTAGTACGATATTATCTGCAAATCTGACATTGTTCATGTTTACGCCTTTTACCTTTTCCTCACCGTCGGATGTATGAACTCAAAATAATTATGTGATATTATGCGATCCTTTCTGACTCCACCTCTTCAGATTTATTCTGCCCAAGTTTGATTTAGGATCTTTGGTGCAAGTAAAGTAAGTAATGATACGCAAGTCATTACTTCTTTTTTTTGAAAAAAAAACTAGAGTTATACAATCACAGCATGTACAAAATCAGGAAATAATTATAAATAGGGTAGAATCGAATTTACCACCTGAAATTTGTTGAAATTCGTAAATTTACCGCGTGAAATACTCTCGGACATACGGTATATCGGAAGCCCACACATAATACGGACAGATATTTGCATGCAAGCTCACACTATCATCCCAACCATCTACGTTCAGTGCAAACGTCGCTCGTAAATCAAGCATGCGATCTATGCGACACTGAGCATTTTCCGCAGGAGATGGAACATGTCAATGATGTCCTTAAGACAAAGGGATATGGAAAATATCACGATACACGCACACGATCTAATACAGACAAAACTCAGAAACCGAGCAGATCAAGAGCATTCTTACCATACGTCAAGGGCATAACAGAATAAGTAAGATGCTAAACAGATTCGATAAAAAAACGATCTTCAAGCAGACCCAAAATATACCTCGATTTTTGAGGCCTAAAAGGAGGTAATACCACTTCAAGCCCCGGGTGTGTATAAAGTCGAATGCAGTTGCGGTCTAGCCTACGTTGGACAAACGAAACGGCCCACGCGACGATACATCAAAGCTGTTAAAAACTTTCAGAGAGAAAAATCGGCCATCTGCGAACATATATTGTATAGCGGAAGTAACCACTGGATGCAGTTTCAAAATCCCATCGTGCTATCCAAGGAACAATTCTACTTTCCTCGCATGATCCGAGAAGCCATTAAAATAAGAAGAAACCCGAACTTCAATATAGACGACAGTTACAAACTCTCTTCTACGTGGAACCCTCTTCTTAAAATGTTCCCGCCGCCGAACGCCGAACGCAAGGACATAAGACAGGATACAGTGAGTGATGTGTGCAAGACGGATTTTCGAAATTCGTGCCCTCCGAACCCGGTCCCCCACCACCGTTGTTATAACCTACGCAGTGGCGGCAGCGGTATGCGGCCTACCCGCAAAACAACGGATCGACAGATCTTTCAGTCTAACCTGGACCACGGCGGCTGCAACGTCACCGAAACGTCGGGTGTTACAAATTTCGTGCGGTAAATTCGTTCTATCCTATTTATAATGTCAAACAACCGCGATTATATTCGAGGAAATAATTAATACCAGGTGTTTAATTGGGTCCTTTTTATTACTGTGAATTTAACTTTTTCTAGTAAGTCTAAGGTTATTATTATAATTATCAGCATTTTCTATTTCGTGGTAAAAGTTATTGACGAATAGCTATCATATTTACTACTTTCGTCCCTTCAATTTGTTTTGTTCATTTACAAATAAGTTAAGCCTGTCCGACCGACTTTCCCTTCTCTACTATTGGTGGGTCGGGAAGGTGAAACTTAACAGGGCAGCATTAATGAGTTGCCTTTTTTAAAACTCGTTTAAGAATGTGTAGTAATTGTTGTAATCCTTGACTATCAAATTTAATATAACTGGTAGTCAAGTTATACTTGACTATCAAAGTTTTAATAACTTCGAAATGTGTGTCGATATCGATCTCGATGGCGACTAAGTAATCGAATAAAACGATCCCTGACGACAGCTGACACCGCCAATCTCAATATTAATATTATCAGAGGACGGATGCGCAAGATGTCGCCGTATTTCGGAATGGATATAATTAAAGACTTTGCGGGGGCGATATTGAATTTGATCAGATGGCGCCCCGGCGAAATTGGCCACTCCGCCCTTCCGCAGACGGTCTAATTTCGCTGGTGGCACTTTTCGATTATTGCCCCCGCATAAATACAGTAAAATTTCGCAGAATGCCCACTTACGACGGCGCTTCAATGATAACCGACCCTTAAATCAAAACGGATAATCTCATGAAACTAGTATTTTGAGGCATGTTTGCGACCCGAACGTCTAATTTTGACATACAGATTTTTCTTCTAATACCACGGTTTACTCATCACATCGCGTACACACCTTCATTATTTTGAAATTTTATTTGTTTTTCTAGTTTTCTGATTATTTTATCATTTTTATTTTTATTTTGTGTAGTCAGTGCAAAACTGCGATATACACTTACATAAGTTATAGGTTAGCTGATAGATATTGCCGCATGATAATAAGGTAACATTTTTTCTTGAAAATCAAGAGTTTTATTCTTATTATCCTACTATTATAAACGCAAAAGTTTGTAAGAATGTATGTTATGGATGTTTGTTACTCTTTCACGCAAAAACTACTGAATGGATTTTGATGAAATTTTACAATAATATGTTTACACATCAGAATAACACATAGGCTATAATCTATAAATATATATATATATATATAGTTTTCTATCATCATTATCACAATTTTCCATCACCACGCGGGTGAAACAGCGGGGCGCAGCTAGTTATTTTATAATTTGATTGTATTGTTGAAAACTGTTTGATTGTAATATTTGTTTCTATTCTTTATTATGAAATCATAATAAGCGGATTTATTGTCATATGACAATCTCTTAAAAATAAATCTATGTTTTTTACAGCATATTTTTGGATGTTATATTGTATATAATGTTGACTGCTATTTTATATAATATTGACTGCATCATTATTATTTATTATAAAAGGTACACAAACAATACTCTAATATTACATGGCTATCGCTAACATTTTTACTTTGTTTCTAATAATTAGGGTATAATATTATATGCGTACTCCGCATGCTTAATTTATAATTGCGTATGTGCCGTATCTCATGATTTACAAAATTATCAAAATTATCAAAAATTATCAGCACAAAAATTAATATCCTTAAAAATTATCAAAACAAAAATTAAAAATTTTTGAAATAAGTTTACAGTGAATTCTGAAAAACAATTAAACAATGAAATGGTAAAAAATAGATCAAATATTGTCTGGAATAAAATAATAAAAACATAAAAATTATCAAAACAAAAATTAAAAATTTTAGAAATAAGTTTATAGAGAATTCTGAAAAACAGTTAAACAATTAAATGGTAAAAAAAATAGATCGAATAATGTCTGGAATAAAATAATAAAAACATACGGTAAATTATCAATTTGTTTCATAATACGTTATTTATAATGGACTTAACTACTAATGGTCCCAGGTTGAAGAAATCAATGTTATCGGTTATAGTGTTGTATAACCGGCATGTACGTGAGATAGGATTGTGGAAAGATTGATTTGTCTGCGAAGTGGGAAGGTGAAATGTTAAGTGCTGCCTCAGTCGCCTGGATGGTACGTTGAAATTTAACGCTTCTAATAAATCTGGTGAGTCTATCCCGCCGTTAAGAAGTTTATGCAGAAACATTAGACTTCCGCACTCTCTCCTCTTTCTAAGAGTAAAAATCTTAAAATAATTTAAACGCTCTTCATAAGAGTAGAGAGTGCGTGATAGGCCGGTTTTATAGGTTACCATACGCATATACTTCCTCTGCACAGACTCTATCGCTTCCGAATGCACCTCATAGTATGGATTCCAAATTATGGAACCAAACTCCAGTTGGCTGCGTACAAGAGAATTATAGAGCAAGTTAAAAGAGTTAATATTTTTAAACGGTTTAGTAACCCTATATATAAAACCCAGTGTTCGCTCGCTCTTACTTACTACATTGTTGATATGCTCTCTAAAAGTCAGGTGCTCGTCGTGAAGTATTCCTAGATCTCTTACACTTTTTGTAGATTTTAGTGTTGAATTGCCGATAGAGTAAGGGTAGTCTTTAATTTGCTTATATCTAGTGAAACGAATAATTTGACATTTTTCAACATTCAGTTCCATTCTATTAGATTCACACCATTTTTTCAATTCGCAAAGATCTTTCTGTAGTGCATTGCAATCCTCCATTGTCAGTATTTCTTTGAATATTTTTAAATCATCTGCATACATTAGATGCCGACAGCGTAGACTCTTAGAGAGATCATCAATGAATATTAAAAATAGAAGTGGTCCGAGATTTGATCCCTGAGGCACACCAGATTTAACTAAGGCAGGGATCGATGTATATCCTTTCACACGAACAATTTGTGTCCTATTTGATAGGTACGACTTCATCCATCTAAGTAGGTTACCGTGAATACCGTTATTTGCAAGTTTCATATGTAATATGTCATGATTAACTTTGTCAAAAGCTTTAGCGAAGTCGGTATACACGGCATCCACCTGGTGTTTCCTATTAAACGCGGATGAAATGTACTGGTCGTACTCCAACAGGTTAGTTTCCACCGATCGGTTTTTGGTGAATCCATGCTGGTACGGACAGATTATATGTTTAAAATGTCGTGTAACATGATCACAGACAAGAGATTCGAATATCTTTCCGAAACAGGAGAGTATGCTTATTGGTCTGTAGTTAGATACTGAATTCCTGTCTCCGGATTTATGAATCGGTATGATATTAGCAATCTTCCACTGCGATGGAAATACTCCTATCTCAAGACATTTATTATATATAATGTGCAATGGCTGTACGATTTCTGCTGAACATTTTTTAATGAATAAGGGAGGGATTTCATCATGACCTGGACCTTTACTATCATCTAACATTTTTAACTTAGTTCTAATATCTATTTTATTAATAATAATATTGCATAGCGAGTAATTAGCACTCGAAACACATACACTTTGTTGAGTCAGCTGCACTGGGTTAGCATCAAAAACTGAGGAAAAGTATTCCGAGAACAACTCGCTTATTCCGGATCCATCGTTGGCAGTTTTGGATTGAAAATACATAGTATCCGGTATCGCTGGTTTTGCTTTTTTTGCTTTTACGAATGACCAGAATGGTTTACTTGTCTTATTTAGAGACTCTTCAATTGTCTTAATATAGTCATTATAGCTTTCTTTTATCATTTTTTTACCTCTTTTTCTCAGCAAAGAAAATGTTTCGTAGTCGACCGCGTTGCCGTACCTTTTTGCCTTTTTTCTGAATTTTTCTTTTTCCTTCAGCAACTTTATACAGGATGTATTTAACCATGCAGGATATTTTGAGGGTCTTTTGCTCTTGAATGGTATTGCTATTTTAATTATTTCCCACAGCTTGGAATAGAATGTTTCGACTAATAAATCTGGGTCATCACCCGTTAGGCATGTATACCAGTTAATTAGTGATAATAATTCAGTACATTTTTTGTAGTCGCCCTTAAAGAAATCATATCGAGCTGTTGCAGTATTTTGAACCAGCTCGACGTTATATGCAAGTTTCAGATATATGTCTAGCGGTGGATGATGAGCGTCGACTCGGCTTATTGCTGTGGAACTTTTAACACATATATTGTCTTTGTCAGACAATATTAAATCTAAAATTCGATCGAAAGGGTTCTTGATATAGTTAGATTGGGTGAGGTTACCGGTCGACATAAGTTCCTGTAGGGCTATGGATTTTTGCCCTGAAAAATGTATTTCGCCTATATCCCCTCCATTTTCACAGATTCTGTTCCAATTGATATGCGGTAGATTGAAATCTCCAATGATGACGTTTCGATTTTGTATTTCTGAGTTTATACAGATTTCTTGACATTTTGAAGTAAAACATTGAAATTTATTAATCGGGATGTTAGGTGGTAAATAGACTGTACATATATTTAGAACCTTCTTTTTAGAATTATTCGGCTCTATTTGTATCCATAGATCTTCATTTTCCGTTTCCCATAATGGCATTCTTCTAGACTTGATTGTATTCAGTACAGCCACCAGAACTCCGCCCCCGTTGTTATATTCGGATGCACTGGATTCCCGATCTCGCCGATATATGACATAACGTGAATCAAATATTTCGCCATCGTATACACCAGAGTTCAGATTAGTTTCCGTCAGACAAATTATATGATAGTTGTTGTTTAACACCTCTAGGTTTATTTCTTGTAGTTTAGATCGCATCCCCCGAATATTTTGGTAATAGATGTTATAGCAATTGAATTTTATATCTTAACTTAATTAAGGCTTGCGTTGTGGTAGTAATATTGCTATTTCAAAGTGTGTAGCATCGTAATATTTTTAATGTTGATTGCTGGAGTGTTGTTATTTTTCCGCATAAATATAAGGCCATTTCGGATCCAGACGAATTCCCATTTGTTATTTTTAGCCCATATTCTGGATGCGGCATGTATCGCCTTTCTTTCAGGAGATAGGTGTTCGCAGACATAAACTGGAGTGCTATGGTCTCCTAGGATTCCAAGGTGAGAAGTGTTTATTTTATTATTTCTATATTTCTTATTGTATTCTCGTACGGATGCAAGGATTTCGTCTCTCATCCTAATGCTATTCAAGGATACAACAATATTCCTAGGCCTGTTATTGCTTGTGTCCATGCGAGCTACTCGGTGACAGGCGGTTATTTGCTCAGTTTGAATAGGGACATTAATACTTTTACATAAATTTCGGAGCATATCCTGTATATTTTCGTTTCGGCGTTCTGGTATGGCTTGCAGTTCAATATTGCAGTTACGACTCTTTTGCTCGATCTGGGAGACTCGTGACTTCAGATCTGTGACATCTGCACGAAGAGATAAATTTTCCTTCTCAAGGTCAGTAATTTTTGTGTTTTTCTCATTCATTTTCTTAGATATTTCATCATATTGATTTGACAGGAATTCTAGTGATGTTTGCAGAGATTGTAGTGCCATCAAGCCTGACTTTACTTCACGTAACTCCCTATTTATTTGATTTCCTATAATGTCTTTGAGGTCAGAGATCATTTCGCTTCGAATTTCATTCCTCAGACATATTAGTTTTTCGTCGAGGTAGGTTTTTAATTGCTCAAAAAACGTCAAACCATCTTTTTCGGATAATACAGGTCCAGGTGATCTTTCAGTGGCCACTCCATTGCTAATATCCAAACCCGTATTTTTTGCAGTCCTTGGATCTAAAGAACTACATTGATCACATTGCCATTGTGCCATGTTTTTTTCTGTAAGTTTATTTTAGTTCATTTTCAACATATTGGCGCATTTTGAATGATAATGTTCTCGGTAGTGCACGCAGGACAGTTTCTCTTTAGTTGTTATAGATTTCTCGCATTTTCCGCAATCCACGGTATTAAATATTTAAGAAATAAAAGATGAAATATAATGAAATGTCCAATAGTCCACTTATTTGTAAAGTTTGCGGCTCAATAAATATATCGTACGACATTTTTTGTGAAGACCATAGTGCTCCTCCCTATTTCATGACAAGTAGGTGAAGTCGATTTACGCCGATGACGGAATTGCCGATTACTATTTTCATTCGAGGTAGACCGTCGGTAAAGTCGCCTCTAGTCAGATCGCATTTGATTCGTCGCTGGGATTGATCACTGAAGTAAGTGCGGGTTTCTTTGCCATTAAATAAGTGCAAATTTTTTCCTCTGAAACTGATCACAACATAACCCTATGTTATTACTATTTCTCTGTGGTTAATCATAAAAAAATGGTCAAAATTATATGGGAAATATTTAAATTGACATTAAAAGGGTATTTATTACTGTGAATTTCTGATTATTATTATTTCTGATTTCGTAAACTATTACACTTTATAGAATATTGAGAATGTTCTAGTAGTACCGATCCCACTAGTACCGGAACTACAAGATCCCAGTAGTACCGGACCTAAAAATGGCATAGATAGCATAGACCCGAGATTTAATACAAGGAAAGAAGTAATTTTAACTTTGTGATATTTTATTTTATTTTATTTTATTTTATTCTGGAACCAAACAGAACTACATACAATGCAATAAAAACCTATTTAAAAGTGACAAAAATCCATTAATGTGATTCCGAATATAAAGTATACAAAATGAACGCAATATAATTTTATATTGTTTCCGCTTGAGAATGGGGGGAATCAGGATGGGAAGTGAGGTGAAAGGGAGAGACAAAATAGATAAAAATATATTATGTATGTATATAAATATATTTATATTTAATTTTAGGTATGATATATAGTTATTATAAAGAATATACTTGAGATAAAATTATGTCCTTGAACTAAATTAAATGAAATATAATATGTATAAATGTTATGTGATCATCTAGATAGACTGTAGATTTTTTTTTATTGAGTTCTTATAAGAGGTTTTTGATGAGTGTAATATGTCCACACTTAAAAAGTCTGTATTATATCTATGACACGCTCTGTATAGAAATGCATTTTGAGATGCGTTGGTTTTCACCACAGGGAGATGAAATAGCCGATGCGATCGAACAGGGCGGGGAGGAACATAAAATTCAATGCGCTCCAAAATCGCGTTCGCATCGATGGAATTATTTACCAACCCATGCAAGAATACGGCATCGATCAAGACTCTACGGCTCTCCAATGACATTAAATTGTGGGCTTTTAAGGATTCCTCATAGGAGCTGGGCTTAGTGAAAGAAGTGAAATTTAATCGCTTCACAAATCTTTTTTGTATCGATTCGATCCGCGATATGTAAGTCAAATATTGGGGATTCCAGACCACTGATGCAAATTCCAACTGACTTCTTACATAGGAATTATAGAGGGTTTTAAGCGTGTCAGTGGATTTGAATACCGATGATACCCTTAGAATAAAACCTAGTAATTTATATGCTTTTCTAATAATATTATCGATGTGTTCAGCGAATAGCATTTTCGTGTCAAGTGTAATCCCAAGATCTCGCACCGCTGATTCTCTTCCAACTATAGCGCCATTCAAGTTGTAGTCAAACATTATATTAGTATTTTTTCTGGAGTATGTGATTATGTGACATTTGTTTACGTTAACGAAGAGACAGTTATCTGAACAATATTTCATAAGGCGGTTTATATCTGCCTGCAAATTAAGGCAGTCATTAATTGATCGTATCATGTTAATTTTATGAAAAGCACTGAAATATTTTATAAAATCACTTTAAATCCACTGAAAGTACTGGTACTCCGAAGATATTAGTCTCTCATCTAAATTAGAAGAAGGAAATAGATGAATCGTGAAATATCAGCGTGAAAAGACAAAACGTACTAGTACGTTTCTTAGCGCTGCGTCGGATGGGATAATGATGATGATGACAGCTTTAATCAGGTCATCCATTCGACGAATAAAACTTATTGGCAAAAGAGTGCTTCAAGTCGAATAATTCGATAAAAGTTACGGCAAAGTCAAACGGCTTTAAATTTTGTAACCCAAGAACGCACAAACCAATTTCAAATCAAAATCCTTACGTGTATTAATTCAGATAGCTAATAAAAATATGGTAACCGATCGGATAAAAATGTGATTCCTCAGTTCGTATGGAAGCTACTCGGTCCATTTCAGTACGGACCCTTAATCTTATCGACTCTTCCATCGATGAATATATTAAGCAAAAACGCTTTTTGTGAGCTACAGCTTCTAATAAGATCGAATTGAGGAATTATGTTTTATACAATCTCCAAATC
Organism: Micropterix aruncella; assembly: GCA_944548615.1. Classification (NCBI taxonomy): domain Eukaryota; kingdom Metazoa; phylum Arthropoda; class Insecta; order Lepidoptera; family Micropterigidae; genus Micropterix; species Micropterix aruncella. The sequence continues at coordinate 16,091,614 of OX155965.1, forward strand.
CTTTTTCCGAAAGTTTGTCGACGAGATATCAATATAAGTATGTATATATTTAAATATAACGCCACCACTTCATACCAGAAAAAATGTCGTATTCAGTGGTATATACTTCGTCGTATTTTACTTTATTCTGGGGCATATTTTGTCGTATTCTACTTCCAAAACATAAAATTAAAAAACAGTATTCCTGACGTAATATTTGTTACGAACCGTTTAGATAAATATAAAATCGAATATTGGTATTTGCCAGAATTCAATCTACTTACTGTCGCGCATTTCTTTGATTTGAAAGAAACACCCTCCTCTTTATTGTAATGGATAACGGTGGTTTTCTGGAAACGTCTCACCTGCTTACGGTGCGAGCAACGTACAAGCGAAGAAAAAGTATTAGTGACTTTCAAAAATCGCCCTAGACATTTCGATTAAAGTCGGGCAGCCGTTTGCCATTCACATCAGCGTTGGCGAGTCGGCTAGGTCTCACTCAAGTCTGGAATCGAAAGTAGAAACGTTTTTCCGCTAACACGTTTCCTCAAGGGCTTGGTCGGACGGTTGCTTGTAAGCAGCGTGAGAGCGCCTCTCTCTTAATATACAATTTCCTCTCGCTTTCACTTCGTTTCCAGACGCTCGTGAAATATCATCTGGCATCGCCGCGCCAGGAACGGGGGAATTACCCGGTGGAATAGTCCGGAAGTGCAACATAGTAACCCTGACGTCATTCAGCACACTAATCTTTATTTATTTATTTATTTCCATCAGTAGATCATATAGTTTATAAGAGTTATTTAAAAGCAATATACAAATATCAGTGCTTAATTTATGCGAAAGCAAATTTGAAAAACGATGAAAAGCATTCGAGTCTGCATGAACATAACGCTCGCAATAAAAATAATGTAGTAATTCCCAATGTGCGGCTTTCTTTATACCAGGGATCATTTTTATATTTGGGGTTTAATTTTTTTAACGCGTTGCCAGAAGGAATTAAAACACTTCAAGAGGTTCCATTTAAGGAATTCATAAAAAGAAACTTAACCATGCATGCTCTCTATAATTTTGATGAATTTGACAAGGCCGTCTTAATTTTTAAAAGATAATTTAACATTTATCAAATCAATTTTGTTCTGTATTTTGTCACTGTACTGTTGATTTTATTGTAAAACTTATTGTTTATTAACTGATTGTTTTAATATTTTTGATTGACTATTTTTAAAAACTTATTTATAGATTATTTAAAAATTTTGTTTAACATTATTTTTGTTATTTGAGTCTGTTTGATTAGATTTTTATAATTGATGCGATGAGGCCTTCCCTTTACATATAAGAAGTATATGTACATGTAATGAAGTTGTAATAAATTCTAGAAAATGAAAGATGACCTATTCTACATGTTCTTTTAGGAATTATTAAAATATGACTATGACTATGATTATGACATGTAGATAGAACAATATTGTTTTGAATATAAACATATAAATCTAGAATGAAAATATTTTATACAGTCGGCTTGTCGCATTAATTCAATGTCCATACTTACTATAAATATAAGGACTTATATTTAGTAATAGTTATTTTAAATATAACAAGCAGATCTTTTCAACTACATTTAGAGAAAAATAAACTTTAAACAAACAACTGGAGCTGTCAATTACAACGGGCGAACCCGTCACCTCAGGAATTTTTAACGATATTAGCTCGTTCTGTCTCCCGTGAGATGAGCGTAGAAGACTGGACAAAAACAGTCCACTGTCTAGTTACGCCACTTGCCCGTAAGAAGCCAAAATCTTACCGCGAGATAACCAGGTCAATCAGCCAGCGGGGCGACAGTTACAACCAGATTACTCCGGTCTCCCGACTGGTTAAATGATCGAGGTCGCTTGCGCGGTTCTCTCCCTTTTGTAGCGGTGATACGGTGACTACTGAATCTAACGCGGACCACGGCATCCTTCACCCGGTATCGGGTAACCGATTGGTCGTTTCAAGAGCAGTTGGAGTAAAATTGACAACTATCCCCGCTATATAGGAAACAATACTGTTTCCAGACTACCCCGGCTATCGGTCGAAATGCGCAATCAATTAACTGACGCCGCACGGCGCGCTAACCATCTAGGAGCGCTCGAAGGTTAACTCCTAGGGAAAACTGGCCCTTAGGCCAGAGTCCTACCAGCACAGCCCGCACTTCTGCGTTGAGGCTGCCGGATGGGCGTTGACCCGTGAATTTGGTCGACTCTTATACACATGGGTCTTAATGGCCGAAATGAGTTAGGGCCGATTAGCTCCCAATTGTAAACAAACATATCAATTTGTGTAATATTTATCGTCTCATGTAAGTATTATTTATTTTTTATTTATTTATTTATTTATTAATTTACAATAACTTATATAATATGTCATATAAACACCATTTACATAATATGGTTGAGTTGGGAGAGATTGAGCACATCCTATGGTGAAAATGTTTATCCGCATTCCTAACTAGGTCAGAGACCCGTATCTAGGGATGCTGATTTTTGTTTAATTGTATCGACGAGCTGACTCTTGATATTCTGAACTTAAGTTGTATTGCATGATACATAAGAATATATACATATATACATACGCATACATACACACATACATAAATATATATATATATATATATATATACATACCTACACATATATACATAGCAAATAATACACGAGATTTGATATTAGTTAGTAATATATAATTTAATAAAACAACTTAAATTATTAGCGAGAGCAATTGAGACTCCGCATACATTGGACCCCTTTCAAGCAGGTACTTCTTTATAAGTATTTTGAATGAATTTAAGTTGTTTGCATTCTTATAACTCTCATTTAAATTATTATAAAATCTCGGCGCAAGGAAGTAAAAATGCCTTTGGGCAAATGAGGACTTTACAATCGGAATATTATAATTCGACCCAGTAGCTTGCCTTGTGTTTTTAGTTTGTTGGCTTCTTGTCTGCTGATCCTTGATTCTGTGAAACTCAATTAGTAATTGTTTTATGAATAATTGCCTCACATCAAGTACTCCATATTCTGTAAAGAGTTTCGCTGAGGGGTATCTATTATTTCCCTGCAGTACCTATGTATGTCTTATTATGTATTTTTGCCATATTCGCCTCCTCGTTTACTTGGTCACTTGATATTATCTCATAAAAAATAACATAATTTCTATTTTCAAATCAAAATTTAATGGAAGACCTCATTCTCGAATATGAGATTGGTGTAGGAAGTTAAGTTTGTTTTTTTTTATTATGCTTCTTATTAGTACCTAAATAATTCATTAGTGAGGCCGGTATATTTTTTTCCAATTGTGTATATTCGTGTGGCCCGTATAAATTGCAATGGGCTCCCGGTATGAAGGGGAGACACCCGTGGGAATTTCTGAAGGTGAGGCTGCGAAAGTGGACGCAGCAGCGGTAAAGAACTATTAGAAATAAAATTATGAGGCTTATTGAGGCTTGAGATTGAAGCTAGAGAAATAAATAAAGGTCTGTAATACGCGCAGATTAATTTTATGCCACTAGGTCTAATTTCAAATGGAGAATATTTTGTTAATAAATAAGTTAAAAGTAGTCGAAATTTACTTATTAAGGTATCAGATGACCTGTTTAGTCTAATTTTCGATGACCAAAATAACATTTCATAAATGTATTTGTTTATCCTGTTGCTGTAAAATGTTCGTATATAACGTGGATACTATTTAGCTGTAAAACCATATTGGTTATTTAGGAAAAGAAATAAGAAAGATATAGCAGAATTGAAAGCCAAATATTTCATTCTATTACACCTTTCTTATTTCTTAAATAGAAAAGCCACAACCGATATTCAATAAAGAAACCTGAAACGATTGACAAATAGAATTATACTATAATAACGTTTGGTAAAATGTGTAATATAATATCTGACGACTATTCATAGGCCGGCACGAAAATGTTGGCCGAGCAAAAGAGGATACAGACTTTTTGTCACGACTGCCTAGCGAACAAGGGTTGTAATATGTTCAGGGTTTATCTATGCATGTTTCCGTTTTTTATTCCATTATAATTTCTAAACGCTTTAACCGATTTAGACTGGTGTCGTATTTTTAGAATCTTTATGTCATCCTGAGGGCCGATTTTTCAATCGTTAGATAAACAGTCGGATAGGACTTATTCATTAGATAGTACAAAATTTAATTTTTCAATAGTCAGTTAACAGCTATCAAGGGAATAAAAACACTATTAGCTAAATAAAGTTATCCGCTGCTCCGAGGGTCAGATAACGAGTTATTCGTCCAATAAATTGATCGGTCAAACTGATTTTGACACTGAGAGGTTAGGTTGTGATAATTTCTGGCGATCTTTTGCGTTGATAAATTGATTTATTCGATGTATTAGATGACGTCGCTATTGAAGAAGAAGCAGGAATGTATAATTACTTAAATCTGGTTCTGAGAAAACAAAGAGTAGTGAGAAACAGACTTGATAATTTTGTACAAAGAGATGATGCCGAATTTAAGCGAAGATTCACTACAAAAAGAAACTGTCCAGTATCTGCTGGCATTGATTGAAGACCAAATTAAACACAATACAGAAAGGTTAGTTCATGGTTATACATATGCCTACATACTTCATGTATTGGTACCTTTATATTCTATTATGTACCTACATCAAAAACATATTTTTTATTTGTTATAGGAATCAATGAGTACCACCTATGATGCAATTACTCGTCGTGAAATTAACAGTTTCTGCCCTCGTGAAATTAACATACCTATCTTGTTTTATTATTTAACTTTCCATTTTTAAACGACAAACTCGCAAATTCACGAAAGAAGCACACGACAAACAGACAAAGCGCGCAATTCGAGGTTATGTTGAAAGCAAATGTCAAATAAATATTTTTTAAGAGCTTCTCGCTCTAGCATATAGAGTGGTTTAATCATTCTCTCTCGCTTTTCGTGTATTGTCTGAAGTTAGTGCTGCCAACATAGCGAAAAATCTTCCAATAACTATTTGATAGTTATTTGATGATTGAAAAACTCGCTAATGTTATTCGACGAATAAATCAACAGATAAAATAATTCCTTGGATACTTATTAGACAGTTTATCTGACGATTGAAAAATTGGCCCTTAGTGTTACAGGTACAATAACTGTTTAGATATCAATGAAGTAGTTGTCTAAATGTCCAAATGTCCATATGTCAAAAAATTATTATAACATCGTGTTTAGTGTCAAATGAAAGGTCTGATTGAGTACATTCCAATAATATACATGTATCTATACATGGATAAATTCATAAACCCCAAATATTTCATTTAAGACAACCCAATTAAAATAATTATAAATACAATCTTTTTCATGGTGTCCTGTTTTTTATTATTTATAATATATAAAATTCTTCATTTATATACAATAAATTCCGGAAATTTACATATATCTATATGGATAAATATATAAATCAAAAATATTAGATTAAAAACCGTAATAAAAATAATTATATACAATAGTTGACTTTCTGTAACGGCAGTCGTGTTTTTTTATTATTTTTAATAAATTTACTTCCTAATTTATATACCTGCATTAAATTAATAACAAATAAATATTGTATGAAATCGAAGACTATCGCGGTTGTTTGACATTATAAATAGGATAGAAAACGAATTTACCGCGTGAAATTTGTAGGACCCGACGTTTCGGTGACGTTGCAGCCGCCGTTGTCAAGGGTAAACTGAAGAGCTGTCAGTCCGTTGTTTTGCGGGTAGGCCGCAAACCGCTGCCGCCACTGCGTAGGTTATAACGGTGGTGGGGGGCCGGGCTCGGAGCGCGGGAATTTTTAAAATCCGTCTTGCACACAACACTCACTGTATCCTGTTTTACGTCTTTGCGTTCGGCGTTCGGCGGCGGGAACATTTTAAGAAGAGGGTTCCACGTAGAAGAGAGTTTGTAGCCGTCATCTCTATTGAAGTTCGGAGTTCTTCTTATTTCAATGGCTTCCCGGATCATGCGAGGAAAGTAGAATTGTTCCTTCGATAAAACAATGGGATTTTGAAACTGCATCCAGTGATGCCCCGTATCGCCGATAGTTAGTGACCTATATATGGAATATTTTGAGGAATTAGCCATAAAAACCTCCAAAATTAAACCCATTCTCTGGCTTCGCTACGTGGATGATACCTTCTGCATCCTGAAAGGCAACATTCAAACGGTGAAAGAATTCCTGGGTCATCTAAACTCCATACACCCAAAAATCAGTTTCACCTATGAAGTAGAGAAGGACGGCTCCTTACCATTTTTGGATGTCAAAGTGACGAGGAGAAGTGACAATACTCTCGGACATACGGTATATCGGAAGCCCACACATACGGACAGATATTTGCATGCAAGCTCACACCATCATCCCTACCATCTACGTTCAGTGCAAACGTCGCTCGTGAATCGAGCACGCGATCTATGCGACACTGAGCATTTTCCGAAGGAGATGGAACATGTCAATGATGTCCTTAGGAAAAATGGATACGGAAAATATCACGAGACACGCACACGATCTAATACGGACGAAACTCAAAAACCGAGCAGATCAAGAGCATTCTTACCATACGTCAAGGGCGTGACAGATCGAATAAGTAAGATGCTAAACAGATTCGATATAAAAACGATCTTCAAACCGACCCAAAATATAGCTCGATTTTTGAGGCCTGTAAAGGATGTAATACCACTGCAAACCCCGGGTGTGTATAAAGTCGAATGCAGCTGCGGTCTAGCCTACGTTGGACAAACGAAACGGCCCATAGCCACGCGACTGACAGAACACATCAAAGCTGTTAAAAACGTTCAGCGAGAAAAATCGGCGATCTGCGAACATATATTGGATAGCGGAAGTAACCACTGGATGCAGTTTCAAAATCCCATTGTTTTATCGAAGGAACAATTCTACTTTCCTCGCATGATCCGGGAAGCCATTGAAATAAGAAGAACTCCGAACTTCAATAGAGATGACGGCTACAAACTCTCTTCTACGTGGAACCCTCTTCTTAAAATGTTCCCGCCGCCGAACGCCGAACGCAAAGACGTAAAACAGGATACAGTGAGTGTTGTGTGCAAGACGGATTTTAAAAATTCCCGCGCTCCGAGCCCGGCCCCCCACCACCGTTATAACCTACGCAGTGGCGGCAGCGGTTTGCGGCCTACCCGCAAAACAACGGACTGACAGCTCTTCAGTTTACCCTTGACAACGGCGGCTGCAACGTCACCGAAACGTCGGGTCCTACAAATTTCACGCGGTAAATTCGTTTTCTATCCTATTTATAAAATAAATATTGCTTTTTCGATTCTACCAAAAATATATATTTTTAGTAAGTGTTTTAAATGCGAAAAGTTCTGCGATCGCTGTATGCATCCAGTATCCATTAATGAATTATTTAGCTAATTATACCCAGGTTTAGAGAGGGTGGTTGTAAAATGGCTACTCCGCATTACGGTACTATCTATTATGTACAATGAAGTAATTCAAACTTTATGTGGCCGATACTCGCGCCCGGGGGAATCCCCCTTAAAACCAAAGGACTAACTTAGGGAAAGTTGGTCCGCTCACGTGAACATTTAAGGGATAAGGCATCGGAATTAAAGTAATTGGGCGTATCGATACTCACCTGAGAGCTAATCGATTGATACTCACATCAATTGATTTATCAGAGGAAATTTCAATTCATGTGAATCAATCATCTCTACGTGTTGGTAATTGAAATAGCTCCCTTTTTCCAGCATAACCACGATTTACACGGGCAGATTTTGCTGATCCCTTAAGTCTAACAAACATATATTCACATTATTTTACTTGTAACTATGTATATTAAGTAGATATGTATGAAAGTTTTACTGTTATAAATACATAAAAATCATGAAGCCATTCTTCATTAGCTTACCACACTCTGTAATCGAGAAATCATACGTAACAAGACAATGTTAAATGAAAGGTACAAGTTCTTTTCAAAAATCTAAACAGCTTTTCTATTCGAGGAATAAAGCTAATTAGCGAAAGAATAATTGAAATTGGATAATAATTTTTTCATGAAATTACGATATTTTTGGGACATACGATATTTTCTGAAATTAGAATAATTTCGAAAAAGTGCAACATTTTCTGAATTTGTAATATTTTCTGAAATTAGTATATATTTTTAAAGTATTAGTAAAAGTACGATATCTATTATTTAAAATATTTTTTTAACCATACGATATTTTCTAAAAGTATTTTTTTCTAAAATGCGATTTTTCTGAAGATTTTATGATATTTGGTTTTGATTCGACTCGATCGATTCTACTGAAAATATTATGATAATGAGAGATTTCTGATAAGTTATGTTTCGAGCGATAATCTCTAAAAATACAATATATTCTGAATGTATTGAGTATTTGTGAAAAGTATGATTTTTTAAAAGTACTAAATCTAATTATGTACGATATTATTCGCACCTCCGCCCGGTCTTGCCCATCTTACTCTACTCATTCCGCACCTCCGACCGGTATTGCCCCCACTTACCCTACTTATTCATCACCCCCGCCTGGACCGTTTGAGAAAGGTGGTTTTTCTCAAAAATAATGTTTATATATAACATATCTTTACAGTTTAAAAATATAAATTTTAAATATCATTAAAAATCCATTTTTTTTTTTAAACTGATTATTATTACTTTGACAAATTATGTATTAAATAAATAGCATATATTTTTAAAGAAATATAAAATTATTGTTTAATTGGTCTATTATTTATACAGAAATAATACCAATGTTTGGCTACCATACCTACCTCCTTATTAGTTACCTACCGGGGCGTAAGCATCAAAACAAGTAAATATAATAAAAAGAATCAAAAACACGATTGCTCTTACAGAAAGTGAACTATTTTATTTCTAATTATTTTTGTAACGGTTTTTTATGAAATATTTGTGGTATATGTATTCATCCATATAGATACATGCATATTTCCGGCATGTACTCAATCAGGCCTTTCATTTGACACTAAACAACACGATATATTTATGTTAATTTATTGACATTTGGACATTTAGACAGCTACTTACATGATATTTGGATAGTTAATGTCTATGACACTCGGAATGACTTCTAAATCGGTTCAATCGTTTAGAAGTTATGGTGGTATTAAGAAACGGATAACATACATAGACATGAAACCTGAACACATTAAACTCCATTTTTGTTGGGCATTCGTGTGATAACCGAGAAATGTAATATATGGTAAAAATAAATAACCAATACAGTTGTTGCAAGAACATACATGGACCGCACCGGGTATCTGTATCCGGTGCCCAATAATTTATATTGGACTATTAAATATATACGTAAGCTGATGATGATTACCTTTTTCCTTGTGAGATAAAATAATAAATGAGAAATAAATAGAGAGATAGGAAAGATTCAAATTGTCTTTAATAGCATGAGAGGGCGGCCGCACAAAAAAAGATTGTTAAAACGATGAACGCCGAGAAAACATAACTTATTCACATTAGACCTTAGTAGTAGTTCAAAGCTGCGGCATCGCAAAAAACTTTACTGTGATAGCTGCCTGCAAGAACGGTCTATACTGAAAAAATAACTCAGTTTTATGTACAGTAAACAATACTATTAAACGACAACATAGCGATAAATGATAACATAAAACTATGCGAAAGATTGAGATCAATCATATTGAAGATCTCCCACCTAAAACATATTTTGACATATGATCAGCTAACGTGCTCTGGGTGATTCCATAATTTTCTACGGAATCACCATAGGGTATTATTAATTTCAAGTCATACATCTTTTGAATTACAGCAATATAATGTATAATAAAAGGAGTTTGAAGATGATCCATACTTAAGAGTATCCATACTTAGGAGAGATGTATATGGGTGATAAAAAAAGGATTATTCAGATATTGTGAAATAAATATTGCCTGCAGGCAATAAGCTCGCCTTTTCTTAAGAATAAAGAGTTTTATTATTATTATTAAGGATGCTTTGTTTAATTTGTTATTTAAGCATTAATTTTTCAATGACAACCATTTTTTAATTATGACATGTTTATACCTTCTTTTGGAAATTTCTTCGGAAAAAGAAAGTTGAGGTGGTTGACCTTCTATATTTTCAACCAGATCCCATTAGAAATTAAAAACCTTGATAGACTAATATTGAAACGATAAGAATATTTAAAGAATGCTATAGTAGTTGTCATAGACTTTCATGAAGATTAACAGCGTATATATTTTTAAGGTGGTTGATCTTCGATAGGACTGATCTCAATCTCTCACATAGCTTATTGATGTCTATTAAAGTTAATCACTTTTTTGTAAATATATATTTTTTAAATAATTCCTAAAATAAACTTCAACCGTTATCTGAGATTATTGTTGTACTAATAAAGTATATACTGGGCTCGATTGCGTTTCTTCGTGAACTAAAATCGGAAATTAGTCCTTGTGAACGAGACAGGGCAATACGCTAGAGCGGAGTGTGAGATGACCGGTTGTCACTTTTTCGCATTAAAACTGCCCGCCAAGGTCAAATCTTACCCCGCACGAAATATGCTCGAATTTATTCGGACGAGTATAAGTTCGGCAGGTAGTATTTATTGACGACCGTCCGTTTCATATTCCGCTCTAATGTATTGCTCTGTTTCGTTCGCTTGGGCTAGTTTTAGTTTTAGTTCACAAAGAAACCCACTGATGTACATGAAATAGTTTTACTAATAAAGATTGTGCTGCGAGTTACAGATGTGCTGCGGGAGCAGATATCCAAAAAAGCGTATAACAAATTAAAAAGTCAAACATAGTTTTTAGGATTTTGCATACTCAAATACTTTTCGACTAATATACTGCAAATACTGCTCCGTTGTGTATCTTTCAGATTAACAGTCTCTGAGACTTAAAATAAAATAATAAAAATTAATTAATTCAAATAAAATAATATAAAAACGTAAAACGGAAAAAAACAGATGTCCATGTTACGAAAATGATTGCTCGAAAGAAGGAAAAAATCTGATTTATTTTCACACGCTAGCAATCTCCAAAAGTCCGGGAAGATTCGCGGGTCGAATATTAAGGTCACAATTCTGTCCCGACGCACACTCAGCGTAATGAAAGGAATAATTCTCAATTTGCCCTTAATTGACGGTAACAAACGGCAGAGCGCGAGAAAGAATGCACATACAGGGGCTAAAAAGGCGACAAACGCAAGGGACTCGGAGACACGGATGATGGGTATACGAAAGAACCGGCAACAAACAATAACTTCCCTGCAGACAATCTCATTTTCGTATTCTCGTGGGGGTGTAAGGGGGAAAGGACTTGGACAAAAATTTAATAACCAGAAACAATAGGCGCGGCGGAAAGTTTCATCTCAGTGAGAGTTTACAACATGGTTGTCTCTTTTTTAAAACTGCCCTTGGACTAATATAAACCGGCCTTTGTTTGTATTTTTAAAATGTTAATGGGCTCTTGAGGCCCTTGGGAGTTAATGGGCCCTTGCTGAGTTGGCCACGAAGACCCATTCGGTTCAGGGTTGGTCACACTCACGGGTCAACACCCATCCGACGGCCTCCACGCATGAAGTGCGAGCCTGGGTAGGACTGACTAACATCTTGCGGTGTCGACTACAACGGGTGAGCCCGTCACCACAGGACGTTTTAATGATTAGTCGTTCTGTCGCCCTGCAGTGAACGTAGAAGACTTTGGACAGTACAATCCTACGTCCAGCTACGTCACAACCCGTGAGAGTCCAACGTAAAAAAAATAAAACGCGAGTGAGCCAGGAACAAACCCGGCGGGCTCGAGATACTCGCGCCCTCACTTCCAATTGTGACCAGATTTCTCCGGTCTCTCGATTGGTTCCGAGTTCGAGGTCGCTTGCGCGGTCCTCTCCCTTACGAAGCGGTGAAACGGTGTGCACCGAATCTATCGCGGACCAAGGCGTCCTTTGCCCGACTCTGAACCGGGATCGGATGGCCAATGGTCATTTCAAGAGCAGTCGCCGTAAGGTAGACAACCACCCCCGCTCTATAGGAAACAATACAGTTTCCAGACTCCCCCGACTGTAAGTCGGAGAGCACAGTCGATTGGCTTGCGCCGCTCGGTGTGCAGACCGTCCAGGAGCGCCAGAGGTTTAATTCCCAGGGGAGACTGGTTGACCCAGTGTCCTACCCAGGTTCGCACCCCATGCGTGGAGGCCATCGGATGGGTGTTGACCCGTGAGTGTGACCGACCCTGAACACATGGGTCATCGTGGCCACCTCATCATGGGCCCATTCTGACTAACAGTCGGGGGAGTCTGGAAGCAGTACTGTTTCCTACAGAGCGGGGGTGGTTGCGGACCTTACGGCGACTGCTCTTGAAACGACCATCGGCCATCCGATCCTGGGTCAACAGCCGGGCAAAGGACGTTGTGGTCCGCGATAAATTCGGTATACACCGTTTCACCGCTTCGTAAGGGAGAGGACCGCGCAAGCGACCTCGAACTCGGAACCAATCGAGAGACAGGAGTAATCTGGTCACAATTGGAAGTAAGGGCGTGAGTGTCGGCCCGCCAGGTAACATTCCTGGCTATCTCGCGGTTAAGGGGTTGGCCTCTTACGGGCTTGTGACGTAGCTAGATGGTGGACTGTTTCTTGTCCCAAGTCTTCTACGTTCACTCCAGAGAGATAGAACGACTTTTCGTTAAAACTTCCTGAGGTGACGGGCTCGCCCGTTGTAGTCGACAACCCAAGTTGTATTTTTAAAATAGGGAGCTAATGGGCCCTGTTGGAGTTGGCCACGAAGACATATTCGTTCAATGTCGGTCATATTCAACACCTATCCGGCGGCTTCCACGCAGAAGGGAGAGCCAGGGTAGGACGCTGGCCTGTGGGCCAGTCTACCCTAGGAGTCAAACTTCGGGCGCTCCTGGACGGTTTGGCATCGTGCGACGTCAGCCAATCGATTGTGCACTCCGACTAACAGCCGGGGGAGTCTGAGAACAGTAATGTTTCCGGTAATGAGCGGGGGCGGTCGTTACTGCTCTTGAAACAGCCGTTCGGCGACCCGATCCTCAGGTGAATAAGCTGGGCAAAGGATGCCGTGGTCCGTGATAGATTCGGTTGACACCGAATCACCGCTCTATAAGGGAAAGGACAGCGCAAGCGACCTCGATCCTGTAACCAGTCAGGAGGTAGAAGGTATCCTGAAGGTTAATTCCAGACGTAGATATCCTTCCAAACTGGTAGTCAGGGGGCGAGGCTGCCCGCTGGTTACCATTCCCGGTGCGTCGCCGTAAGGCGTTGACCTCTGAGGGGCAGGTGTCGTAGGTAAACTGTAGATTGTTATTCGTCCCAAGTCTTCTGCGCTCACCTCACGGGAGAAAGAACGATCAATATCGTTAAAACTTCCTGAGGTGACGGGTTTGTCCGTTGTAGTTGACAGCTCTAGTTGTATTTTGAAAATGAAACATTGCATATTTTTAAAATCAAACAGAAATATTATATACAAAAAATATGTAACAAAAATCGTAAGTTTTGGCGTGACGTGCAGTGTCCAGAAACGTGAAATACACCTTGAGACACGCTAAGCACGATTATTTCGGTATTCCGTCAGGTTCCTAGACAAATGTAGTGTTTCCCAGCTTTTCCTTGGTGTATGCCGCCGCGCGACATGTATCGCGCGCAATCTTCGTCTTCCAGCATGTTACACTCCTGTTTCGTGTTCTTCCGTGTTGCCCAGAAGTCTCAAGCATGTTTTTATGTATCTTCCATGTTTTCTCGGCGTCTCCATTGGACCTAAGCATAAAAAACCGCATTTTCCAAGTTCCCAGTCCAAGATTGTCATTTTCGCGATGTTTGACAGCTGTCAACTTCTGTTCAGGTTAATTTACAGGCAGTGTTGCCATTCTTGCGCCCGGTGAAGCAGATCGTTGCCCGCGGTTAAAATAACACGCAAATATTAAAAGCAATGTTAAGAAATGTGGTAAATATGCTAACAATCCTTGTTGTATATTTATTAATATTAAATCATTTTTTGTTAACTTGAGTTGGTAACAGTTGTTTTGCTGAAATGTTGGCGGTCTGAACTTCCTAAAGTGACGTCACACTTCCGCCCTGTTGACTTGATACCAAGATGGCGAAAAAGGTGCAAAGGATTTTGTGTCAAGGAGGTGAAAAAGTGCCGTAATCGGCGGTGTGAAGAGTGCACCTGTCAGTGGGGTGCCAAGAATATGATGTAATTTAGTTCGTGTTTTTCTGGGGAGTGGTACTTAATTTAACCTAATTTCTGTCCGTTTACAACAAATGTTCTGAGAACCGTCACCAGCGTCACTACCGCGGAGATTCGGAGAATATTCGACATCATGCTGACCTAAACAAGGCAGCCACTTTCACCTGTCACAACTTCACTGAAGGAAGAATAAACGAACTCTACTCATCAATGTGAAAGCTGTCTTTTTATTGCTTTTTATTTCCAGGCATTCCGACGCATAAGCCTCATTCAGTGCAAAAAAAACCACCACCCACCCCTCGAGATGTGATTTTTCTTTATGATAACCTCACTTTAGTTTTTTTTTGACGGTAGTAATTTTTTTTAGTTTCGTGGTTTTCCTCTAAAACCATGTGGCGCTCAAAATTTCTTATCTCTCATTCGGCATGACGTAGATTTTTGATGGTAAAAGTCTTTTGCTTTTGATTCTTTTTACGCAAACCGCGTGTTTAAAATTGTTACAGTGGCTGCCCAGCGTGGGCCATGAACTAAATGTAGGCTTATGTGTGGGATTTTTCTGGTAAAAAAAAAAAAACACATTTTTTTTGAATTGACAGTTTAGTGCCGTAGTATTTAAATACCACACTTTTATGAAAGTGGCAAGTTTTATGTAGTCTTTTGTGGCTACGTGGTATTTTTTTTAATTTCGTAAAATTTCTTAAATTTTTAGAAAACGGCATTTTAATTGCGGTTTTGTTTCTTACGGTTGCCGTGAAGGTGCGATAAGCACGCCGTTTATCATCATATCTTGTATCGATTTAAATCGTTTCTTTTTGTTTCTTTATGTAACGGTTTCCGTTAAGTGCGAAGAGCACACCGTATATTGTATTTTTGTATCGATTTAAATCGTTTCTTTTTGTTTCTTTATGTAACAGTTTCCGTTAAGTGCGAAGAGCACACCGTATATGGTATCTTATCTTCGATTTAAATGGTTGTTTGTTGTAAACGGTTGTTAAACACTAATTGTGCATTTTCAGAATCTTCGCGGCGGTGAACGCAGAACTTCGACAGTGCTGGAACAGGAATTGGGTTAAGTACCACTCACCCCGAATCTCAAGTAAATTTTCCTTTATTTATTATTTCGGGCGCTCTCTGCCTATTTATTTTCTCTCGTACGGCTTTCCAAATTGGAAATATTTTTTTGGAGTTGCTTGTACAAATATTTTTTATTTATACTTCCAACATACTAGTTTGGAGTAGGATTTTAAGATGGCCTCGCCCATTTTAACATATTATGCTGCCACGCATTTAGTCAAAGCCGAATTGGACTATGAATTCACCATTCGTGGTGCTCCCATAGCATACGTCGAATCGATGCGACGACAGTTCATTGCGTTGCTGGATGAATACCCTCCACAGTCGATTGAGACAACGGATTTAGATCCGGACCAGGAATATAACGAATGCTCCATTCGTTTGACCTGTCTTCATGAGTTAATGGAACAGTTCATAGAGAATAAAACTAGGCCATTATACAAGCGTATTTGCACCAAGGTCACGCATCTTTTTTATCGGGTCGCAAGAATAGCCATACCCCCAACGGAACGTCATGCTCCGCTAAACGCATTAAAAGAGGAGGTTTCGGAAATAATTAAAATCCTGGAGGAGTTTTCGGAGATTGCGCGAGGGCCCAGCCCATGTTTGTTAAGACCGACGACAGAGCCACCGGCCAATCTTGCTCCAGAAAACACGGCAGTTGAGCAAGGGGATTCCGCAGCCCAATTATTCGTTCCGGTTGTTCAGCCAGTATGTGAACCGTTGCCGTCGACGTCAAGTGCCGGGGTTCCTCGACCGCAGCCGATCCCAATCTTCTATAAGACAGTTCCGTCACAGGAGGCGTCTTCAGTTCCGTATTCACGGAAGTTTGAGTCTGAACTGGTCCCTTTAGAGAAGAGCTATGACCCGGCATTCGAACGAATCCTCAAACCATTGAATTTGGGTTTCTCTTACGATGGCACTTCCTGTGTGGTTGAGTTCCTGGAAAGATTGGAGGAGAATCGTTTTTCGCGAAATATTCCCGAGGCCAGATTGCTTAAGTCAGCGTGCGAGCTGTTTGAAAAGCAGGCGCTCATCTGGTATCGTGCCAGAGCTTCGCGCATCCGCACCTGGAAACAACTAGTGTCGGAACTTCGATCCGATTTTGGAAGTTCGGATTATGACAGCGAGGTTTTAGCTTTCCTCAGATGTCGCATCCAAAGGCCTGACGAGAAAATGCATATTTTTGTTTCTGTCATGTTGAGCTATTTCAGTCGATTATCTAGACCATTGTCATGTGAGGAGCAATTAGGTATCATCCTTTCGAACATAACTACATTTTATCAACAACATTTCATGTTGTTGGACATTCGTTCTCTCGATGAATTGTTGCGATTTGGAAAAAGGGTCGAAAATGCCCAACAACGGATAAATTCATCCAATGCAGCTGCTCAAGCGCTAGTCAAAGGCAAGTCTTCTTCCACGAAGGCTGTGCATGCTGTTGGACATGCGTTTTCCGGTACGGTTATGCCGGAAATGCCTGTCGAAGAGCGTGCACAGTGTAGTCAGGTTTCCGCAGTGGAGTCTTCCGCACACCGAAGTCAGGAATACTATCGAGGATCGAACACGCGAGGTGGTTCACATAGGGGCGGTTCCTCCCGAGGCAACACGACACACGTCGGTGGATCTCGAGGAGGCTCCGGTGCAGCGCGTGGTGCTCGCGGTGGTACCCATGGAGGATATTCGAGGTATTGCTACCGTTGTGGCAGATTCAATTTCACGGTCACAACTTGCCCTGAATGTTCAAAGGAGTTGAGACCGTCCAAATCCAACTCAGTCGATTCAAAAAACGTGCAACTCGAGACAGAGTAAGCGCATTCGTGCACTCTGTCTCGACATTATTTAAAAACGAAAAAGATAGCCGTCGTCCATTTTTAGATGTATGTTTAGGAGACATAGCGGTTTGTGGTCTACTCGACACTGGATCGAGTATCACAATTTTAGGTGCCGACTCACATAAATATTTAATTGAGCTCGGATATACCGTGCACAAGACTCCGTCTTTGACTTTGAGTACCGCTAATTCGAGTACGGTTAGGATGATCGGTTACATGTCTTTACCGTTTAAATTCAATAATCGTTGTCAAGTTATCCGAGCTGTAGTAGCACCGGATATTGGTTCTTCACTAATTTTAGGCATGGATTTTGTTCGAGAATTTGATTTAGCTCCAGAAATTTTGAAATACGTTCGGATGGAGTCTAGTGATGTTAGTTGGCACTCCGTCAGTGAAGTGAGGGTGTTGCATCCTTTCACTTCCCTGTCTGAGAATCAGCAGTCGTTAGCCAACAAGATGATCGAAAATTTCCAAAAGATTTCTACTGACGTTAGAGGGTTAGGTCGGACAAATTTAATTTCGCAGGTTATTGACACAGGTGATCATCCACCCATAAAACAGAGGTATTACCCGTTATCTCCCGCTCGTCTTGTGTTATTGAATGAGGAGGTTGATCGCATGCTAGAGTTGGGCGTTATTAAACCTAGCCAGGGAGGTTGGAACAATCCAACTATTTTTGTTCCCAAGGCGGATGGGACTTTGCGGTTCTGTCTTGATAGTAGAAAAATAAACTCAATAACGAAACCGGATGCTTATCCTCTCCCGAGAATAACTACCATTCTGGACAGTTTGCGTGATGCAAACTATTTGTCTTCTATCGACCTATCAGCTGCCTTTTGGCAAATCCCATTAGAGCCTGCCTCGCAAGAAAAGTGCAGTTTCACTGTCCCTGGACGAGGATTCTTCAAAATGACGGTGACTCCGTTCGGAATGCGCAACTCGTCAGCGTGCATGCAGAGGCTGGCGGATCAGTTATTTGACCCGTCGTTTAACAACAAAGTATTTTGTTATTTGGATGATATCGTAATTGTCTCGTCGACCTTCGAAGAACATATCTCTTTGTTAAGTAGAGTTTTAGATCGTCTTGTTTATGCCAATTTGTCCATCAATTTCAAAAAGTGCCAATTTTTCCGGCATGAGTTAAAGTATCTGGGGTACGTTGTAGATTCTCATGGCCTACATACCGACCCCGATAAGGTCAAATGTATTTTAGATTTTCCTACGCCTACTTCACCAAAAATGGTGAAAAGTTTCCTGGGAGTTGCCGGATGGTATAGAAGGTTTATCCGGAATTTTTCTTGTATTGCTGCACCGCTATCTCGGTTGACTAGTACCCGCAAATGTGCCCCCGCGTTTACGTGGACACCGGAGGCGGAAGAGTCTTTTAGAAAATTGAAATCGGCTTTAGTTTCGAGCCCGATTTTAGCGTGCCCAGATATTTCAAAGCCGTTCGCCTTACATTGCGACGCTTCTTTGTACGGGTTGGGTGGCATGTTGACGCAGACAGTGGATGGTGTCGACCATCCTATCGCTTTCACGAGCAGGACTCTCCTACCCGCTGAAACGCGATACTCTGCAACTGAAAGGGAAGCCCTAAGTGTGATTAATGCTGTCGAGCATTTTCGTGGCTACTTCGAGGGTGGTCCCAAGGTCAAAATCTTTACCGATTGCGCAAGCTTAAGGTGGTTCTTGTCACTAAAGAATCCAACGGGTCGACTGGCCCGCTGGGGAATCCGCTTGTCAGCTTTTGACTTTGAGATCGTTCACAAGAAAGGCGTGGAAAATGTGGTTCCAGACGCGCTATCGCGCTTACTCCCTGTTGCAGCTGTCTCGGTAGTCGCCGATCCATGGTACAATGAATTGTTTGAAGCGGTATCCGGCAATCCTGCCGCTTATCCCAATTACCAGGTCAAGGGTAGTGAGTTGTATCGCTACTCGCGGAGCAAGTACCAGCTCACCAGTTGTTATGACTGGAAGTTAGTGGTTCCGTTGCCCCTAAGAGAGAAGTTGATACAAGAGAACCATGCCTCTGATCTGGCTATGCATTTTGGGGTTTTTAAAACCCATCGTCGTCTATGTCTGCGCTATTATTGGCCAAATTTACATGGAGATGTCGTTAAATTCGTCTCTAAGTGCGATACGTGCCAGCAATACAAGCATCCGAATACATCTCCATTGGGTCATTTGGGTAATCCAAAGTCGTGTGCCTTTCCCTTTCAGATGATCTCCGTCGATCTTTTGGGTCCCTACCCGATGACGAGAGATCGAAATATACATATTCTAGTAGTCACGTGTTGTTTTAGCAAATATTGCTTATTATTCCCTTTAAAACGTGCTACTAGTAAAATCGTTAGCCACATTATGGAGCATAAGGTCTTTCTGCAATTTGGTGTTCCGCATTATGTCATTTCGGACAATGGGAAACAATTTATTGGTAAGGAGTTCACTGGTCTAATGACCAAGTACCGAATTCCCAAGGTTTACTTGAACCCGAAATATTGCCCTCAGGTCAACCCCACTGAAAGGCAGAATCGTGCAGTCGTAACTGCGTTGGCGTTATCAGTTAAAGACGACCACCGCTCTTGGGACCTTCACCTTTCTGCCATTCAGATGGCGATCAATTCGGCTGTTTCGGAAGCCACGGGTTTCAGCCCGTTTTTCCTGGTCCATGGTCGAGAACCGATTTTAGACGGTTCTTTTTACACGCAATCCCCGGAAACCCAAGCCGAAGTTATTTTCGGCAGCAGAATGTCCTACGCTCAGAATCTGAGTGAACTTCCTGGCGTTTTTCACACCGTGCGGAAGAAATTAGTTCAATCGCATGCTCACAATAAGATCTATTATGACCGAAAACACCGCCCGGCTGAATTTGCCGTTGGCGATACGGTGTTTAAAAAAACCTACTATTTGAGCAATGCTGGTAATTATTTTATTTCGAAATTTGCCCCGCGGTATGAAAAATGCCAGATAGTGAGGAAACACTCTCCGTTGGTTTATGAGCTGCTAAATGCAGACGGTAAGAACATTGGCACATGGCACATAAAGGATTTTAAACTAAATCCCAAGGACTCCGTTTAATATTCAAGTTTTTTTGTTTTGTTCCTCGTTAACATACTTATAAAACAAAATTTGTTCCATCTTCTTTCATAATACAATGTCATGTATAAAGGTGTGGTACCAGGTGGTTACCATTACTGAAATCATTTTGTATGTGTCAGTTGTGCTAGTAATCATGTATAGCACCACTGTGGTTTGAATGTCGCATGTAAGGGAAGTATATCAGAGATCAGTATGAAAGGTGATATTTGACGTTACACATTTTACCTACTAGGCATTGGTTACTGTCGAGGTACAATTTTCTATGGGTTTCCCAAGAAGTCTTTCATAGACATGTTTTTTTGGGTCGTGAGGTCGTTAGGTTTTCCCTTCGACTATTTATGATGGTCCTGTTATGAGGCCACCAGGATTTTGTCCTGGACTTTGACAGGGAGACCGGCAGGTTCCCTGAAGTTGTGAATTTAATTTGCAGTTGGAGATTTTCTTTTGGAGTTTTGTATGGTGTTTGTTTTTAGTCCTCTACGGTTTGGTAAGAGCGACGACAAATTAATAATTGACCTCTGCAGTACCATGCCGAACGGTTTTCTTTTCTCTAGTTAACGAGGACAAGTAGTAGTATGTTTGATATATTTTTTTTCTTTCTCGTCGGTAGTTTCGTGTACGCTATTCACTTTGGTTTCTAGTGTTCAGGTGAGATTTTTGTTTTATTTTGTTTCACGTGCGAATCGGGACGACTCGAGGAAATCGTCATGTCCTTCCGATTTCTTTTAGGGGGAGAGGCTGTAACAAAAATCGTAAGTTTTGGCGTGACGTGCAGTGTCCAGAAACGTGAAATACACCTTGAGACACGCTAAGCACGATTATTTCGGTATTCCGTCAGGTTCCTAGACAAATGTAGTGTTTCCCAGCTTTTCCTTGGTGTATGCCGCCGCGCGACATTTATCGCGCGCAATCTTCGTCTTCCAGCATGTTACACTCCTGTTTCGTGTTCTTCCGTGTTGCCCAGAAGTCTCAAGCATGTTTTTATGTATCTTCCATGTTTTCTCGGCGTCTCCATTGGACCTAAGCATAAAAAACCGCATTTTCCAAGTTCCCAGTCCAAGATTGTCATTTTCGCGATGTTTGACAGCTGTCAACTTCTGTTCAGGTTAATTTACAGGCAGTGTTGCCATTCTTGCGCCCGGTGAAGCAGATCGTTGCCCGCGGTTAAAATAACACGCAAATATTAAGAGCAATGTTAAGAAATGTGGTAAATATGCTAACAATCCTTGTTGTATATTTATTAATATTAAATCATTTTTTGTTAACTTGAGTTGGTAACAGTTGTTTTGCTGAAATGTTGGCGGTCTGAACTTCCTAAAGTGACGTCACACTTCCGCCCTGTTGACTTGATACCAAGATGGCGAAAAAGGTGCAAAGGATTTTGTGTCAAGGAGGTGAAAAAGTGCCGTAATCGGCGGTGTGAAGAGTGCACCTGTCAGTGGGGTGCCAAGAATATGATGTAATTTAGTTCGTGTTTTTCTGGGGAGTGGTACTTAATTTAACCTAATTTCTGTCCGTTTACAACAAATGTTCTGAGAACCGTCACCAGCGTCACTACCGCGGAGATTCGGAGAATATTCGACATCATGCTGACCTAAACAAGGCAGCCACTTTCACCTGTCACAACTTCACTGAAGGAAGAATAAACGAACTCTACTCATCAATGTGAAAGCTGTCTTTTTATTGCTTTTTATTTCCAGGCATTCCGACGCATAAGCCTCATTCAGTGCAAAAAAAAAACCACCACCCACCCCTCGAGATGTGATTTTTCTTTATGATAACCTCACTTTAGTTTTTTTTTGACGGTAGTAATTTTTTTTAGTTTCGTGGTTTTCCTCTAAAACCATGTGGCGCTCAAAATTTCTTATCTCTCATTCGGCATGACGTAGATTTTTGATGGTAAAATTCTTTTGCTTTTGATTCTTTTTACGCAAACCGCGTGTTTAAAATTGTTACAACAAAGGGAGATTTAATTGTACATAGGTCTTACTGGAAGTTATCAGAAGTAGCCACTTACATAAATAGTTTGAAAAAATATATTAACAATTACAGTTGGATTAAAGTTTGTTTTATTTGACTGTCATTTGTTATATCATTATGGCGTCATTTTAAAAATTGCGTATCTGCATTACAAGAGATTTAACTACGTCAGATTAAAAGCTCAGCAGAGCCTCGCTTCGAACTGCTTTTTGGCGATAAAATACCAAGCAAGACGACAATTTATAGATGATTGGCAGCATTTAAAATCGGTCATATCATCTCAGTGACGAATTTTGTCAGAACAAATGTCTCCTGTCCACCGTGTCCAAAAGTATCAATGCGCCGTTCATCGAAACATACGGCTGTATGTTTTGACGAACTCATAGTAGCTCACATGACTATGTGAGCTATCATGAGATTCGGGGATCATTAGAATAAATTGATTTTTGGTTGTTCATTCTATTTTTTATTATCCCTGAAACTTTCAGTGTTACCCTCGAAATCTACTTAGGTATCACGAAATCTACTTAGGTATGACGAAATCTACTTAGGTATGACGAAATCTACTTAGGTATGACGAAATCTTTTTAGGTATGACGAAATCTACTTAGGTATGACGGTCAGAGAAAGTGTCTTCAGTGTTAGTGGCTTTCTAAAGAGCTGGAAAGCTGCAGCCTAGCAATCGGTGCCCCATCCTGGAAGTAACATTCGTTTCATCATAGTAGTTTATTCATTAAGAGTATTAACCGTGCGTTCTTTGATTAAGGGTGTAGGCGGGGATGGTTCACTATTGATTTAGCTGTGGACATTGGCTTGTCGAGAAGCGAGGTTAACGTCTTAGTTATGTAAAAATGCTTTGTCTTCCTCCTCTAAACTGTCGAAAACTGCGCACTTCACTTTTTGGTCGTCGGAAAATTTCATACCCAGCAATATTTTGAGTCAAATAAAAGTCAATCTGGATTTCATATGATGTGTGGTCTAATTCTTGGAAGCCACATTATCGAATAGCAGAGGCTGCTTTCACACATTACACCCGTGTCATTGAACCATATCACGAGTCACTTTTCTCAAAGTTTTCTAGTATTGTGTATTTTAATTGTCTCGAAACTATTACCCAGTATATTTTTAAGCTATTGCATAGCTTTTATCGCGGGCCTAGGCCAGCGCGGCGACCGAATGAAGAAATTTCTTAACGAAAATTAATGATTTTAAACTGATAATTACGTCTAAACGAGTACTGCTTACGATTCGAAAAAAATATATGTTAAAGAAGAACATTTTCCTAATATTCTTAGCTTTGAATATTTTAGATTTTGTTTATATTACATAGTGTAATTAATTTGTGAAATTAGGTCTAACCGAACACAAAAACGACTACTACGCAAATACTATCTGGCGTATTATTATGAAACCTGCACCATTTTAAAGATAATTTAATTATCTATCTTTTTATCTACGTTTTTTTTCGAATAATTCGGTTTTTTTGCTTTATTGAATAAAAAATTCGTGCGCGACGCTATATCGAAAGACGTTTAAATTATTCCGAATCATTTGCTTCCGCAGCCGCAAATGATTCGGAATAATTTCAACGTTTTCCGATAGAGCGCAGTTATCTGATATCAGAAAAAATAAAATAAATAAATAATTATAATTGCATAAGTTGTTAAAAATGCTATGCAATAGCTTTACCGTGGCAGTCCCCGAGTGCCACACGTATTTTATTTTAAATAAAGGTAAAAATCGCCTTCATTTTTTTTATTCGACCTTTGTGGCGGAGAAAAGAAATAGTTATTTTATATGGGAAACTCACATAAAAATGCTTTTCCTCATATTTTTTTCGTTCAAAGCTTGCATGCAGACTTACTCGTTTATAATTGATTCGGAATAAGTGTTTGCTTTAGAACAAACACATTATTTGCTCTTTCTCTCGCACCATTGGGAGATTGAAATTCGCGAAAAAAAACACATGATATATGTCGAGATGGCCAAATAAGATAACGTGTAATTTCAGAAGAGAGATAATTTGTCACCCCGCTAACGCAACTGAATCACATATTCGCAGCGATATAATCTCAGAAGAAAAACATTTCTTACCGTATTTTCGCCGAATTTAACTCCTTGTTTGAGGGGTTAGTGTGTTATTTATTCAGTGGGTAGTAGCTGCATTTGTCAATTTTATATTCTGAGATATAGGCTTACTAGGAATGTTTATATCGTTATTGTTTATGGTTATTCAATGTTAGTTAGGTAGGTACATTTATTTTGAAGTGTATTCCTATGTGTACCGTATTTCTACGAAATTATCGGATAGTTAGAATTAGAGAGTTCATTTATTTATATATTTCACAGTTGCTTTGCGAATATTCAGTATAAACATTTTGTATTCTAAAATGAATTATGAATGAACAACAACCAAAATTAAGTGGAGACTTTTTTATAATAATATTATATCATACATCATTTGGGTGGTAGGTAATTCCTTTAATTATATAGGCCCATAGAATATTAAATTTCTCAATGCCATATTGCGTTTTGGAAATTCTTCTGCACCGCCGACATGCAGGTGGCGCTGTTAGCGTCCGGCATAATTTATTTGGCCATCTATAATGAAATTGAAAATTAATGTTTTTTTTATAAAGGACCGGTTGATTAAAAAACCCTTTATTTAACCAACGACTAAAGACAATAACATGCAATTATTTTTGCCATGTATCGCATTTTTCTGTAGTCTGATTACATAACAGAAATAAGATAAAGAGATTAGAATGCCACCTATAAGTGTATTTAAATTTTCAATGTCGTTAATATTATGTATTGAAACCTAAATACCAAATTAAAAATTGACGTTCTTTGTAAATAACACAAAAATAGTAAGAGCTATGAATTTAAAAAATACCTTTTTTATTATATTACATTTTTTTTAAAGATACCGTATTGGCTTCTTTATAACGTCATCTATTTTGCTACTGAACATAAGGGAAGACTATTCAATGTTAGGAACTATGAGTCGCGTTTCACAGTAATATCCTAGCTGCCAAAACTTAGTATGACATTATGCAATATAATTTTAATTTTTTATTTTATTTTCTTTAAAAACAGACAGTAAAACAAAACATATTACCCAAATCAAATATCGACTATTTACATATATGTTTTCATTTACTAAATGATCACATAATGCGCTGTGCGATTTATAAGAAAGTATAAACGAAACGATTTAAACATAGAAGCATTTTTATAAGTTAAATTGTCAATGTTTTGTTAATTAATGCTGAATTAATTGCTAAGTTACTAACCTACAATTCCAGAGTATAAAATATCGGTGAAAATAAGCAGAAAATATTATTTATGATAAATAAATTATTTAATAAAGTAGTAAATTAAGTCATAAATAATTGGAAAGGTTAAGAATAAATTAAATTATTATGTTATTTAACACGTTATATGAACGAAACCAAAAAATAAAAAAGGTATGTAAAGACAAATATAAGAAAAGCATATAAATTAAATAATAAATTGATTACTTAAATTTGTAGTAAATTGTAGATTTTAAATGTGTATGGCGGTGTGTCAAATATATCAACATCCATAAATACAAAAATCTTAATAATGACAAGCTCTATGAAGAAATGCATTTTGAGCACAGTTAGAATTAACAATTGGCAGCTGGAAAAAACGTTGGCCGAGGGAGCTGGTTTGAGGGTGAGGCAAAAACTTACATATCTGCTCTAAGATTTAACCATCATCATCACGTTTATTAATTAACTTATGCAGATATACTATGTCGATCATGTTTCGGCGCGTTTCTAAGCGTATAGCCAAGCATATAGCCTATTTATATCTCATCCACTTTTCCGACTACGTTTTTCAGGATCTGTTCAGACGATTCAGCTAAGATTAATAACGAAATGTGTAAGCGAGGCGCTCGTACATCACGGCCCGTCTCGGACATCAGGTTTGGGCCTTCCTAACTGACACGGACGAATTGAGAAGAATTGAGAATCTTTCCCGTTGTGAGTCGTGGGGTTAATGAAACAGCTGTTATTAGCAAAATGAAACGAAATGAAATTTCCGTTGAAGCAGATGTTATTATATATTCGAGATATTTAATTTCAACCTTCTATCCCTCCCCTGCTATCGCCCAGGTAATACTGATGTTAATACATTAAAATACAACGCGTTGCGCTTTGATCACCGGCCGGAGCAAATAGGGTTAGCATAAATATCAAAGGGAAATTTTATAAACCGCCGAGGAAATTTGCGGCGGAGAGCCGCAGAGCGGCGCACTCGCCCGGCTAAGTAAAACATTTTTACAGCTAAGCAATTAGATTTACATAATTAGTGACTAGAACATTTCACATGAAAACCAATTAGACGACCGCGATTTATTCTGAAACGTCTGAAAGCCATGCGCCGCTAGGGGCAGGACTAATTCATAATTTCGTGAAATTACGAAACTTAAAAACGAGTCTTACATCACGTTTATTACAAGACTGTCAAAAAAAAACGCTTTATCCGATTGACCTGAAATTCGGCCTGCACGCATCATTTAGTCATGGGAAGAGTTGAAAATATTGTAGTTAAAATCTGTCCAACAGGGGGCGCGCTAATCAAATTTCAATCTCGAAATATTGGACTTACAGATTTAAAATAGTACACAGATGTCTTGTCGGGTCGAACTCACATTGAAATATCGCCGGTTAGTATATTTGCGTAGACGATAAAATCGAACGTTTTTAATGCGTTGCATTCTCACTATCCACGCTCGTCATCGTCGTCGTCGTCGTCGTCAGTCATATGAATAATCAGAAATCTACAAGTCTGGAAAATATAGCGATTTCTATTATTAACCTAGATCTCCCTGCCAATAGATTCCTAAAATATTTATAAAATAAAAACATGCATTTATACGTACATATCCAAATACAAGTTTAGTTTCAGAATAACCAAAGTACCTACTGAGGATACAATGAGCAATATTCTGAGCAAAATCTATAGGGATATTAATAATGGAGACTTAACTAACTAAAACTATTGTTGAAAGCACGTCATCGGCCAGAAATGTTGTATTTAACGTAATTTTAATATTTTTTGTAGCGCTGTATGTTTTCCCTGTTAAATAAATAAATAATAATCTGTGATCAGGAACAATATCCTGTGACCTATCAAAGTTTTTCGACATGGTAAATCACGAAGTTCTATTAAATGAAATGGAAATATGCGTCATTCGCAGAAATTGCACGTGAAAATTACACGAGGAAACAAATAGTACAAGTTGAGGCACCATAAGGATGCCACAATGAAGAAAATATACTCCGATGAGTTACAAGTAAAACAGGGTGTGCCACATGGTGTGAGCTTAATTAAATTGAATTGAATTAAATGTAAATGTATTTGGTAAATCTGTTATTTTGTAACATTCATAGCCATCACTTCTCGAACAGCAGTAACCAGTATTATTATGTCCCCATCGTGCGGCGAATCGATTGTTTGCAAACTTAAATCGGAAACGATGATTTCATGAGGGCGGTTTTTCAGGCGTGTCGGTGCGGGCGGCGAGCAACTTTCAGACGCGCATTAAATATTCATGGAAAAGCCCGCGCAAATTTCATTTTCGAAACATCGCCATAGTCTCAATTTTCGCTCGCGCGTTCCCCCCCACAAAAGGCTTGCCTCTATGGCGGAAACTTTTGTCACCGCCTTGTGCTAGAGTGCGGAAGAATTTAAATAACATATATATATATATATATATATATATATATATATATATATATATATATATATATATATATATATATATATATATATATATATATATATATATATATATATATATATATATATATATATATATATATATATATATATATATATATATATATATATATATATATATATATATATATAGCGATAAAGGGATCCCATTAAACCTACATTGCACTGTCGAAAGTGGTGCTCATCCAGTCATACATCTCATTTAAAATAAGCATTTCCCAATCCAGTCCGGGAAAACCTTCCAGCTATGTAAGTGGCTTTTATTATTATTATTTTTTCATCAAAGTGTCATCCTTTAAACGAATTCTTTAAAAAAAGATTTTACAAAAAACCAATCAAATATTAACAATATTATACAATTTTATCTTATGTTTTGAACTCTTCTAAATATCATATAGCCTTAAGTATAAACTTCTCGACCAGAAATTACGATTTATATCTTATTTCATGGGAACGAGCAAATGAAGTATTTTATTTTTATTTTTATTTAATAGCTGGCTGATAGCGAGTCCAGCAGTCGTATATCGTCCTTTTAAAGAGTGGATATATTCGAATTTCAAATCGAATTTTCGATATTTCATTCCGCATTTAAGAGACGATTGATTGTGATTTTTTTCATTGTTTTTGCTTTAATTTGTCTTTAATAAAGACATTTTATTTTGGTTTGCAAAAGGGTACGCTTTGTTTTTGAGATGTGGATGAAGGGCGATCGTTCGCTAGCGATAAAGGGATCCCATTAAACCTACATTGCACTGTCGAAAGTGGTGCTCATCCAGGCATACATCTCATTTAAAATAAGCATTTCCCAATCCAGTCCGGGAAAACCTTCCAGCTATGTAAGTGGCTTTTATTATTATTATTTTTTAATCAAAGTGTCATCCTTTAAACGAATTCTTTAAAATATATATATATATATATATATATATATATATATATATATATATATATATATATATATATATATATATATATATATATATATATATATATATATATATATATATATATATATATATATATATATATATATATATAGATATATATATATATATATATATATATATATATATATATATATATATATATATATATATATATATATATATATATATATATATATATATATTCAATAATATATAAAATTAGATTCATGAAAAGTTACTTATCTGGGGTCCTGGTGGACCAGAAACATTTAAACGATAGTTAATGTCCTCTTTAAATACTTAGGGCAGCGGCACCTGTTTCCGCAATTGATAACTTATGATGTTCTTAGTTATTGCAGCCGAATTACTGTATGCCCTTGGATGTAATAAGTATAGGAGGATGGTTTCTGTAACAGAAATGGATGTTAGTAACTTATTTTAGAAGAAATTATATGACTGAGAATATTTCGACACTAGTCCGATTCATCTCTATGACATTTCTCATTTCTCATAGAAATGTCATAGAGATGAATACGACTAGTGTCGAAATATTCTCAGTCATATAATTTCTTCTAAAATAAGTTACTAACATCCATTTCTGTTACAGAAACCATCCTCCTATACTTATTACATCCAAGGGCATACAGTAATTCGGCTGCAATAACTAAGAACATCATAAGTTATCAATTGCGGAAACAGGTGCCGCTGCCCTAAGTATTTAAAGAGGACATTAACTATCGTTTAAATGTTTCTGGTCCACCAGGACCCCAGATAAGTAACTTTTCATGAATCTAATTTTATATATTATTGGAAATAATTTAAAAAAATTTACACCCTTAAAATATCAATATATATATATATATATATATATATATATATATATATATATATATATATATATATATATATATATATATATATATATATATATATATATATATATATATATATATATATATATATATATATATATATATATATTTATATCTATGTATATATGTATATATATATATATATATATATATATATATATATATATATATATATATATATATATATATATATATATATATATATATATATATATATATATATATATATATATATATATATATATATATATATATATATATATATATATATATATATATATATATATATATATATATATATATATATATATATATATATATATATATATATATATATATATATATATATATATATATAAATCTATATATATATATATATATATATATATATATATATATATATATATATATATATATATATATATATATATATATATATATATATATATATATATATATATATATATATATATATATATATATAGTGAAATACAAATTTTTTGGGCGAAAATCGATTTTATTTCTTAAAATCCTTGAAAAATTATAAAAATGATACCTTTTAGTTAATTATATTAGTTCATCTTCAAAATACATATGTAAAAATCTATATCTTAGTTATAGTTATAGTTCCTGGCTAAATTACGCTCGTTATTACCGGCGCAAGCAAATGCAGTAATTACTGCAGAGGTACAAAAATTTGCAATTCAATATCTTAAAAATATAATAGTTTCTCTGGTATTACAAAAAATATTTTTATCTTTCAAAATGTTAATCAAACTGATATAAAAGATTTATGAACAGATTTCAACTTAAGGTTTTAAAAAAAACATGAAAACGTGTCTTTTTGGTCCTCTAAGCAAGCCCACCCCCCCCCCCCCCCTCCTTAAGCTTAAACAAAGAGGTCGACAGAAGAATATAATTGGTGTGGGCAGATTTTGAAACATTCCAACGCATCTTTAAACGTGATATACCCCAATACCTTAAGATCAAGCTATTCAATCAGTGCGTGTTTCATGTGATGACGTAAGGTGCAGAAACTTGGTCATTGACCGTGGGGCTAGTCCACAATTTTAAATGTGTTCAGCAAGGTATGGAAAAGGCTATGCTCGGAATCTCTCTACGGGATATGATCCGGAACGTAGAAGTCTTCAAAAGTGGTGAAAAACCAAAGAGGTGGACATTTCTCAGAAAAGCAGGTTGGAACTGCAGTGGGTTGGTCACATATGCCTATGAACCGGCAACCTTTGGAGACGAAAGATCCTCGAATGGAGACCGCGTACCGGAAAACGCAGTGTTGGACGCCTTCCCGTCCGGTGGTCTAGCGACTGGATAAGATAGACGGGGGACCGGTCAGCATCGCGAGCTTTGGGAATGGCCTGTGTATAAGGTGAGTTTTTAATTAGTGACATCCTTATAGTGGATGAATCAGTATGATACATTAAAAACTTTTGGGTATTTTTTTAAATCGTTTTTTAATTGGTATAAAAAGCTATGAGCACGATGCGTTATCTAGTGGTAGGTAAAATATCCCTAATATTAGCAATATTTTACAATTTTTTCTTCAACAGAGTTTTCAAATTAATTTATTA
This sequence comes from Micropterix aruncella, assembly GCA_944548615.1. Classification (NCBI taxonomy): domain Eukaryota; kingdom Metazoa; phylum Arthropoda; class Insecta; order Lepidoptera; family Micropterigidae; genus Micropterix; species Micropterix aruncella. The sequence continues at coordinate 16,122,982 of OX155965.1, forward strand.
AAACTTGCTTACTTTGTCGTACTGATTCACCTACTACAAGGATGTCACTAATTAAAAACTCATCCTGTATATCCAGCATTAGAGAGACACAGGCTGATAAGTAAGCATGTATGTACACAAAACCTTCTTTTTAAAGGGTTGCTGCTTGACAGCTCGCCTTAACATGTCATGTCGTGAACATGGCAGTCATGTCGTGAACACTTCCAAAAACTAGGGATATTGACCGTATATGCGATTTTTGCTCAAGAAGCTCTTTGCGAATTCTATTGCAATAAGAGCTCGGCCATATCCCACGAGGAAGTACATCGGCATGACACCAGGAATAAAACCCTGTATCTCCAACCGTTCGTAGCACGTACTGCCAAGTTCCAGGCGACTAGTCGATACTTAGGCCTCAAACTTTTCAATAAATTGCCCGAAAGATTAAAAGAAATTAAAAACATCGATATTTTCAAGAGATCCATCCGAGTCTATCTGCTTAAAATCAACATGTATGCCCATAACGACTTCTTAAAATATTTTGAAAATACATAGCATCGTATCTACCCATTTAATCTAATACATATTATTTACCGTTAATTGTTTTGTTGTAAACTGTTATCATATAGTCTATGTTTTTGTAAATTGGTAAGTATAAAACTATATATTGTATATCATCTCTTGTCTAAATTGAGTAACTAATTTAAGATTAATTACTGTCATTCCTACACAATTGTATGGTTGTATTGGAAATAAATACCTTTTACTTTTTTACTTTTACTTTTAACGATATCTACTTTAGGTTTCGACTACGCGAGTATCGTTTTCTTAATAAAGTCTGTTTTCAAACAGAAACTTCCTAACTTAAAAGTTATTTTTTTCAGCGTATCTAAATGCGACGCCACAAAATGTAGCCGCGCTGCGGAGTCGCTTAGACCGCGTCAAAGAGCCAGACTGTGTTGGAAATTATTCAATTCCCCGTTCCCTGTCTACCCTCACTGTCCCCCCACCGCCGCTCGCGCCGCACCAAACGAGGTTACGTACGTCTAAGGGAATATTTTATTAAGTTTATAAGCTTTGTTTTCAAAGGCAGTGCACTAATGCAGTTGCAGAGACAACGAGATTGGAAAATAAGCTTTGCGCGCGCGCGTCGAAAGATTTCGGACCCCGGATTCCACGAGTCCCCCGAGTCCCCAGTGGGAGAGTTCGCGGCGCGGGCTTGGGGCGGTCGACCCGCACGCTACACGATCCGGGAAAATTGGTTTGGTTGGGAAAATTCAGGGAATTAGATATAGAATTACCAAGCATAAAATGTTATACCTACTCGGTCTCTTCGAAACAAAGTTTATGCTGAGGTTGTAAAGCTCACTTATTTATTTAGTATTATTACAGCACATGTTATATAACATGCTCACATTTTTGACGAAAACTTATAATTAACCAATAATAAGACGCCAGTTAAGAAATGTGAATCATAACTTAATCTTTGCTTGCTCTAAGGCGGACAATACCTTTCATTTGTGGTGTACAGTACCTCTATAATTATCTAATTTAATTAAAATTAATTTTTTAAATTCATTAATATTATCAATCAATAAAACAATTGATCATAGGACAAACAATTAAAAAAAATAGAAAAAATATATAAGCATTAATAATAACATGGAGATGAACTATTTGCAATACAAATTTTATTTATTTATTTATGTCCACAAAAAAATACACTGTTAGCTCTTAACAGAGTTTGTGTTGCTTCTAACTAGGCAGAGCCTGTTCTAAGGAGAACATCAATATAAATGATTATAAACTACATAACATTATGATAATAAATTACATTAGTCACTTTTTTTGTTAAAATTTGAAATTGATACAGCTATCTATTTATTATGTTCCTTCCAGCATTCCATGCAATGATGACTTTCAATTGATTGAATTTATTTTTATTAAGCCCGAACTCTGTTAAAATCTGAACTCTGTTTTCCAGTTTAGTGTCCTCGCTTATTTCAATAAATATTGGCACCATTGACACTGAATAAAGTCTCTGCCCAAGGGATTTATTCATCCGTTTTACTTCGAGTTTATAGCTGACAGATTTTGTGAGTGGTATTAACTTTTTTTTAACTTGTATATCACTAGACAACTTATTAAACATAGGATCAGCTTTAACATAGAATTGACTTGCTTACTTGTAGAGCTAACTTGATTACTACTAGCTTGACTTGTATCAAAGACCTTAGCTTTATCAAATAGACTGTTCATTAGATTCCTATAATTTGTACTGCCCATGATTTCTAAACAGATTTTTGAGCCATATCCAAAGGCTCTGGCAAATGACATTTTAAAACAACCCATTCGTAATAGCTAATTATGCATCGACACAGTTCAAAGACAATATTAAGACATAATAAGAACATTAAAAAAATATATTGATTCTTGTAGAGCTGCGAGGCTCATTCGAATTGACATAGTCACAATACACGTTCAAAAATTGATATTTTACTGCCTAAAATCCATTTGACCAAATAAAAGAAGTCATATTTAAATACTAACATTAATTGTTTCATTCTATTTCCTTCATTAGCGAAAGATTTTTTTAAATATATTTAGAAACCCTTGACATGCCGTCTAAAGACTGGACAAGTTTAATAATATTGCAATTACCGTTACTTCCGCTTTGTAATTGTTCCTCTGCGATTCGCTATTTTTCTATTTCTTTCTATTTATATATTAATTCCAATCCTGTAGAATTATGTGCGTGCTGACAGTACCATAATTAGTATTCGTCCAAAATCGCTATTCAAGATTTTTTTAAATAACTATGGACCTCGTTAAACATAAATTATACAACCCACAAAATGTAAAACTGCTATAATGGCAGCGTTAAATATTTCTGTTTATGTTAAAATTGATAATTTAAACCCAAATATAAAAAAACTCGTTTTTTTGTGGAATATTTTCTGCTTAACGCGGTTAATATACAACATTTATTACCTATTATTAAGTTTTTAGTAAGAAAACAGACAGAATAACAAAATGACACGCGGGACCGGCACGGCGCACTCTAACGCAGCCAAGTGCATTTCACCGAGGCTTTGCCCGAGCTGTTGTTGAGAGATGGGGTGTAAATAACGGACATCGTCATAAAATCCAAGACAGATAGAGCTACGTCAGGTGTACTTGCTTCATGCGGTGACTATAAGTTTGATTAATTTTGATTTTGATTATTTTTGATTTATTATATGTAGATTATTAAATTTATGTAATTACGTTATTTTCTTTTAATATCATTTGATTTTAAATATCTTGATTTTGATTATTTAGATTTGTATATTTATTTGATTATGATTATTTGGATTTTTTGTTTTAAGATTTATTTGATTTGGTTATTTTATTTTAAAAATCATATACCTATGTATCAATAATTAATAGGTGTGTCCTGAAAACCAGGATAAGAGATATCTTGAGGATACCCCTAATTTGCAGCGTTTGTAGCTTTATTTCATAGTCTTTGTCTATTTATAGTTTTAATTTTTAATCTGTGTGTTCTTGTTTTTTTTTGTATATGTTTTTTATAACAGCTGCAAATAAATAAATAAATAAATAAAATAAATAAATAAATAAATAAGTCGCACATATCTGCACTCTCAGTCAATGTTAAGCGAAATGTTTACTCAACTTGGCTTGACCTTGGAGCAAGAGACGAGTCGCAATTAATATTCAAAACGTTGTTTGTCAGTCTACACTGAAAAAAAATATAATATGTGAGGTCATTAAATAACGATCGTCCTGACCAAAATAATTGCCAAACAAGGACACGGCTCGGACAAGAGCGTCACTATGCTCGATACTGTGTGGGACATAATGGTGTATGCCCATTCCTGGCATGCAAACCATCGCTGCCGACAAGTCTAGCTGTATTATACATGCTGCATCTCAGGACTAATTGACTTCTGACCTTCACATTTGAAACTTCGTAGCTTTATTTTAGCGACTTTGGTGCAGCGAGATGCGCCCTGATAATACTGTTGAATGCCACACAATAAAATATTACCGCCAATCTTCTTTAACTATGCGGCAGTTTGTAGAGCCATTGCGATAACACAATATTACGAGACAACTTCGTTAGGTTGCTATATACGCTTCCATTTATGATATACTAGTTTATCAGTACCAGTACTGTAATTCCGTGTCACCATTTAAATCGTGAAATTATAATCCATAAACAGTCCTTCCGGGGCATTCACCTTAATTGAAGCAATTTATCAACTAAGATGACCACCTTGGATTGCTTTTCACAAACGACACTAAAATGACTACATTGTTAATGCTTGATAGATCGACATTACACCTTAAATCGATTACCGCGCCATCTAATATGTATACTCATTCATATAAGTCGTAATCCTTTTATTGTCATAAGCAAGTGGACCTACAGCCATCAGTTTGCTACTGTTGGTATAGAGACTGCTTGTTGTTATAAGCAAGCTAACAGCCAACTGTCAGATTGCAACTGTCGGAAAGCACCATTGCATGGAGCGCCCTTGCGAGTTTCTGAAGTTATGGCAAACAGTTAATTTGTTACTATCGAAAAGTAGCCATGTCTATTTTATTAAAGATCGATTATATAAATTCAATGAATGATTCGTATACCGTCTTGTGGCGCAAGAACCTGTGAGTTGCATTTTAACGTATTGGAAACACGAATAATCTGACCGAATTCGAGGGCCATGACTGCAAATATTGTACCAATTTAAATCATAATGATATTTGTACTTTTAGTTTTTAAATGTAATATTTAGCTTTAGTTTGATTATTTAACAGTTTACTAACTACTTTGGATGTTGCTATGTACAGTTTTTAGCACGTATCTATTCGATATTGAATATTTCAATTGTTAGGATTCTGCTTTGATTATTTAACTTTTTAATGATTATTTTGATTATTATGTTGAGTTGCTTTTATTAGGTAGCCATTAGCATTGTTAACTATTTTAATTAAAAAGGCCTTTGATTTGTTTTGTAGTAAGAGTTTACTATGAACAACTCTTAGTAGGTTCCAAAGTTTCTTAAATGCTATTTTTTCTTTCACTTTATTAGCTAAATTTTAGGTATATATTAAAGTAGTAATTTATTTATTTATTTAACAAATCAACATTACAGTACGCAATAAAATTAGTCTGACATTTTCCATTTCATCATTGCGACTGCTGGAAGTTTTTCTCTTAGTGTATTTGTGCAAATATTTGCACCAGCTTTATTTGGAGCGTTAAATTTCTACGTATCATCTAGACGACTGAGGCAGCACCTAACATTTCATCTTCCCACTTCGCAGACAAATCCATCTTTTCACAATCCTACCTCACGTACATGCCGGTTATACAACACTATAACCGATAATATTGTTTTTTTTTTAAACCTGGGACCCTTAGCAGTTAAGTCCATTATAGATAGCAAATTATGAGACAAATTGATAATTCACCGTATGTTTTTATTATTTTATTTCAGACAATATTTGATATCAAATTATTTTTTTCAGAATTTACTGTAAACTTATATTTTTAAAAATGTTTTTATTTTTTAGTTTCTTTTTAGGGATAATTATTTTTTTACTGATACTTCTATTACGAATCTTGAGACAAACGACACATAAGCAATTATTAAATAGGCATGCGGCTCTGCTCGGGCTGCTCGACTTAGATGCCAAGCGCAACGAGCTAAAGGCCCGACCACCGGCGGCCATAAAGTATAATTACGTCGATGGTGTATTGACTTGCGGTAAATGTGTACGCACATTCCAAGCCAAGATCGGCTACATCAGTCACCTGAGGGTGCACCAGCAAAACCCCCAACCATAACGTAAAAAAAAATTTGCAATGAAGTCACTAGAATCTATAATGCAGTCGCTTTGGCCGAACACGGCTAGGAGGATATATTATACTCTAATTAGTAATCATGTAAAAATATTAGTAATAAACAATGTATTATTAGAGGATAGTTTTAAAAAAAAAGGTAAATGTCCAAAGAAATCTGAAAGACCCTATAAATATAAATACCACACAATTAAACACAAATAAGCTTTTAGTTCTTAAGTTCCGATTTAAAAAGATTAGAACTTTTTTATAACGCAATTTCTACAAGAGAACGCCGATTTTTTATTTGTTACCTGACCTAACTTTTTATTTTTTCTCACTTTATTTTTTCAGTTTCATGTGTGCTACGGACATAATAAAAATACTTTTTATAAATATTTGTGTTGCCTTACCTAAAGTACAGGCCAAAGGAACGTTCCAATGGGGTAATAAACCGAGCTGTCAACAAGGATGCGGCTAACGTCGATATTGCTTATCTATGAATTACGCTTGCTCGATAAAACAGTATTATACATCTGCATTTATTATAGTACCGATTGCTATATTTATTAATATTTTCGGTTTAGGTATTATTTTAGAATTAGAGTAATAAAATAATGACCTAATTTATGTGATGTGAGTTATTAAATGAGTACTTAATAGATAACTGATTATCATAGCATGGCATATCATAGGTCATTATTAATTTCTAAACAGTCATTAGTAAAATGTTATAGTGGCATTTTTTAATAATGAGTCCCACATATTATGTACCTATATTATAAAATGCTTCGCGGATAAAACATCATTACTTGCTTATCAGTTGAGCAATGGAGACCATATTTTCTAACCTGGAGCTATTGAATTTGAAGGGTGATATTAACATGCAGACTCGGTGCTTTAGACATAAACATTTTGTCATTTTTTGACGAACTGAAAAGTGACCCGACAAAAGTTTCGCTGCTCAATCTCAATAATATAATAATCTGACAGATAATCTGCGTAGGTTACGACACACATCCCTACAAGCAGGTAGTAAAAGGGGCGGGGCCGGCCTAATGATTTATTGCCTCACCGGAACGTTCCTTTGACCCGTACTGTAGCAAAATGTTGTCAATACATATTGCGCTAATTTGAATAATTTATAATATTTCATTTCAAATAACAATTTAAGTGTATTTATGTAGTTATATAATTTATTAATAGAACTGTCCATTTGTACCAGCCATCGGGGGTTACCCGACCTTCCCTTACATCAGTTATCCTTTCGCCGTATTCGGAACCCGGATCGCTTGTAAAGAGGCAGTGTAAAAGCGTTTAAAGTGGTGACATTAAAGTTATCCAGCATGCCAATCAGTATCGACTCTGGCTTTGTGCATTTGACATGCTTTCACTGCTGTAGGCATTTTAGCAAAGGCTTTCTCCACAAAAGAGCTAACCACCGCTGTCGGTTTCATAGCAGAAATAGATAAACAGCTATTTCTGTTAGTTGTGTATACATACCTATAGCGAATACACGGTCCGACACGGCTCGAACTATCTTTACCATACAATTTACAATAATTACAATTCATTTTTTTTGTTTTCAAATATAATTCGAATAAAATTTAGTTACCTGTAACTATGAAATGTATTTATTCTATACTTACTTGTCGACTGCCTACTAAGAAAGGAGCATGCATTTAATTGTTTCTCAATATTGCACACCTAGTTTTATTTTGTAATTAATAATAAAAACTGTAAATTAAAAAAACCTAATGCATGCAAGTATTTGTAAATTGTAAATATAAGTAAGAAAAAAAATTATGATATTTTTCTCATTCAATGTAAAAAAATCCTAAATAAATCATAAAAATATTTAATTATAACTAAAATAATAAGATATGTAATAATTTCTAAATATGTTTCAAATATATGTTAAAAAAAGACTCAAATTTTATACAGGTATATTATAAATTATAATTTACTCTGGACCTAACGACCCAAGATTCACAACCAGTTGGAAATCCATCGTTTTGATATAAGATTTAGCTTTTGTTTGGTAAATGAGTCAATAGATCAGTAATCCAAATTAAAAATAACAGGGGTTCTAAGTTGGAACCTTGTGGGTTCTTGTTGGAACCAGATATTACGGCGAATATCGATACTCAAATTCCAAATTTACTACTACCTAGCTACGGTTCGAACTCCAACCCCCCCCCCCCCCCCCCCCCTCCTTCTCATCCCTTCATCGCGTCACGTCATGTTATCATATTATAGATTCTGCTAACTTTACTGCCCTCCCGAAACTCTGAAATGCTATTCCAGAAAAAAATAAAGGAACACTGCTTAACTGCAATCTGCCCCTGAATAATATGTATAAATAGAATTACACACCAAAAACGATGTCAAAGGTGGCTTATGAATGAAGATCGGCATGTTAGCCACAAAAATTTTGACCGTCTAATATAGAATTAATTTTAATCGTTGTTATTATGGCTTTCTATGCTGTTTCAATTCGATTGTATTCAAAATTATATTTTAGTTAGTGACATTCATATTTTATGTATAATATAACTTTATCCCCGGAGTATTTCAATTTGTATTTATTGCAATGTATTTTTCACTCATAATTATTATTAAATTTCTATCACGTCTTATTAAAATCCCTTTAAATACTTATTTTCTATTATATCAGTAATTCGGTCATTTCCAATAATATTTTCAGAGTATATAGATACATTAGTAGAATATATAAATGTATCGGAATATATCGATACATATGGACGTTTAATTAGTTCCTATTTATTCTATTTACTAGTAAATTATTATTACTATTAGATCCAATGACAAGTATTTTAAATTGTCATCATTGGACATACATTTTGTGATCATTTTGCATGTGCTCAGCATCTGATGACCTATTTTCGTTTACTTTTAAATACCAGACCTATTTTAAAAATTATATTTGCACAAGGTATTGTTTGACGTATGCACAAGCCATTGTTTGCTTGGTACGCTTACCTCAGTTTGGGCCTATACCTAGTTAGGCAGCATTGATCCGAGAACTATACTCGGCTGCGATGCTATTTATTTTTATATTGTTTAGTATAAAGCTTCTTATGTAATAATGTACTACAGTTTAAAATATTAATTTGATTTTGTGTAAATAAATAAATAAAATAAATATGGAAACATCAGTGAACGATCACATCTAATATCAGACCCAACGTGTTCAATGTACATCACTTGCGAGTGCCCAAATCCCAGCAGATCCGACTTCCATTTGGCCGTTGGAAATTTGACATTTCCCTCCAGCCCGGTAGAAGCGGTTAATACTTTAGTCAGTCACCTTGTCGCTTAAGCGTCCCGAAAAAAACAAGTGCGGCGAGACGGGTGAAAGGGAAAGGGTGACTTTAGGGATGATGAGGGGGTGAACGAGAGGGGCGTCTGTCCGCAGTGTGAAAGTGCGGTAAGTGCGCCAATGCACTTAGGAGCTCGGGAGAGGCGTCAGACAGACTAATGCAGAGTTCGAGCGTCAGACAATGTACGCAAATTTTAGTGTCTTTCACCTTATAGTGATCGTCATAATATTATTGCGTCGCTTACTTTGGTGAGGATTTAGTGAATTTATGCTTCACGGACTTGTCTGTCGAAAGGTTAGGTGACGACCAATGCATATATGTATTAGGTCCCTATCTATGAAGAAGCATAGAGGAAAACAGAATGGCTATTTTTGGCCTACTTTTCCAATAGCTGTAAATCATATACCAATAGAAAGATCTCTTTATGATAAGAAGTTTATACGGCTTTGAAGCAGCTAAATCCGTTTATTTGGCATACTTCCACGCCCTAATAACGTATGGCCTACTGTTTTGGGGAATGGCACCAAATTCAAAAAGAATGTTTCTTCTCCAGAAAAGAGCGGTACGCAGTTTATATAGTCTCACCAAGAAGTTCTTGTAAGCCGCTATTTGTAGAATCAGGAATAATGACTCTATTTTCTTCTTACATCTACCAAAATATTATGTACGCTCGTAGACAACGTAGACACAGAAGCTCCGGTGAATAGTGATTTTCATCATCACGATACGAGAAATAAATCCAATCTCCACATAAACCGACAGCGACTTAGCAAAGTGCGATACAGTTTTATTCACCAAAAATTGTCCTACTATAATAATATTCCAGAGCAAATGAAAAGCCTTGGAGAGGACCAATTTAAAAAGATAATTATAAATAATTTGGTAAGAAACCCAATTTATGGTATAAAGGAGTTTGAAAATTCTGAGTTTATTTTCCATGTTGATGATTAATGAAAAGCGTAAAAAAGTTTTAAACATAATGGTATTATGATAGCTGACATTCTAATTTTCATTTAATTTATTATAGGTACATCTTTTTTTTTAATATAAGACGGCATATTGCTGGATTGAAAATATATTTTTTTTTATTATTATTCTACATAGAATTTGCATTTCTATTTTAATATGTTATTCTCCCAGACACCTAAATTACATTAGTAAAATTTTGATTATTTGTATGTAGGTAATGTTGAATATAATATTACAGCCATGACAACTATCAAGGTAGTTATATTTTTAATATTTAAATTTTTAGAATTCAATTTTGTGACGCATCCAAGTGTAGGAATGCCTATCTACTGGAGTAGTTGATTGTATTGTATTGTATTGTATTGTATGTACAACCTTTATTATTAGTACGACTAATCTCAATTATGAATTATATACTATTAAATATGGCTAATTACCCGATACCCCCTGACCTAGGGCACCTAACACAACCAGGCAACGTATCTATATAATAAAAAAGAGTCGGGTTTTATGTATGTTACCTAATAACTCACGAGCGCCTTGCCCGATTTGAACGATTCTTTTTTTGTTTTGTTCGTAATCATTTCGGTGTTGCTATAGGATATAAAAAAATTGGAAAATCTCTCGGAAAAGTGAGAAAACTGTGAAAAACCGAAAATTATTTTAGTACTATGCTTGATCATAGATGGCGTTGCTTGACAAGAATAAAAATTCGAAAATCAAGATGGCGGTACAGTTAACATTTGACAGTTAAGTTGAATTTTACGATTTCTTGATAGCGTTTTCGTGATTCTGAAGGTAAATCAACTGAATTAAATGAATTTGTGTAACTCGTGAAGAGAGGTTCGAGCAACTGAAAGCGATGAGCGTCGCCAAAAATTGAATAAACCGGCACGGATCCGTAATGTTGCAGTGCGAAGACGATTGAATTTGAGACAAAACACATACAGAGAGGCAATCTATTATGACCTGACGAAACAATACAGCGATTATAAATGCATGCAAATTGGAGAAATGGACCATTTGTGCCAATATTGCAACAGTACCGCCACGAGCCACTCGCTTTGTGTTGCGCAGGGGGTAAAATGAGATTGACACCATTGGTTCCATTAGGATCGTTCGTGTCTGGAAATGCACCAGATTCTAAGCATTTTATGTCTAAAGGTGCGTACGGATAGCGCGTTCCTGTGTTACGCGTAGTTGGGAAACACTGTCCACGCGTACATTGGATACGCGTACAGCTGCTGTACGGACCGCCGCGAACCTGTACGCGAGGTCAATCGATCCAGAGCGCTCCGCAAGCCCCAGTCATTCGCCATGACTCCGACAAACTTAGCGGTTGCGTGCACCATCACTGCTGCGGCATTACTCATTATTCAACACATTTTAAATAAAAAAAAGAGAAACAATCGGAAACCTAGATGGTGGATGAAAAAATTGTATCGTGATTGTATTCAGATGCAAACCACTTCGATTTATAATACATCATTAGCTCCTGTAAAAAAATATATAAAAGTATATAGGCTATTATAAATATGTCAATTTCTTTTTATGATTCAATGTACCTATACAATGCGTAAATAAACAATTTAAAAAATTACCTGATCCTGTTAATGAACTTTTTTTTGATTTTGCTCCTTTCTTTTCTATTAGTTGCTAATAAAGTTTTCATCTTCTTTTTTTAATTCAGCTATTGGAATTTTCAGTTCATTTGAAATTGCCTTCCATGCATCTTGGCGTAAATCGTTATTTCGATAATCAGGTAGTTTGCTATCCCACAAGACCCGGTGAAATTTATAAAGTTGAATCAATCTGATAATATTTTCATTATTGAAACTCGAAGAACACGCGTGTCTATTTATTTTGCCGTCCAAATATAGCGTACCCGGTCGTGTGCGTCCTCTTTGACGCGCGACCAAAAACCGACAGACGGCGGCTCGCGTGCGAACTAGCTCGCGCGGTACGCGTTCCCCAAGAGTGTACGCGTAGCTGCAAGTATGGACATGACGTTCCGGACACGCGTAAACTGACTACGCGTACCAGTGTACGCGCTATCCGTACGCACCTTAACATTCTCTGTCAAACAAAATCGTACTTTTTACACACTTTTCTCCTCCATTTAGGACACAAATGGTAATTGATGAAACTGCTCTTTTGGTGAGACAAAAAATAAACAATCAGACTGCTTTCAATGAAGAATTTAAACAAACAATGCAAATTTCAAACAACTGTGGATGAAAATTACCTATGTTAACGCCATCTGCTGCTAAGCGAACAAATTCGTGGCGAGACGAAGTTCGCCGGGATCCGCTAGTTTTTAATAATTGTTTAAACGAAAACCATCGCAGAATATGCGAATCGATAAAGTATATACGCTGTATGAGTATAAACTATACATTCCTAAGAATGCTCGAGGTTGTCAGCAGTATATGGAGGAAAATACTGGGACATGTTGCTTGAACTTCGTTATGTGTCTCTTGATTTAATTACCGCTCTGTTTGCTGACGTATGTAATATGCTAAGGTCAGCTGTCCAACATGGTGCACCCAGTGACCATACATCTTAATATACTATCTTTTATGGATCATACCTGCAAGTAATATATTTGAAATAAATAATTGGTATTAAAGTTTTTGTGTAATTAGCCATATTTAATAAGATTCAGAACTCGGAAACGGCTCATAATTGAGGTAAGTTGTGGTAGTCATAAATAATCTAGATAAATAGATCTTTTCAATAGTAAATATGTTATTGTTATTAGAGAGGTGGGCCCAGCGCTCATACATTTTTCCCATTGTCCTTTAGTCCAAGAAATGTATCTATTATCTATGCAGTCTTTTAAAGCATTTTATTAAGGTATCAAATGTACGAGAAAATCTATTAAGAGCAAGATCACACATTTCTTGTCCTTTAGAGCCGTTTTTATTTAAAAAAAATGATAAGAGCCCAGTAGTGCTTTTCCCTATAGAAAGCCGTGTTGATGTTCCGCGATTATATCATGATTTCGGAATTATTTTTGTATCCTCTCTCCGAGGTAGGCTTCGATAACTTTGTCTATATCGGACAAAATGGATAGAGCAATATAATTGCCAAAATCTTTATGAAGGGTTACAGGAAAAAACGTTGAATGAATATTAACATCAAGATGAAACACTATTTTTCTGAGGTATAAATTTAAGTAGGTAAACTGTATTTTTTGAAGAAATTCAATTATATTTTGTTTAGAGACAAAAACATTTTATTCCCATTCAAGCAAATTCTGGCTAAAGGGTCACATTTTAAGTTAGTAAGGAATTTTTAAAATATACTAACTTTTGGTATACAAATTTTTAAAATATCCGAAAAATGGAAAATTTTAAAAAGTTGACATTGATCGTTTTCCCCCGTTTCTCTTCTTGTAGGTGGGTCGCAGTATAGAGGTATTTATTGCACCTGGAAGTCGCCCCGTCTTTATACAGAGATTAAATACATCACAGTACTGTGCTGTTTCCTGTGATGATGGTGAAGGGTTCGTCCACTGTAGTCGACAGCTCTAGTCTAACTATGTAAGCAAATACCACCTCACAAAGAGGCAGGGGTCAAGGTAAACATAAAATTACTGTATCCAAATATTTAATGTTTGAACATAGGGCGTGATGAATTAGAGGTATATTTTCACATGTTTCTGTTTCCATCTCATGACTACAACTATGGGATTATAATCTGATCTAATATCTGCGCCAGGGTAGGTTTTAGCACTTAATATACCGTTTCGGTATCGCCTGTTAACCATAAAATAGTCAATTTGGTTCCGTACTATACGTTGAGGGGTGTGCATTGGTGAGGTCCAGGTGTACAGCCAACGCGGTGGCAATTTGAGATCACGCTACTGGCAGAATTCTATCAGGGTAACTCCTCTCGCATTATGCATACCCAACCCATACTTGCCTGTCACTCCTGGAACAGCATTCAATCTCATCCACTTCGTCTTGCGGTTTTTGCTTGATGGGCGCGTTGCCAAAAGGCTTTGGTCGAAAGGGGTATACAGTCCATTACACAGTTTGAAACTTTACTACTCAGCAGTATTGTTACTCCATAAGTTTCCGATGGTTTTTCGTCTGCCGAATAGTATAGCACCTTACGTCCGAGTTCAGATGTTTGCCTTTACCTGGCCATCTAGGTTCGCTGATTCCCATTATATCAATCCTCAAACGGTCCATTTCCTTAATTATGTTCGGAAGCTTTCCATTATGTTTTAAGCTTCCAGCATGCCACGTTCCTATACTAAGAGTTTTCCACCCGGAGAATCTTAGCTTTCTTGACCCATTAAAGGTCCGCTGGGCACTCGGGGCAGTGGCTATTTTTGACTTTTCCGTTGCTAACTACTAGGGATATATAGTTTGGTGGTCTCCCGTTGCCTTCTGCACTAGACATTTTAGGTCCATTTAGGACCTTAGGCCGCTGAGACCTCTTCAACCGTTTGCTCAGTTGAGAATGGTTATAACGCCATTGACTCGGTCGTCAGAGACTAGTCTGTTATCTAGCAGGGAGCACCACGACGTCCCATTTATAGTATATGTAAATGATTTACCTATGTATTTTAAAAATATAAATATAAGGATGTTTGTCGATGATATTAATTTAATTGTTACCGGTAAAGTTATGTAAGTTGGTTTGAGGGCAACCACCTTACACTAAATGCATCTATAAGTAATTTCATACGTTTTACAAATCACCAAAATCGGAATCGTGGTTCACCAATAGTTTTTCAATAAATAGCACTGCTATTCCTCTTTGTATTAGATTTTATGGCGTTCGTGTCGACGATGTTTTGATATCGACCTTCAAATGTGAAAACCTCGAAAGTAGATAAGGTCGGGCATATTTTGCTTTGAGTATTTTAAGAAGGTCGTTGGATGCAATACAAATAAAGAATGTGTATTTCAGCTATATTTAAGCTATCTTAAGTTACGCCATTACAATTTGGGTAAATTGTTATGCATAATAGGGAACCTATATTTATACATCAAAAGGGAGCGCTTCGAATATTTGCAAAGTAGAAAAGGGAAGAGTCGTGTCGACCCATTTTTACAAGGCTAAGGGGTCTTACTTTATAACATCACTTCATCTCAGATATTGACCGAGTTTTATAAGAATAAAGACACTAGTTAGGTATATAAATGCCTATCTTCCGATGTCTATCACAATAACCTAAGAAGTTGTTGCATTTTTAAGACACTTTTATTAGCTAGACCTGTGTGTGTATCTATTAATTTACAGAATCTTGCAAGTTGTATTTTAACCACTTCTGATAGTCCTATCAAAATGAAACTTGGCAAATGTGTTTTGTTCTGACGACCATACAATAATATGTTACGATCGAGCTGATCCGATGATGGAGGCGGAAGGTAGCCACAGGAACTGCATAACGAAACAAAGTATCCGAGCTGTGTTTGGGCTTGTTGGAATCCGCTTAATATATACTCTGGTTACGAATAATTTCCAGGGTCTGATGATAAAGTCGGAAGGTGGCTCTAGATTTCTATAACGGAACAACGTATCTTAGCCTTGTTTTGGGGTTTTTGGAATCGTCTTGAGATGTACTTTGGTCGTAAATGGTTTCCAGGGTATTCGGTACATATACCTCAATAACGGTACAATGATTGCTTAACGTGTTTGGGCTTGTTGGAATCGTCTTGAGATGTACTATATTTATGATTGTGATAAGACTAATAGTACTGTATAGTCTTATCACGTTTTGTGATAAGACTAAACACGGAAAATATATATTTTTTAAAATACTAAATATACACACTTTTGTGAATACTGTACTAAAATGCAAAAAAAAAAACTTTGTTATCACTATTTACCCCGTTAATGACTTTTGTACGCCATCTTTGTAATTAACTGTATTATTTCAGTGTAAAAGTGTTGGGGTGCGAAAGGTTTTTAAGCTAATATAATTTTTTATTGCCCAGAAATATTCTTCCATTTTTTTTAGTTTGAATGTCCTTAAGACGCGCTATTAAAGAAAAAGAAAAGAAAATTTGCAATGACAGTTCTTGTGCAACGTACGTGCACTTAAAATTACTGCTACCAGTTGATCATGTATTACAAATGTGTTATTATGTACAATTCCAACTTCTTGTAATCGCATCTAAATTATAGGGGGGAAAAAAAGACTAGAAATTGCGATATGCCAAATTCGGTTTTCAGTTGAATCCTAATACACCCACGACGACGACAAACCTGCTTTCACAATGAATAAAATTGTCGAAATCATTAATAAATATAAAAACAAAAAATACACACTTGAAGACGGAATCGATCCCATTCTCTTCGCAACGAAAATGATCGGTTTCGGAGATTTGACCGAAAGGTCAAAACTGACCCCTCTTTTGGTTCTAGGGTTATTTCACACGTTTTCTATTATTTACATCATTTTGGCCATAATTCTGAGCGTCGGAAGATTATCGGACTACAGTCTGGAGTTACAGAACTTCACTGCTCTAGTCCTGGAGACTCTAGTGTTGTCAAAAATTACCACGTGGACCGCAGGAAGAAAAATTCTCAGAAACAGTATCGATATAATTAAATCATACATCGACGACATCAAGGGGAAGAACGACGACACCGAAAGAATTATGCAAAAATGGTTGAAAATCGCTTGGATTATTTCGCGGTTATATATTTTAAATGTGGTAAGTACAAATAAAATATTTCAAAACTGCACAAAAAAGAAATAACTTCACTAAATTTTAATTAACCTAAATACCAGCATTGAAAAAAATGGCCTAAAATAACAGTGTGGGGCATACCTACATATAAAATTCATATAAAACGCACAGCACTATATTTTTGGCCCTTGCTTTTATTTTTTATCAAGGGTTTGATGGTTTTAACGAGGGAAAACCAATTGTTCCTTAGCATCGAGAATTTAGGTGCATAAAATATATAATGGGCCGGTTGCGTTTCTTTGTGAACTGAAATTCAACCGGAACGAGACAGAGTGATACGTTAGAACGGAATATGAAATGAACTATCGTCGATTTTCCCGCACCAAAACTACCTGTCGAACGTACAGACGACCGAATAAGTTTGGACACATTTCGTACTGCTTTAGCATCGGTGGGTAGTTTTACTGCTCTGTCTCGTTCAAATGAACTAATTTCCGATTTTATTTCAAGAGAAACACAATCGAGCCCAATGACTTATGCTCAAATAGATAAATCTACTATCAAAGTGCATTCCCTGAGGCATTATGTTTGATTTTCAGGAATCCTGCTTATTAAAAAAATAAATATCGTAATTACCATAATAAGTTTCGTTGTTCACTAAGTTGAGAAACTATATAGTTAACTATTAGCGAGTTAATTTTAGGTCACGGCATCATTACAGCTGAAGCTCCCTTTATAGCTCGTTTTTGTGGCGAGGAACCACAGTGGAACAGCCGCGAGCCTTCGTACTAAACGAATGGTTGTATTGTGACAATATCGGCTTGGAATATATAGCTAGGATTATTTGTTTTCATTATTTTACGTAGAAATATTACAAAATGGACGTCGCGTCTTCGTCTCATCTTGAGCATGGACGCGCTGGAAATAAAAGAAGTGAGGGGGCCGTCCACATATTACGTAATCACCGAGGGGTGGAGGGGGTTGGAACTAAGGATTACGCTTAATTACGTGGGGGTGAGGGAGCGCCCGTTCTGATTACGTAATCAGCTTTGGTCACCGCATCGCAATTTTTTTTGGTCTAAACCTACACGGAAATACCGCAGTGCCGCGCCGAAGATACTTAAGATTAGAAGATCTGTAAAACAAAGCAAAGAGTTGTAATTACTTGAATTAATAAAGTACGTTTTTAAAAGCATTCTAAATTATTTTTTTCACCTACCGTCTTCAAACACTTTACAAACGCTGGGTTCACGATTCTTCACATTTTCCGCAAATTCGATTGATTACGTAATCTTGGGGGGGAGGGGGGATAGGCAGGTCGCTGATTACGTCTGTTGACAGGGTCACAGTATACCAGACAGTAGCTTCTCTTGGAACAAAATTGAAATCAAAGCAAATACGTCACGAGTCGTAAGGGCTCGGATATGGTCGCCAGATTTCCTGCTACTCGACCCAGGCGGATAGCCAAATGCTCGAAAATGTCACCAGCCTTTACCTGCGCGTAATGCTAACCGTTCGTGTTCTTCGGGACGTACCCCTCTGTCCACATTCCTCGCACCCTCTTCCCGCAATGCCCTGTAGCTCGAGAGTATAGCTACTGGTTGGTATACTGTGACATGGGGGAGGGGAGGTCGAAATTCCCAAAAACGTGATTGCGTAATATGTGGACGGCTCCTGACATGAATTCGCTGACATATAGTCGTAAATCGCTACAGGAGTATTAACCTTATATTTTTATTTCAGATCTCATCCCAGATCGTCTACATTCTGGACCCCTTCATCGCCGATGCGTCATCCGCTCATGAAAAGCCATCCATATGGCCTGTACAACTCTTCCGTGACAATTCTGGCTCCTACTACGAGTTGAACAATATTATTATCGCGTACTGCATAGCCGTATCAGGAATATTCTTCGTGTGTTTCTTCAACTTTTACCTCTATTTAATATGTTTAATATGTGCACGATTGGAAATTCTACAGAAAGATATCAAGGACATTGGAAATGAAATAATTCGAAATGAATCAGAAACTCATAAAAATGCTAACGTCGACCACCGATTAAGAGATTGGATTGAGCGTCATCAAATAACATACAGGTTGGGCACAATTTAGCCTAATTCTCCCAAATGTATGTAGTCGCCTGTACAGACAAAGTCAAACCTATTCACTGAAATGTCCTGGAAACCAACGTCATGAATCTTAATACTACTACTGGGAAAATCTATTACTGGCTATACCTCAGCATTCATTGTCTTTCATCCAGGTCTTTCGTAGTGCAGGTGGCCCGACTCTGAAATTCCGTGCCTTTACCCATAAGACAACTTGAAATCCTGAGCGGGTTTAATAA
This sequence comes from Micropterix aruncella, assembly GCA_944548615.1. Classification (NCBI taxonomy): domain Eukaryota; kingdom Metazoa; phylum Arthropoda; class Insecta; order Lepidoptera; family Micropterigidae; genus Micropterix; species Micropterix aruncella. Next base: position 16,142,125 of record OX155965.1, read on the forward strand.
ATCTCTAAAAAGACATTTACTCAACTTATGAACACCCCCCTCCCCTCCCATCTCCTTTGCTTGTCCTGCAGGCACTCTTGTTTTGCTTGTCTCGTCTCTTATTTTACTTGTAGTAATATGCTTCTCAGTCTATAACTTTGTTTAAAATAGAAAAAAATATGGAATTTCTGGTATTAAACTCTAAATAGTTTAAAAAATATATGTTTTACTAAGTTTTAAAGACGCTCATTGACGAAAATGTATCTTGGCATCCTCAAGTAACTGAGGTCATTCGTAAAGTCTTTGCAAGTCTCCATTCTTTTAAACGGGTTTAGAATCTCCTATCTCTTTGTATTAAACGCCAAATGGCACAATATTTTGTTTTACCGATAATTAACTACGCACATGTGACCTACCTAGACGCGAATGAAGAACTACTCGGTAAGCTAGAAATGATTCAAAACGCGTGTATTCGCTTAGTTTATTCCCTGAAGAAGTTTGATCACGTATCATCGTTTCGCAGGCAAATTGAGTAGTTTACCATTTATCTTATGTTATTTTATTTTATAGCTAACTTACAGATAGTAAATATATGATACTAGTATTTACTATCCTATGAATAGTTTTCAATGCTTGCATTACAAATTAATAGAAATAACATGAACACGTTGATAGTAGAAAAAAATATAATAAAGCTCACAATAATATAAGGGTAAGAAAAGTAATAATTAAATAAGTTGTTAATAAGGTTATTTGGATAGAGCAAAATAGAAGTATGAGTAATTGGATAATAATATTTATTACACATAATATAATATAGTATGTTATAATATAATAATCATATAATACAGTACATTAGGATGGCATTAGACAATGTCGGGATTTTCACATACTCGCCCTACTTTTCCGTCTACTACAATCAAACAGGCCTACTTATTTGTATAATCTCTTCTCTCCGCTTCCATCCAATGGCCTTCCATTGCGCTCTCAGGAAAATCTATTACTGGCTATACCTCAGCATTCATCCTTTTTCATGTTTAGGTCTTTCGCAGTGTAGGTGGCCCGACTCTGGAAATCCGTACCTTTGCCCATAAGACAACTTGAAAACCTGCGCGGGTTTAATAAATCTCTAAAGAGACATTTACTCAACTTATGAATACCTCCCTCCCCACCCATCTCATTTGCTTGTCCTTATATTCCATTCCTCCCTTCGATATCGAGTTGGCATTCTTTACTAATCACTGTTTTATATTATTTGCTATGACTATTATATAAGTGTAAGTACATCTATGACTTGTAAATCGATTTGCCCACATAAACCTTTAGTCGCAATTGGGTAATTGCGACTAAAGGTTAGTCGCAACTCCGGCCATACCGACAGGGTTGGCGGTAATTCTTTATCTTGAGATAAAAACTGGGAATCGTATGGAAATAAGTGACAAGATAATATTGAGTTAAGGGAAAATGAAACTAGACATAAATCAGCTTTCATTAAAAAATATTACGATCTTTGTAATCTATTTTTTTTTGGTTTTTGATTGAAATTAATTGTTTTAAAGTCTTGGAAAAAAAGGTAGGTTCGAATTCAATATCCCATGTTTCGATAAAATGTTTCGATTTATATCGATATCTGAAATCTATACTATTAAACACTTATACGTACGTGCTGACAACCTATAAAATTAACTCTTTATAGCCTATATGTTCGACGTCTTCGATGAATATGTAGCTAGTTTAGTAATGAATCATCCGAGGTAATTTTGGGCCAACTATGCAGTATACTTATATGATATCTCTGGAGCTGGGAGAAAATATAAGGTCACTTTCAATGGTATACCAAACTTACATATAACGCATGAGATTTGAAAAGCCACAGAGTAAATCTGTCAAAAATCACTCGTGAATTGATAAAAATTTATTGGTTGTTCAAGACTTAGGAAATCATTTTTAAGAAACACCCTTAACTTCAAATTTTCACATATCGGTACAGGTTTACTAGTGAATATGTTAATCGTAACTTTCAAGAAACGGGACCCTAGTTGCGAATAACTATAGTCTGTCCAAAAGCTCCTGGCACGCGGAGTTATAAAACGCAGGAACGGAGTAGTGCATATTGCGCGCTCTCTTGCACTTACAGGTCTAATGTAATTGGTTGATTATATTTTAACATTGAACTAACTACCAAAAAATATTTAACTTTGTTCTAATATATATTGTTCTGACAATGAATTGTACTATTTTGACTATGTATTTTTATATTAAATTTTATATTACTTAACATATATTAAATATTGTTTTATTCTTTTAATTTCTTTTATTTCTAACTTTTTATTTCTTTTTCTACTTATTACTTTATTTCTCTCTTTATTTTAGTTTTAAGACTATTCTGTTTGTCATTCTCTATTTATTCGAATGTTATGTACCATTTTAATCCGATTTTATAATGGAATAACATTTTATTTATTACGTTATTTATGTTTATTTGGAAGTTTACTTTAATTAGCATCTTACTAAAACTTTTACCTAATTTATTGTAAAATTGGAGTCCTGTCCACCCTAAAACAGGCTAGTACCAGTTGGAGGACAGAATCTAATAAGCAAAAGGTTAAGGTTTTGCCATTCGGTTCCTGTTATTTTTGTAAGCAAAATCAATGTTTCATAGTAATTAATTCTTAAATAAATAAATAAAATGGCGGGTGTAGGCCTCAATGGCTCACTACGCCCGCCATAATACTCGTAAGTGCAAGAGAGAGCGCAATATGTCCTACTCCCTACGTTTTAAAACTCCGCATACCAGGAGCGTTCGGACAGACTATAGTCACATTCGCTCTCGCCTCGACTAAGTACTCTGTGTACTAGGACTCTGGCCTTAGGGTTAGTTTCCCCTAGGAATCAACCTTCTGGAGCTCCTGGACGGTCTGCGTACCGTGCGGGGTAAGCCAATCGACTGTGCACTCTGACTAACAGTCGGGAGAGTCTGGAAGCAGTACTGTTTCCTATAGAGCGGGGGTGGTTGCGGACCTTACGGCGACTGCTCTTGAAACGACCATCGGCTACCCGATCCTGGGTGAACAGCCGGGCGAAGGATGCCGTGGTCTGCGATAGATTCGGTATACACCGTTTCACCGCTTCGTAAGGGAGAGGACTGCGCAAGCGACCTCGAACTCGTAACCAATTGAGAGACCGGAGTAATCTAGTCGCAAATGGAAGCAAGGACGTGAGTGTAAGCCCGCTGGGTTACAATCCTGGCTATCTCGCGGTTAAGGCGTTGGCTTCTTGCGGGCATGTGGCGGAGCTTGGCGGTGGATTGTTTTGCCCAAGTCTTCTGCGTTCACTTCACGGGAGAGAGAACGATTAATCGTTAAAACTTCCTGAGGTGACGGGTTCGCCCGTTGTAGTTGACAACTCTATATGTTACGTTGCACTAATGTAGGCGGCAAATTCTTCCATTTCATGATACTTTTTATGTTACTTTTCGTCAGTCTGTATGAAACATTATATTTTAATTCAAATGTATTTTATTCCAGCTTGCATGAAGCAATTGATAATTTATACTGCTATGATACATTTTATTTAACCTTCACTTCAATTTTAATGTTATGTTCCGAAATGGCTTTCGTCATACAGGTAAAAATAATAACAATAATGATTAAAATCGAATTTGATAATTTACTGTCGAAATATTACATTAAAATTCCAGGGAATCATGGAACCAAAATTTATTATTTTTGGAGCGGCTTGCGCGTTGCAGTTATTCGTCCACTGCTGGATTGGGGAAACTATACAAAATTACGTGCGTATCTTTCAGGAAATTAATAAATATTTCCTTCACAGCTACGACTTCCAAAGTATTTTTGAGGTGAACCTAATATTTCCACAGGCCGAACGCATAGAAATGGCAGTTCAGACCCTCCCTTGGTATTTGTGCGACCCGAAGCAAAAATTCGCGGTAAAATTAATTATTGCCAGAGCGCAATTACCAATGAGGTCGAAAGCCTTCTTCATTCCAATGTCTCTCAGCCTTTACGTTGAGGTATAGTTATTTATTTTTATTTTTAGTTTATTTTGTCATGAAAAATATCAGTATTCAATAGGAAAAAATATTCTATTTTGGTCTATTTTAAATGTAATTTGTTTATTTATTTCAGCAACTAAGGGTAGCATACTCTTTGTGCACCCTTATATCCAAAACAACTTAGAAAACGTTAAATTAAAGAATTCATTTTAATGATTTATTGCACTAATAATAACACTAATAATAATTTTGCTTATAATTGCACTAATAATAATTTGTTATATTTTTCTTTGATGTGACATTTAAGTATCTACACATTCAATGCGGTAAAACGACCGTCTAATTTAGATTTTAATCTATGCAAAATTTGTTTTTGTTAGATAGATGTAGAATAATAATTAATAGCTACTTGATAAGGTTATCACGCAATATTGTTAAATTATTAAAGTACTTATATGCGTATTTTTACTAATTATTATATATTATTAGTTAATATTAAAAATTTATATTTATTTTCAATTGTTGTAAAATTATTATGTTTAACAGTTGTAAAATTATTTTGGTGTAGTGTAAATTTCATTTTAACTTAATTTATTTCAGTTTCTTTTTGATTTTGGAAGTTATGTATTTTATAACCATTTGTATTGGTGTTCTCTTTAGAACAGGCTCTGCCTAGTTAGGAGCAACACAATCTATGTTTAAGTGCTAATGGCGAAGTGTTTGTGGACTAATAAATAAATAAATAAAAAATGTTTTTTATGTATTTTAAAAAATATATTTTTGAAATAAATTCAGTTTTTCAGGTAATATACATTTTAATCTATCGTATATCAGTCCTCATAATGTTGGGGGGGGGATGAGGCGTGAAAATTAGGTACTTTTCGGTCATAAAATCGACCAGAGGGTCAAAGTATGCATGCCTTATCAACCACTATAATCTTTCAATTCAAATTATTGTTAAAATAATGAAATATAAGGAAGCATCGTAGAAAAAAAATTATTAGTTCTTCATACGAAGCAAACATGAAGCTAGTTCTCGCTCTTGTACTTTTTCTATGTTGTGGTCATTTAACAGTCATCTAGTGTTCAGTTTTTCTAGTGGTCACATTTGGTATAATGGAGATTTTGTACGCAGATAAAAAATACACTTTTGACTTTTGGGACAGCGACTTCCAGAGTGACGGTTTGTTTTCTTTAGTGTGCAGCCCTGTGGCTAATAAAATAAAGTATCTGGTAAAATACCTAGAGATTTCATCCGTTAAGATTTAATTCGTCGGCGAAAGTTTCAAACTTCGGTTGCCAAAAAACAAAATGACAATAGCAATAGACTCGTCCCATCAGTAGAAAGGAAGGCAGCGAAGATGGATGAATGAATGAATGTATTGTGTCGCCTAAGACAAGTGTGGTTCTGAGATGGTGTCCCCAATACACCATGGGGCACAATTTTAATGTTGAGGAGCTTCTGCGTTTAAGGAAGGGAGGAGAAAGGATATATCAATCGACGAGTATACTTAGAGTCGTTAGGTATAGGACATTAAGAGGGTAAGCAAATTAATCCCGTAATTTCATTTAGAAACTTTATTTTTTTTTGCATTTTAATAAATAAAAGTAATAAAAAATATATCGTCATTATCTATTTTTATTATATCTTACATTACAAAACCAACGAAATAAAAATAAACGGCCCGAAAATTTATTTATTTATTATTTATTTATTTATTCAACAGGGAAAACATACAGCGCTACAAAAAATATTGCAATTACATTAAATGCAATATTTCTGGGCGATGACATAACAATAGTTTTAGTTAGTTAAGTCACCAATACGCACAGTGCATACTGTGTGGGTTGAAAGCGGAAAACGAAAGGAAAAGGAAGGAATGGGTGTCAATATTTTAATTTATTTTATTTTATTTTATTAATTTTAGGTATCTTACAGCTAGGTATACGGTTATTACAAATTAATATGTATATAAGGCCAATTACAATGTTCCACAAGTAAAAATGTATGAATAGATATATAAAAGGGGGAGAAAAAAAAGAAAAACAAGTAGACTAAAAAAAAACTAAACAAAATAGAACAAAGGATTAGCCAAAGAAGGCGTCAGCCAGTAACTTCTTGAGTTGCTGGACTGACATATTAAATAAGTCAATGTCATATTGGGTAGCTATGTACATCATTGAAACTTTGGCTTGCTCTCAATAGATAACTGTTTAGCCTGTAATTGGTGTTAGCTCTGGGGATAAGCAGGGTGCATGGTCTTCTGATCGGATCAGCAGAGACCCTCAACCCAACCTTCTCCAATAAATCCTGGCAGTCAACTGAGCCATTTGCTATCTTCAATAGGTAGGCGACATCTGCAATATGGCGTCTTGTGGCTAAAGGTAAGAGGTGAAATTTATGACAACGTTTAGTGTAGTCTGGAAAGAATTTTTTTACTTTAAATTGTAGGTGTCGTCCAAAACGTCTCTGAATTCGCTCAATGCGGGTAATATAAGTGTTATAGCTGGGGTTCCAGATTTGTGATGCATATTCCAAGTGACTACGTACATATGCACAATAAAGAATTTTAATGGTTTTAATAGATTTAAACTCAGATGATAAACGCAAACCAAAACCTAATGTTCTTGATGCTTTGCTGATGACACTATTGATGTGCTCATCAAAGAGTAATTTAGTGTCAAAGATTATACCTAAATCACGGATTGAGTTTACTCTAGTAATATTGATATTCTTAAGTGTATAAGAAAAAAGAAGAGGTTGTGGCTTACGAGTGAAGGAACATAAATAACATTTGGATACATTTAAGTCCAATTTGTTCAACAAACAGAAACGGTCAAAACGATTGAGATCTTCTTGCAAACGTTGTGCACTTTCTTGTGAGTTAATCGGACAGAGTATCTTCATGTCGTCAGCGAGCGGTCCCAATAGGGATCCTTGGGGTACTCCAGAAGGGATTTGCATATTTTAAGTATTAATGTGTAGTACAAAAAATAAGAAAATTTACTGATTAAAAGTTAAAACTAATCTATAAAGTTAAAAAACAAAGAATGAAAAGCCAAATAGTCCCTAAGACGTAAGTAAGTATCCCATGTGAAATGTATATGTCGCACTTTCGATTAATTTTAAGTATATGCTGTCTTTATATTTATCCTCTTTCATGTATAAAAATTGGAATTCTGGGCATACCTAGTACAGACGCGCGGGACTTCAAAAGTGCGGGTAAAACGAGCCACGCGTGGTGGTACGTGAAAAGATAGATTCTGTATGAAATACGGGTTTTCCACGTTGTTGTGGATAATTTTATAATATAATACTCGGGCAAACAACCCATAAAATAATCGTTATATATGGAATAAAAATGTAAGGTTCCAAATTTAAAAAAAACGGGATACATTTTATTAGTACCTACTACCTTTGCATAAAAATAAAATTAAAAAAAAAATTTCAAAATCATTAGAACCGTTATAGAGAAAACAATATTTTACTATGGTTTCAATGGTAGCTACCCCATTTTCTCTGCCTATAAACATAATTACAAAACTGCAAAAAGACTTAAGGAGTAAATATATTAAAAGGAATAAAAAACACACTTACCGTTACAAAAAGTAGATATTTTTTATTATTTTTATTAAGGTTTTTTATGAAATATTTATATTTTATGTATTTATCCCAGTATATACATATATTTTTTCAAAATTCACTCCATTAGGCTTTTTATTTGATACTAAACACGATATATTTATGTTAAAATTTAGAGATTTGGACATTTAGGCAACTAGGGACTTAATATTTTGAAAGTTAAGGTACTCACTCTATTTCATTTGGAATGACATTGATTCTAACAATACCGCACACTTCTATAACCGTTTGAGCGTTTAGAAGTTATGGTGGATTAAAGAAAACGAAAAACATACATAGATGAACCCTGAACACATGACACTCCGTTTTAATCAACTTTTAAAAAGGATGAGCTTATCAAATTCGGTTGTATGCATTTTCTTAAATGTTTGTTAACTCACAACTCCATCATATTTTTTTTATTTTATTCAACTAACAACAGTCATTCACATTTGTGTGAAAATAATACATAATACAAATAGACCTATATTACCATTAATTACTACAAAACTTTATAAATAGTAGCAAAGGGAAAATGACAATCAAAATTACACTAATAACTTATTAAACCAAGCAACCATACCAACTAAAACAAATTAAACTATAAGTTTAAAAACAAATGAAACTATAAGCTAATGCAACAACAAATCGCCTATTTTTTTCCTAAAACTAACCAACGTGGCGGAAAATATGTCGAGGTCATTCGAAGCTTTATTATAATATAAACATGACCGTCTGAAAAAGGTATTTTTCGCATAGTTCGTGTGAAAATAGGGTATATAAAATGTATCTTTTAAACAAGAAGAGGGAGACCGAAGAATTTTAAAAAGAATTTTGCCCAAAAGGGGTGCAGAATTAATATGATTATTTAAAATTTTATATAGGAAGATATTGTCTAAGAAGGCACGTCTTACATACAAAAAGTGTACTTTGTGTTTTGTCGCTCTCTCTGCATAATCCGTAGACATGTTACCTGTCCCATTTATAAACCGATTTGGAAATTTCTTTTTTTATTTAAAAGATATACTTCCAGATTGGTCCCATTTTTATCAAAATCTTTTTCTGATTATGGGATCCATGATAATTGAGAGAACTCCTTAAATATGTTTATATGAAGTTGAAAATTTACGTGTTGGTTCTGTTTCGATGACTATGCATTTTTTATGGTAAGCATGACCTGATTCTACACCCAGCATTGGCTCCCGACGAATGAACTCAACAGCACAGACACAAAATTTTGTATACGCATTCAGTTATGATAGCCCTTTCTAAGTTTCACCATGACATGGCTGCTGCAGCCAGGGTTGGTTCCCGACTAGGGGCCTTCTTAACGGTCAATAACACAGATACGACATTTTGTATACGCATTCAATTATAATAGCCCGCCCTAAGTTTTTTGAGTTTCATCATGACATGGCTGTTGCACTTATAGAAATTTCTGGAGTCGTTTTATTTTTTGTTAAAATTTTGTATTATTCGTTGGTCAGTCGTGTAAAAATAACTCTACATAGATACTCCAAACAGGGTACAAAGGATAGTGGGCAAAAATGTACGGGAGCTGGTCCAAGCGTCGCCAAGGATGAATCATATTATATAACGTGACCATACGTCCCTCTTTGGGTGGGACAGCCCCGCTTTCAGGCTGTCTGTCCCGCTGTCCCCAGCGAGAGCAAAAATGTCCTGCTTTCGCAAACACATCAAAAGATAATTTAAGCCCAAAAGATGACAAAATCACAAGCTGTAATTCATGTTGCTGCTTAAGACCGTTTGGTGGAGTTGTTCAAACACTTCCGTGATAACAATGTCAACTGTACTAACTTTCGTATAATTATTGAGTACATTTTATGTCTGCCTGGAAGTAACGCACCTGTAGAAAGTTTTTTATCTCTAATGAATAAAATATGGACAAGCGAAAAAACAACTGCAAGACAAATATAAAACAACTGCATAGATATCTACTTATTATTATCTAGTAATAGTAATATCATGTTTTTCATTTTTGAATAATAAGTAGTAAAAGACCAATAAGTTTTCTTTACTACAAAATTTTGCAGGCGTCCCGCTTTGACGAAAAAATTAATGGTTCACGTTAGTCATATACCAAATGGATGAGTACAATGTAGCTTTCAAACATGCAGAAGGGCATCAAAATCTATCCTGGGAATTTCGAGAAATGAGAAGTTTATTTTTGCCTTGGAAGTTGTCAGAGATTTTTTTATATTTTGCTTCGTTGCCGAATATTATGATAGTTTTTACTTCGAATTTATAGTTATAAATCATAACGTCATCCTCATGATCATCATTATATATCATCATCATCATCATCATCAAGTGATGATAATTTTACTTTTGCCTTAGAGGTTAATAAATATTTTTTTTTTGCTCCATTGTCGAATATTATTATAGCTTTCTTTAAGTATGGTTTAAAAAATTTGTTGTGTCACCCAAGACTTATCCGGCGAGTGGACAAGCAACCCCCCCCCCCCCCCCCCCCCGCGCGCCAATTAGTAGTATATTTATAGTTTTTTCTTGGTAATAAAATGGTATTTTTCCAAAAATGTAGTATTTTTTTAAATATGGCGGACTTTAAATATTATATGCGTATAGGAAATATTTCAACAAGGCATCTGTGTACCGACTTTCAAGTCAGGTAGTCGACTTTCAAGTCCAACTGCAAAATTTCGAGATTGAAGTATGACTAGAGCGCCCTGTGATGGAACGATTTCTACTCTTTCCGTGTCCAAATGATGCCTGCATGCCAAATTACGTTTTGTCATGGATATTACAGTCAGACAATCCAGGACGTCGATCAAAAAGTATTCAAGTTAGCGTGATTCGTCTTATTCTTAAAATAGAACGATTACACAAAAGACAAGTTACTCCTCTTGATGGTTGATACATAGTAATGTTAAGTTCAAAATCACGTTTAACAAAATCCAGATAAGTATAGCTCAGTTCAGGCTCCAAACCAAAAGCCAAGGGTCGGCGATGAAAAAATAGCGAATTGCGAAACAAAATAGCGCACAGTATGCAACACATAAGGATAGCGAAGGACTACGTGCGCACGCTGGCCGGAAAAGGTTATATCATTATTATATTTTGTTTGGTTTATTAGGCATATGTTATAACATTATTTAATTACTAATAGGTTCAAGCACTATAGAAAAGTAGGCAGGTAGACATGCTGTCGGCAAACAAACCACATCATTTCGTCAATCAAAATAAATTTAAAATGTGGATATATTATATTTCGTTACCTCGTTGGCAGTGTACTACGTGTATACCGGAGCCTGTTTTGAGTATTTTACAACGCTTTTGTACCTGATGCTATAAAATGCAGGTAACGGTATTAAGAGAGTACACACATAATGTTGATGCTATAAAATAGTTAATATGGAATTTTGACACTGACTGATGAAGCATGCATTTTAATAATGATATAATACAGGTACCTTATTCAATTATCATTACAGTTGTAAGATTATTTATTGCAACACAAGACTTCAAAATATCGAAAATAGACATGTGTCCCAATAAATAATATACATTTTAATTAGCTAATTAATCGATCATTATGTATACGTACTATTTCACTAATCACTATTTCAGTAATCATGTAATTGTCTAGTGATTGAAATATTGCCTGTAAAGCGTTATAAGTTATTTGCAATGTTATAAGTTACATACTTATTTATTTATTTATGACGGCTGAGTTTTTTAATAGCGACAAGATTCAAGTGAGTGGTTTAGTACATTGATTTTCGATTTTCTGGCTTAGTTTGATGTACTGAATCGCCCACTTAAAGGATATCAGTATTAAAAAAATCAACCTGTGTAATAAACAATATCGACAATATCGATAATATTTTATCGATATTTCGTTATGCGACATGACATGACATGACCTTTACTACAGATCTGAGTGAGAGATCGTAACGTTATGAAAGTGCGAAAGGGATGTCATGATTCTAATGATTTTTGGCCCAGTCACCAGTTTGTATGGCGGCGACTATAGATAGATACGGCCTTGCAAATACTTGCAATGACAGGTATGGGTCGGTACGGTCGGTCGGTGGAGCAGAGGGGGGTGGAGAAAATGCGGGTTTCGGATTTCCACTGTGAGACACAACGGAACGAAATAAGAGTCTTTGTGGATTAATAAGTATATCGAGTAATTAATAGATGAACGACGCAGGGGTTCTTGTAAATGTTTGTATGGCTTTTAATAGGGAAAAACCAAATAGAGATATGCACAAACAAGGACACGTTTTTCTTATTAAGTAGTCAAAAGCAATGTAACAACACTGGACTATTATAATTATTATCATTATTCGCTTTTGAAAAGCCGTAAAGGGCATGTAACACGTAGGTTGCTGTGTGTTAGAATATATACGTTTTTGTAATACATTTCAAGAAACCATTTTTTTATCACTTGTTAAGGCAAAGCTGGTCCAAACCATTATAAGTGATCGATTAATATAGATGATGTATTTATTTTTACCTATATATGAAGGTAACACTATAATTCGACAATAAAGCAAAATAAAAAAATCTATAACAACTTCTAAGGCAAAAATAAACTTATCATTACTTGGGGATGATGCTGCGATAATGAATAATGATGTAATGATTTTTAACTATAAATAATTCAACAATTATCATAAATAACATATCCGATAACGTAGCAAAATAAAAAAAAAATTAATAACTTCTAAGGCAAAAATAAACCCATAATTATTCGATGATGATGATGATGATGATGAATGCTGATCATGAAGATGAAGTAATGATTTTTAAATATAAATACGAAGGAAAAACTTTATAATATTCGGCAACAAAGCAAAATATAAAAAATGTCTAACAACTTCCAAGGCAAAAATGAACTTCACATTTCTCGAAATTCCCAGGATAGATTTTGATACCCTTCTGCATGTTTGAAGACGGCATTGTGTCCTTTCATTTGGTACATGTTTCATCCTTGGCGCCGCTTGGACCACCATTTATTCTAATCATTTAAATTAAAACACGGCGCCATCTGTTAGTGCAAGCAGGAATTTCTTCATTTAATATAAGGATTTGTAATGTACGCTTATATAATGACGCTATAGTTGTATTTTCAACTAATAGATGGGAATGCTCTTGGAAAAAAAAATTATTTTCCAACCCTTTCTAACACATTGCCTGAACATATAATTTAATAAAATAATATAAATTTTATTGAGGGATTAAATGTAAACTATAACAAATTTATAAAATAACGCTATAATAGTGTTGCGACGCCGTCAGTAGCGACGTCGCCGGCCGTAAAATAGATGATTTACGGCCGCTATGAGGGTACCCGAGAAAGCATAAGAAATTTGCAGAAAACTCATTTTTACGAGAAAAATGGCAAAATTGTCTCGGGTTACCTTTATAGACATCGCAGGCGCCGCTTAGAGCGGATCGAGCGAGCGAGACGGCCTACGGCCGCCCGCTCCCACACGGATCGAGCGAGCGAGACGGCCTACGGCCGCCCGCTCCCACACAGAAACCGAGCGAGCGAGACTCCCTACGACCGCCAGCTCTAACATAGCTAGGAGACGAACTTTGGTGCCGAAAACGGACAGTATTGAACTCGTCAAACCGGAAATGAAAGCGGGAAATACTGCCCGAAACAGTTGTATAAGAGTCAAGGTATATGCATAAAGCACCCCTCTTACGACCTGCCGTGAAAATTCACGTGTTCACAGCAAGGAACCGTGAAACACGAGAGAAAACACGTGGTATTTTCTACTCCCAAAAATAGTGAAAAACTGTTAAAGGGGAGTAGAAAACAAGGCACCATCACCACCGACCACCGGCAAGTAAACAGAAACCCAGGAATCATCGATTCAAGTTTACGTGGCCGGAAAATTGCCCTCAGCCGATTTCGAAGATACTAGCAGACACGAAAACAACGGGAACGCATACGTGAGGTACCGGGCCAGACTCTGATGATGTTTGGAACCCGAAGAATCCACTCCAAAGGAAAGGATGGGTTTTGAGCCATTCTCTGATTGGTTGGTTGCCGACCAATCAGGAATGCGCTCTAACGAGCCAGTAGCCGCCAACCAGAAACTGTTGGTCGGCCCTGAAGTCTGGACAAACACGGAGCGTACCGTAACGGCTTTTAGAGGAGAGGAGATAGCTTTTCTCCTAGGAGAGTGCGAGAGGTCAATAGAAAAGGGAAGATCCCCACCTTTCACGGAAAGCTGTCCGCGGCGTGTCCATTGGTGGACACGAAAGCAGGTGCACGACAGGTGCACGGCGAGAACCGCGGAAGTGAGTACAAATATGGGCCCCCGGGCCATACCAAATCACTCGCTCTCTCAGTTCCACAGGAAACAGTCAACCGACTAGGAAGGAAGGAAGGAACCCCCAACGACTACTAGGACCGCGACCTGGAACCGCTCCACTGCCCTTGCAGTCTGGAAGCCAGTCGCGAGCGGCTCTACTGCACCGTGCAGTATTGAGCCCGTCCAAGTAAAGGACACTACGGTCGACGAGACACTCTCTCCTATTCGGGGAGTTGAGTGCCGGTCCGAGTCGTGAATTACGGTCCGACTCGTGATTTACGGTCGACGGGACGCTCGCTCCAGTCGTGGAGTTCGAGCGCCGGTCCAAGTTGGGACCTTCGGAGAGTCGGGTACACGCGGCGCACACGCGGTCAGACGGCGCACACAGGCGCAGTCGGACGCACGCGGGCGCAGACGGGCGCACAAAGGCGCAGTCTGGTGAGCATCGGCGCACACGCGGCACCCACGCGGCGCACACGCGGTCAGACGGCGCACACAGGCGCAGTCGGACACAGGCGGACGCAGCACAGGCGGACGCAGCACAGGCGAACGCAGCACAGGCGGACGCAGCACAGGCGGACGCAGCACAGGCGGACGCAGCACAGGCGGACGCAGCACAGGCGGACGCAGCACAGGCGGACGCAGCACAGACAAGCGCACCCAGGCGCAGTCAGGCACACGCAGACGCACACAGGCGCACACAGGCGCACCCAGGCGCACTCAGGCGCACTCAGGAGCACGCAGGCGCACAGAGACGCCGCTCGACAACCGACCACGAAAGATCTTGTTCGACCCGCTGCCCGGGAAGAACAGGATAGCGACACTTAGAAAATAAGATTAATTGTTATATACTGATTTTTACTTTACAATAAAGATTTCAATAACGTTGTTATGTACCTAGGTTAATTATATACTTATGTCTGATTTGTAAAACTGTATACTTGTTAAGTACACTGTTGTAAAATAGTATTTTGTTATGTACCTTGTAAGATTCATGTATGTAAATTGAAATGTATGTACCTTGTATCTAAGCGACGATATTCTTAGACTCTAAAATTATCAAAAAATAATAGGCCGTGTTGGCACTAGTGAGTCGAAGGCGTGTTTTATTGGTGCAGGGGACGGGGAGTAAAACGGTGGTAATAGACAGACTGAGGCGTATCGAGGCTTGCAGCAGGTGTCGTGGCCGCCCGTTACGGGGCAAGCGGCGACCAAGCGGTGGACCTCTTTTTACAGTCCTGGGTTCACACAGCGCTGGGTCGGTCCGTGCCACAGGGCACTGCATATGTTGGGCAACGGGCGCAACATAGAAGCTGGTCCTTCGAGCCGGATAGCCATCAGTAAAATACCGTTACTCTCCCGTCGTGCACCAATAAATCACGATGAGCCTTCGTAGTGGAAAAAGTCGTCGCGACCCACAAGCAGCTGACCGCAGCGCTGCGAGGGACGGCGACACCGTGACAGAGGTCACAATCCAAGATTCACAGATGAGCGACCTAGCAACCACGAGCGTCACGGTAACACGAGTTGGCAACTCGCCTCAGGGGGCGATGGGCCCACCGACAGCGCAGCCACTAATGCCAGCAGCTCGGGTAGCAGGCGCATACCCGGAGCGCGGCACGCCGTACGTCGTGGATAATGCAGCCGCTACAACTCAAGGGGGTGCGACAGGAAGGCCCGCCGACTGGACAGCGAGTCTATGCAGCCGTGAAAGCGGCATGACGCCGCACAGTAGGTGCAAGCGTCGCTTCGCCGAGGCAGCACAGCGAGCATTTCGCGAGAAACAGCGGATTGAGGACGAGATATCCGAGCTGCGCGATGCTTCCATCCGTAACCGAACGGAGACGCTGCAGGCGAGACTCGCCGACCTGCGCCGAGCCACAGAACTCGAGCAAGACATCATCGTCGCTGAGGAAGAAGAGGCCGAGGACGCTCCAAGCCTTGGACGTTCGATGGCACGCACTCGGATTCCCCTCGAGAAAACTCCCATACCGCAGTGGATCGACCACTCAAACCAGGCGGTAGGGGACACGGCGCAGCGGCAACGAGCGAGGGATATGGACGCCTTCGCAGGCGCTTTCCCGCAAGCACCAGGCCCGCCACAATCACCGACACCGCACGCGACCACTGCGTGCGAAGGGATTCTCTTGCGGCATACATTGCCGCGGGAATTGCCGGTGTTCGACGGTGACCCAGAACGGTGGCTGGTCTTCGCGTCACAGCTGGAGCAGCAGACCCAGATCTTGACGCGAGCTGAAGTCATGACACGACTACAGCGGTGCCTGAAGGGAAAGGCATATCAAACTGTGTCCGCTCTTCTCTCCGATCCAGAGCAACTACTACGGATAAGAGAAACACTAGAGCGACGATTCGGGAGACCAGACCTTCTCATCGGGCGCCTTATCAACCAGGTGCGCGGCTTGCGGCCATTGACCAGCACTTCATCGACAAGCGAAGAAGTGATCGATTTCACGGTGACAGTTGGCAACCTCATAGCTTCAATGAGGTCCCTGAAGCGACCAGAGTACGCGTATAACCTGGAGATACTGCGCGAACTGGAAGCCAAGCTGTCGGGCCATCACCTGTCGGGCTGGAGTGAAGCCATTATAGAGAGACACGGAGGCAATCCGTCATTATTCGATTTCTCAGAGTACATGGACAAACTCGGGCGACAGGCCACGGCGGTGAATCGAGCCAACTGGGGAGTTAAGCCGTCCAAACCGAAGGGGTACGAGTCGAAGCCTGCACCGAAGCGGGTGTACACGACGCACGCTGATACAGAGCAGTCGACATCCGCTTCAAAGCAAGCGCAGCCGAAACCGAAGAACTTCACGAAATACACGAAGAACACGCCGCCCGCAGCTTCCGGTCCACAGGAAGGCGGCCCGAAGTGCGAGATGTGCCTCACGCGAGGACACATCCTCGCGCGGTGTAAGAAGTTTCTGAAGTTGACGGAAATCCAGCGCTCAAGATGGGTGCAGAGTTCCGGAGCCTGCTTCCGGTGCCTCAGGACGGGGCACTACGCGCGGAACTGCCGCACCGCCCAAGAGACACACCCACTGCTCGTCGACAGCAAAAGGGCGGCGCGCTCACCACCGCGCCAGGAAGAAACAGATGAAGACCAGAAGGATGTCGCCGGCAACAACTACCATGTCAAAGCGGAGCGGGCAACAGAAGGGCAGACCTTCACATGCGTCGCCAAGCCAGATGTGTTGCTACGCGTCGCCTCAATAGTATTAAGGGGTCCCAAAAGCAGCATCCCGATATTAGCTCTACTTGACGAAGGGTCAAGCGTCACGCTGATTGAGGACAGCGTGGCGAGGGAAATCGGCGTCTGCGGGAAGCAGAGCGCGATTGTCCTTAAGAGCGTAGCGGGACCACGCAAGGAAAAATCCCGATTGGTGGACCTTGAGGTGAGGGACGCCCTGAACTCAGAATGGCATCAGATGACGTCCGTCCACACCATTGAAAGGCTCAATGGACCCGAGCAAGAATCTTTGGGAAGCAAATGGGACAAATGGCCCCATCTGCATGGTATACAGATTCCGCAATATCGGGGCAAGGCACAAATGATTATCGGCATGGATAATTACCGCCTTATAGCGCCACGAAGTATCGTCTGGGGACCACCAGGGTTGCCCACCGCCACCCGGAGCTTGCTCGGGTGGACGATCAGCGGACAGGTCCAGAAGAACTCGGACCAAGCGGCAGTTTACCACACAGGCATGGAGTCGCTGGACCAACTCGTCAACGACTATCTGCAGACGGAAGAGTCAGGCGTGGCCGTGCGGCGACCGCAACTAAAACGACATGAGCATGCGGAGGCGACAATGGCTGCCACAACGCATTGTCAGAACGGCCGTTGGGAAACGGGCCTTCTCTGGCGCCACGAGGGGGAGAGGCTCCCCCCGAGCCGCTGTCATGCCGTCAGCCGACTAAAAAGTCTGGAGACAAGACTCAGGAAGGAGCCCGCCGTCGCCGAGGCGTACTGCGCCAAGATGAGCGAGTACGTGACTAAGGGATACGCCGTGGAGCTTCCTGAGGAGGAAATACGTCGGCATGGGCCACGTACATTCTACTTGCCACACTTTTGCGTCGTGAACCCAAACAAGCCTGCCAAAATAAGAATCGTCTTCGACGCCGCTTCCAAAGTAAGCGGACGGTGTCTCAACGACGCTCTGGAAACAGGGCCGGATCTCCTGAACGCTCTGCTGGGGATCCTGCTGAAATTCCGTGAAAAAGCCGTTGCATTCACCGCAGATATAAAAGAAATGTTCCTGCGAGTCCAGATCCGAGAGGCTGATCAGGACTCACAGCGGTTCCTGTGGCGGAATCTACGCACGGATCAGGAGCCACGAACATATAAGATGCGATCAATGATATTCGGCGCATCGTCATCTCCTTGCTCAGCCCAGCATGTAAAGAATATGAATGCACAGGCCCACGCGGGGGAGTTCCCGGAGGCTGTGGCACCGATCATTCATAAGCACTACATGGATGACTACATTGATTGTGCGGACAGCGAGGAAGAAGCCATACAGCTAGCTCGCAGCGTTACTGAAGTCCACCGAAGAGGAGGATTCGAGTTATGCGATTGGAGCAGCAATGCCGCGGCCGTATTGACTGCAATGGCAGCCAAACCGACTGGAAAAATCAGCCTTAACCTGGGTAAGGCAGGAGCATCGGAACGGGTCCTCGGCCTGG
Organism: Micropterix aruncella; assembly: GCA_944548615.1. Classification (NCBI taxonomy): domain Eukaryota; kingdom Metazoa; phylum Arthropoda; class Insecta; order Lepidoptera; family Micropterigidae; genus Micropterix; species Micropterix aruncella. The sequence continues at coordinate 16,160,759 of OX155965.1, forward strand.
AATGGGACCCGGGGGACGACAAGCTATCATTCAGCTGCAAGTTTCCCCGCGTCGACGCAGCAATCCTGGCCGGCGAAGAACGGCCCACGAAACGGCAAATGCTAAGCTTGGCAATGAGCATCTTCGACCCTATGGGACTGCTGTCTCCATTTACCATCAAGGCGAAGATCTTACTTCAAGAGGTCTGGAGGTCACAGATTGACTGGGATCAGGTGCTGTCTGAAGACACATACCAAAAATGGTTACGCTGGCTGGCAGAATTGGATTGCATCAAGGAGTGCAGGGTGCCAAGATGGTACAGACCGGCAGATACAGCCAACCTCACGCTGCACGTCTTTTGCGACGCATCCGAATCCGCCTACGCTGCGGTAGCCTACTTAGTGAGTAAATCGGACACGGTTAGGAGTGTGGCCTTTGTCGCCAGCAAGGCAAAAGTGGCACCTCTTAAACCAATGACAATTCCAAGAATGGAATTAATGGCAGCAGTAATCGGAAGTCGATTAGCAGCCACCATCAAAAAGGAGACTACGCTCCTCATCAACAAGACGACAATGTGGACAGATTCCACAACGGTCGCACAGTGGATCAGGAACGAACCCCGCCGATATAACGTATTCGTCGCTCACCGACTAGGTGAAATCGATGAATTGACGGGTACAAGCGACTGGCGGTGGATTCCTACGACTGAAAACGTTGCCGACGAGGCGACCAGGGACAAGGAGCGATGCGACTTGAGTGAGCAGTCGCGCTGGTTCAGCGGTCCTGCCTTCCTGCAGCAAGACGAGGAAGACTGGCCGGCAGAAACATGGGCTACGGAAAAACCCGACATAGAGGTACGCGCAGTGTATAGTACACAACAAGGCGCGCAGCTGATTAGGATGGAGCGTTTCTCATCATGGAATCGGCTGGTGCGGAGCATGGCATACGCACTACGCTTTGTGGAGATGTGTCGCCGGCGGTCTCAGCCACGTGGGGGAGACACCCTCGCACAGGAGGAAGTAGACAGGGCCACGGAGGTCCTGATTCGACAGGCGCAGGAGGAGATGTTCCCGCAGGAATGTAACCACCTGAGCAAAGGGGAAATCGTCGACCAGCATAGTCGCCTCTACAGCCTCACGCCTTGCCTCAACAGAAAGGGGCACATCGTACTGAGCGGCCGGATAGGAGCTGCAAAGGGAGTCAGCCGAACGGTGAAGGAGCCAGTTGTGCTCTGCCCGAAGCACCCCTTCACTCGGCTGCTCATTAAACATCACCACCAACAGGCCGCTCACCAAGGACAAGAAACGGTGCTAAACAACATACGCCAGCGATACTGGGTATTGTGCGGCCGCACCGCAGTACGTCGAGAAACAAGGGAGTGTCGAACGTGCCGGTTGAAGAAGACACAGCCCGGCACCCAACTGATGGGGCGACTACCGGCCGCACGATTGGCACACCACTGCAGACCATTCACGCAGTGTGCCATCGATTATTTCGGGCCCATCAACGTATGCATCGGCAGACGCCGTGAAAAAAGATACGGCGTGTTGATGACCTGCCTCACCACCAGAGCGGTACACCTGGAACTCGCGGCCTCGTTAACGGCGGATTCCGCTATACAAGCGATCGTCAGGATGGCCGCGAGACGGGGATGGCCCAGGGCTATCTTTTCAGACAATGGAACCAACTTCCACGGGGCTGAAAGAGAGCTCAGAGAGGCATGGGCAGACGTCGACAAGGACAAGCTGGCCAACGGACTATCAGCCAAAGGAGTGCAGTGGAACTTTATTCCAGCGTCAGCACCTCATATGGGTGGGAGCTGGGAGAGGATGGTGCGATCCGTCAAAACCGCCCTCTACGCGATACTCAAGGAGCAATCGCCGAAGGAGGAGACACTGCTGACAGCGCTGGCTGAGGCGGAGTTCATAGTAAACAGTCGTCCGCTCACACGCGTATCTGGTGACCCCAGTGATGAAGAAAGTCTGACACCAAATCACTTTCTCATTGGGTCACCGCAGCCAGTGCTACCGTTATGCCCCCCAGACGAAAGGGTGGACCTTCGGAAGCAGTGGCGGTACAGCCAAGCCTTGGCGAACCAGTTTTGGAAGAGATGGGTGAAGGAATACCTTCCCACTCTAGCCAAACGAACGAAATGGCACGAGCGCAACCGCGACATAGCCATCAATGACGTCGTGTTCATGGCGGAACCAAACACGACTCGCGGGACGTGGACTAGAGGTGTCGTAACCGCTGTACACCCGGGCGCAGACGGGTTGGTACGAGTGGTCGACCTCCGCACCGCAACCGGACGGATCAGCCGAAGACCCATCACCAAAGTAGCCGTGATACTAGAGGCCGAAAATGAAGACACGGGACGTGTCGAGGGGGAGGATGTTGCGACGCCGTCAGTAGCGACGTCGCCGGCCGTAAAATAGATGATTTACGGCCGCTATGAGGGTACCCGAGAAAGCATAAGAAATTTGCAGAAAACTCATTTTTACGAGAAAAATGGCAAAATTGTCTCGGGTTACCTTTATAGACATCGCAGGCGCCGCTTAGAGCGGATCGAGCGAGCGAGACGGCCTACGGCCGCCCGCTCCCACACGGATCGAGCGAGCGAGACGGCCTACGGCCGCCCGCTCCCACACAGAAACCGAGCGAGCGAGACTCCCTACGACCGCCAGCTCTAACATAGCTAGGAGACGAACTTTGGTGCCGAAAACGGACAGTATTGAACTCGTCAAACCGGAAATGAAAGCGGGAAATACTGCCCGAAACAGTTGTATCAAGGTATATGCATAAAGCACCCCTCTTACGACCTGCCGTGAAAATTCACGTGTTCACAGCAAGGAACCGTGAAACACGAGAGAAAACACGTGGTATTTTCTACTCCCAAAAATAGTGAAAAACTGTTAAAGGGGAGTAGAAAACAAGGCACCATCACCACCGACCACCGGCAAGTAAACAGAAACCCAGGAATCATCGATTCAAGTTTACGTGGCCGGAAAATTGCCCTCAGCCGATTTCGAAGATACTAGCAGACACGAAAACAACGGGAACGCATACGTGAGGTACCGGGCCAGACTCTGATGATGTTTGGAACCCGAAGAATCCACTCCAAAGGAAAGGATGGGTTTTGAGCCATTCTCTGATTGGTTGGTTGCCGACCAATCAGGAATGCGCTCTAACGAGCCAGTAGCCGCCAACCAGAAACTGTTGGTCGGCCCTGAAGTCTGGACAAACACGGAGCGTACCGTAACGGCTTTTAGAGGAGAGGAGATAGCTTTTCTCCTAGGAGAGTGCGAGAGGTCAATAGAAAAGGGAAGATCCCCACCTTTCACGGAAAGCTGTCCGCGGCGTGTCCATTGGTGGACACGAAAGCAGGTGCACGACAGGTGCACGGCGAGAACCGCGGAAGTGAGTACAAATATGGGCCCCCGGGCCATACCAAATCACTCGCTCTCTCAGTTCCACAGGAAACAGTCAACCGACTAGGAAGGAAGGAAGGAACCCCCAACGACTACTAGGACCGCGACCTGGAACCGCTCCACTGCCCTTGCAGTCTGGAAGCCAGTCGCGAGCGGCTCTACTGCACCGTGCAGTATTGAGCCCGTCCAAGTAAAGGACACTACGGTCGACGAGACACTCTCTCCTATTCGGGGAGTTGAGTGCCGGTCCGAGTCGTGAATTACGGTCCGACTCGTGATTTACGGTCGACGGGACGCTCGCTCCAGTCGTGGAGTTCGAGCGCCGGTCCAAGTTGGGACCTTCGGAGAGTCGGGTACACGCGGCGCACACGCGGTCAGACGGCGCACACAGGCGCAGTCGGACGCACGCGGGCGCAGACGGGCGCACAAAGGCGCAGTCTGGTGAGCATCGGCGCACACGCGGCACCCACGCGGCGCACACGCGGTCAGACGGCGCACACAGGCGCAGTCGGACACAGGCGGACGCAGCACAGGCGGACGCAGCACAGGCGAACGCAGCACAGGCGGACGCAGCACAGGCGGACGCAGCACAGGCGGACGCAGCACAGGCGGACGCAGCACAGGCGGACGCAGCACAGGCGGACGCAGCACAGACAAGCGCACCCAGGCGCAGTCAGGCACACGCAGACGCACACAGGCGCACACAGGCGCACCCAGGCGCACTCAGGCGCACTCAGGAGCACGCAGGCGCACAGAGACGCCGCTCGACAACCGACCACGAAAGATCTTGTTCGACCCGCTGCCCGGGAAGAACAGGATAGCGACACTTAGAAAATAAGATTAATTGTTATATACTGATTTTTACTTTACAATAAAGATTTCAATAACGTTGTTATGTACCTAGGTTAATTATATACTTATGTCTGATTTGTAAAACTGTATACTTGTTAAGTACACTGTTGTAAAATAGTATTTTGTTATGTACCTTGTAAGATTCATGTATGTAAATTGAAATGTATGTACCTTGTATCTAAGCGACGATATTCTTAGACTCTAAAATTATCAAAAAATAATAGGCCGTGTTGGCACTAGTGAGTCGAAGGCGTGTTTTATTGGTGCAGGGGACGGGGAGTAAAACGGTGGTAATAGACAGACTGAGGCGTATCGAGGCTTGCAGCAGGTGTCGTGGCCGCCCGTTACGGGGCAAGCGGCGACCAAGCGGTGGACCTCTTTTTACAGTCCTGGGTTCACACAGCGCTGGGTCGGTCCGTGCCACAGGGCACTGCATATGTTGGGCAACGGGCGCAACAAATAGTATATAACATATATAAAAAGCGCTACATAGATATTTCCTTTGGAAGTTTTTGTTTTCCTTGAACAACCAGAAAGGCTATCTATAAAGACTATCTTTAAACGTTTTTTATTGAAATCGCTACAAGCATTTAAGGAAAAAAATAAATAATTTTAGCTTATATGGCAGCTACCAATAATATTGTGACGAAGAGACACTCGTAAAAGAATACAAAATTTTAACCAAGTCGATCTAGTAGTTTCGTCTTTGTATGCTGTTGGGTAACCGCGCGGAAAACGAAGACTGGGCGCCATGTATTACTGAAATACCACCTTTTTGGGTTCCTGCGACCTCAAAACATGAAGATCCACTGAATCTAAAAACGGATTTTTCGCACGTTCACAAACTCCTCATATTACTCAGTTATATGGGCCGTAAAAGTGGAGACAGCAGAGTCATAGCACCGTTTTTTTCACGAAACCGCAGCTGATATTTGGACTGTCAAATCAGTGAAACAGATAAAACCCAACGTTACAGGTACAAATAATTTAGTTTCACTTTTTTCATTGAACAAATAATAAAGACATAATAAATGTGTTGTCATTGTGTTCTTATCAATAATAAAGACTGATAAAAATCCAAGACCGAAAAATTACGCAAGCAAACGGGAAACCTTAGATAATAATACACAGATTAAAAAAATGAGATACTGTTTTTATATCTGTATTTAAATCCTATACATTAATAATGTTTTCTTTTGTAAATCGACATCTGAAGGATTATAACATATCTGATGGAGATAATTTATAGGACGTTTAAAAAGATCGTCTACAGAAGTAATATTTGGATTTTTCCGATGAGATAAAACACCCGTTTTCAAACAGTTTTACGTTAAAAGTCGTAAACAGTCATGTTTAAAAGTTTTTAAACAATACTTTGAGAAGTTAGTAACTCTGATTATAAGAAAACAACTATTGGCCTTATAAATAAGATAAAAACGAATTTACCGCTTGAATTTGTAACACCCGACGTTTCGGCGATGTTTCAATCGCCGTTGTCCAGGGTAGGCTGCGGGGCAATATCTCTTGAAGCTACGATCCCAAAATATTCGCAACTGATTTAAATATGTTATAACTGAAAACAGTTCCGAGACAGTATATAACTTTTAGAGTATCGTAAAGTTTCGATAACAGTTAGGAACTTAATTAAATCAAATTTAATACGTTGCTTTAAAAAAAATAGTCGAAATAATTGTCATTGCCTGTATATAGCAACGTACACTTACATTTTAATTAGTCTCAGATTTTGCGATTTCTTAAATGGTATTATATTATAATAAGTGTAACATTATTATGAAAATAATAGGTTAATGGTAAAAACACATTTTTAAAAATAAGCTTTTATTAAAATGCTGTCCCGAGCCAACCCTGGGTGCTGCAGCAGCCATGTCGTAGTGGAACTAAGAACGGGCTATCATAATTGAATGCTATACAAAATTTCGTCTTTATGCTGTCGACCGTTGAGGAGTCCCCTCGTTGGAAGCCAACCCTGGGTGCAGCAGCCCTATCGCGGTGACACTTAGAACGGGCTATCATAATTGAATGCGTATACAAAATTTCGTTGCTGTGTTGTCGACCGTTGAGGAGTCACCTCGTAGGAAGCCAATCCTGGGCGCAGCAGCAATGCCATGGTGGAATTTAGAACGGGCTATCATAATTGAATACGCATGCAAAATTTCGTGTCTATGCTGTTGACCATTGAGGAGTCCCCTCGTCGGGAGCCAATCCTGGGGGCAGAATCAGGTCATTCTCACCATAAAAATGCATTGTCATCGGAACTGAACCAACGTGTAAAATTTCAACCATAGAATAAGAGGAAGTGGTTCTAATTCTGCTTGCAATATTTGACCTAAACAAACATAATGACAAACATTGCAAGGTAAATAAAAGCTTGTAAAAAGGGTTGAAAATAACTTTGCTCTATTCCAGGGAACTTGTATATCCCGCTCGCATATGCGACACTCACCACTGGCGACAAAGTGTGGAAATGTCTTGTAGTTTTATATAAAAAAATCGACAACTTCTTTATTTACATATATATTTCAATATATTGTTTGGCATGTACATAAACATATATACTCCAATATATTTCTTCTTAAATTCATAATTATTTATAAGAATACGATGGATTATTAGTTTTATTAAGATTTTAATTCGCTGGTATAATCTATTAACCTTTTAAATAAATGACTTTGAATTATAAACATTTTTGTAATTACTGTTTAAATAATGTGTAGTTTAAAGGTTTCTAAAATCTGTAATTTTTGAAAACAAAGTGGATTTTAAATTTTTAAATTTGATCTATTAATCTGCAGATGAATTTGTAATTAATAGATTAATAAAACTTTACAGACATGCCTTTTATAATGCCAAGTTTAATATCAATCAAAGCTAGGGTCGCAAATAATCGTAGGTGATTTAAGTATGCGTTGTAATTGAATACATTCTCTAAGAAAAAAATGCAACACAGTGCAAACGAATTTTTTTTTTTTTTTGCTCCTGAATGCAATGTATACTTGTTTGCTAATTGACGGATTGGACTGATCAAACTTAAATTGGAAAACTGGACACCTTCCACAAATTGCTAAACTATGCGGGGAACTATGTTCTATATACGTAGCTATAATATTCAGATGAATTAATTCAAGTTTTATTAATGTAAGTTTTAATATTGTCATAGCAAAAACACATATTTAGAAACAAGCTTTTGTCCCGAGGCAACCCTGGGTGCAGCAGCCCTGTCGCGGCGTAACGAATGCATTAAAAAAAATCGTTTGTGCGCTGTCGACCGCTGAGGAGTCTCCTCGACGGGAGCCTACCCTGGGAACAGCAGCAATGTCATGGTGAAATTTAGAACGGGCTATCATAATCGAACCCTTGTACAAAATTGTGTGTCTGTGCTATTGATCGTGGAAGAGTAGCCTCGTTGAGAGCCGATCCTGGTTGTAAAATCGGGTCGAGAGCCAACGGGCTCTGTTGCAGTTTGGCCACGAAGACCCATTCGTTCAATACGTTATCATCGGAACTGAACCAACGTGTAAAATTTTTACTTCATAGGAGAATAGGAAGTGGTTCTAATTCAGCTTGCAAGATTTGATATAGACAAATATATTGACATACATTGCAAGGTAAATAAAACCTTGTAAAAATATAATGTTCTCATTTTATGCGAATCTTATGCTTAAACATCACATAATTATCCGACATATTTCCTTATCACAGGCATAGTTATCCGATATCACATTAGTGCCGTCACATAGTTATCCGATGTCAACGCAGGCAGAGCCTCTGACACAACTCGTATTTAGGCATGCAAATAAGGCATACTTTAACAAGTAATACATTGATATTTCGTCTAACAACTATGATATGTTGCATCACGCCTGCTTGAGCGGTCTGGCGCCAGGTGTAGTAAACTAATTTGGCGACTACCATAGTATTTTTACCCTAAATGCCCCAGAAATATGGGCCGTAGTTATTGTGTTATTTTGGCATTGGGAGAAGTATTGATTTTCTGACAATATAATTATTTTACAATAGTTCTTATTCATGTACATAATATTATCACGTTGAATGAAACCTGGACCCACAACTGCCATACACTTTTAAGAATGAATACAATTTACAACTGCTTCTTGGTATTTGTGTACTATCAAATACCGTTTATCATACTTTCAATTGCCATTTTCACTAGTAACATAATAAGCATTAGGTATAAACATTAAGTACAAAATTAGGCATCAATAGTATATACAATACTAGGTCTAAAATAAATCATTACACACTATTATATCGTATCATATTATTTATTATAAATATTATAATCCATTTATTCATATTTGTATTTTTTGCTTTATGTAACCATTTCCAGAACTTAAGTTATTAATAACTTACTTTATTATTACTTTTTTTACCCTTATATTTTATTTTATTTTTTTATTTTATTGGTCCACAAAAAATTACACCGTTAGCACTTAACATAGATTGTGTTGCTCTACCAATACAAATGATTATAATCATTTGTATTGGTGTTCTAATTGGTGTTCTATTGGTGTTCTACTACATAACTTCCAAAATAAAAATAAAAAATTTGAATCAAATCAAGTTAAAATGAAATTCTCACTACACCAAAATAATATTAGAACTATAAACAAGTAATACTAAATAATAATGTATAATAATAATAATAATATATAATAGCAATAATAAATAATGATTTATAATAATAACTAATAATATATAACAATTACTAAAAATACGTATATAAAATATATAGAAAAAAAAATATATTTATTTATTTTAAAATTGTGATGAATGTTTTCTCCGTCTCTCTCCTACCAAGGTTTATTAACCATAATGTAAGGTGATATTTTTGTTAGTTATTGCTAATTTCCAATATGTTCTCTTTACTCATGATATTAACCATTCTTGGAGCAAGAAAGCTGTAATGACGTTGTTCAAAAGACGTTAGACGTTTCGGCACTTCAAATATTCCCTTATAACGACCTGATCTCTCCCTGTTTTCCGGAGAAACAAAATATTCGTCTTCATTGTTGTTTTTAAGATAAAGTATTGCTTTGAGACAATACAACTACCTCAAATCAAGCAATTGTGCCTCAACATACAAGTTGTCAGAAGTTATTATTATTAGTCTTATTACTTTTTCCAATATCAACGTGTTCATGTTATTTCTATATTAATTTGTAATGTAAGCATTGTAAACTACTCATAGGATAGTAAATTTGTTTTGTTTTAATATGTTTTAAAAATACTTGTATGTATTTACTATCTGTAAGTTTACTATAAAATAAATCAAATAAATAAATAAATATTAAATAATACGGAAATGATCTTCACAGTAATGTCCACAAGACATACTGGAAAGAGCTTCGTTTTTATTTTCAACTGACTTCAAAAATAGGAGGAGGTTATCAATTCGGTTGTATATTTTTTTCAATGTTTGTTATCTCACAACTCCGTATGTAAACCGATTTGGATTTTTTTTTTGCATTTGAAAGGATATATCCAGATTTTTGTAATTTTTACCAAAATACGGTTCTGATAGTGGGATCCACGAGGAATTGAGGGAACTCCACAAATATTATCATATGAAGTTGGAAATTTACATGTTGGTCCCGTTCCAATGACAAGCATTTTTATATGGTAAGCATAACCTGAGTCTACACCCAGGGTTGACTCCCGACGAGAAGACTCCTCAACGGTCAACAGCTCAGACACGATATACTCGTATTGTATACGCATTCAGTTATGATAGCCCGTTCTAAGTTTCACCATGACATGGCTGCTGCACCCAGGGTTGGCTCTCGACGAAACGACTCAAGATCAACAGCACAGACACGAAATTTTGTATATGCATTCAATTACGACAACCCGTTTTAAAATTCATCAAGACAGGACTTAGCACCTAGATTGGCACCCAGGGTTGGGTTAGAACCGAGGAAACTCAACGGTCAACAGCACAGACACGAAATTTTGTATACGCATTCAATTATATAGCTCGTTCTAATTTTGCACCGTGACACGCCTGCTGCACTTATAAAAAAAATGGTGTCGGCTTTTTGTTTTGTTAAAATATTGATTATTTTCTCTCTATATCGCGTCTTTTCGATGGAACGACAGACCATTCGCTTCGCGTCACCCATTTTTGTCATTTTAACACCCCTAGATATATTAAACAAGACTGCTTGATGTTGTGACCGTTGTATTCATACATTTAGGTACAATGCAATATTTATATTCAATTTTATACACTTTTTAATAACGGTAACCAGCAATTAAGATGCAGACAAAACGAAATGACAGGGAATAATTGCTGCGCGGGCGAAACCAGGTAAAGAGACGCCACAGCAGCGCCCGCCCACACGGCTGAAAGGAAAACAATCGGTTGTGTCCTATCAAGACTTTCCCGGCAAGTAGCCAAGGACTTATTTCATCTGAATATTAATTTCATAAATAAGACCGATGAGCGCTCTCTATCGGCCGGATGACGAGCTCGGTTGGGTTTCGTTGCGACGCCTCAGGCTGTGCGGTTCGTCTTTCGGCTAAGGGCGGGTTAATATGGCGGGTAGGCGGTATGAGCTACGGACCGCCTCCCGGGCCCTGACCATATCACCGATCGCTCATTAATTTTAATGTATGGCAGAGTTTAAATATTATTAGGTTGTATATAAGATATTTCAACCAAATTTCACAATGAGATTTCGGCCCAACAAGGCATCTATGTAACGAATTTCGTCGTTGGGCCAAAATCACTTTGTGAAATTTAGGTTGGAATATCTTGTATATAAGCTACACTAATAATAATAATAAAATTGCGCCATATCTTTTTTCAAATAATAACGCCATCTGTTGGCGCTTGGCCCAACCCCGTCCTTAGCCGAGAAACGAACCGCGTCGCCCGAGGCGGTTGCAACGGAACCTGAGCGGGTTCGTTCACCGGCCGAGAGAGGGCGCTTTTTGATTATATTTATAGCGAGTACGCCACAATAAAATGATTCAAAAAGCTTGCTCTTGCACAGCGTCAATCAATGTTGACATAGGCATAAAATAGAGGGAGTAATTAAAACAGTTATATGAATATTCTTAAGACGCGCTGCTAAAGAAGAAGAATGAATAATAGAAATTTTGTAATGACAGTCCTCGTACTAAGTAGGTGTAGTTAAAGTAACTGTTAACCAGTTAATCGTGTATTACATACAGGGTAATATGCAAATTTCTAAGTTCTCATAATCGCATCAAAATTATAGATAAGTGAGTACTAGAAATTGCCAGGCGTTGCATTCGGTTTCCAGTTGAATTCTAAGACACCCGCAGCGACGTCAAAGCAGATTTCAAAATGAATAAAATTTTCAAAATCATCGACAACTATAAAAGCAAAAAATACACACTGAAAGATGGAATCGATCGTATTCTTTTCGCATCGAAAATGATGGGTTTCGGAGATTTGACCGAAAGGTCCAAATTGGACCCTCTTTTCTTTGTCGGGTTATTTCACACGTTTTCTGATTTATATCTTTTTGGCCATAATTCTGACCATCGGAAAATTACCGGACTATTACCTGGAGTTGCAGAACTTCACTTCTCTAGTCTTGGTATCTCTACTGTTGTCTAAAATTACGACGAGGACAGCTGGAAGGAAAGTACTCAGAAACAGTATCGATATATTGAACTCATACATGGACGAGATCGACGGGAAGAACGACGGAACGGAAAGGATTATGCAGAAATGGTTGAAGATCGCTTGGGTTGTATCGGTGATATATATTTTAAATGTGGTAAATATACATATTAATTATATCAAAACTGCGCCAGATTTTTTTAGTTTTTTTTCAAAAATGTTTATTTAAAGTTTCTTAGTTCGTCGTACTGATTCGCCCACTACAAGGATATCACTAATTAAAAACTCAGCCTGTAGAGAACCATCAACCAGGCTTATTATGTTTATATATTTTTACATAATTTTATGCAGAAATATCGCAGTGGAGCTCACGTCTTCGTTTCATTGTGAGCATAAAGTTGGAAATAAACGTAGAGGATATGACTCCGTAGCAGATTTGTGTAGGTATTCTGCGCTCTCTGCATTCATCTCTCAATCTTCTTAGTAGGCGTTGGCCGTAATATGTAAACACAGTCACCAGAGTCTAGCATAGAAAGGAAAAGAGCCTCCGTGGGTCGAATGTGAACATCTGTGCCAAACCAAGAACTGAGTTTGCAAAAGGACTTAATTTAGGAACATCCCGTGTAAACCGTAAATTGCTATCGATGATAATTTCAATGTTCGGGGCATCGTGGTCTTGTGGTAGCGATCGGGATGAAACTCTTATATCTGACAATCCAGCTTCGATGACTTTTGCTCTCAGATTCTTGGAATCACTTCAAGATAGCAGGACTTTCAGAGGTTTAATAAATAGGATTAGTAAAAAGACATTTTTTAAAACAAGCTTTTATTAAAATGCTCTATCCCGAGCCAACAATGGGTGCAGCAGCCATGGCATAGTGAAACTTAGAACGAGCTATCATAATTGAATGCGTATACAAAATTTCGTTTCAGTGCTGTCTACCGTTGGGTAGTCCCCTCGTTGGAAGGCAACCCTTGGTGCAGCAGCCATTTAGCGTTGACAGAGAACGGGCTATTGTAATTGAATGCGTATACAGAATTTCGTGTCTGTGCTGTCGACCCTTGCGGAGTCCTCTCGTTGGAAGTTAGCCCTGGTTACAGCAGCCCCATCGCGGTGAACCTTGCGGAGTCCTCTCGTTGGAAGTTAGCCCTGGTTACAGCAGCCCCATCGCGGTGAAACTTAGAACAGGCTATAATAATTTAATGCATATACAAAATTTCGCTTCTTTGCTGTTTACCATTGAGGAGTCCCCTCGTCGGGAGCCAACCCGGGGTGCAGCAGCCATGTCATGGTAAAATTTAGAACGGGCTATCATAATTGAATGCGTATACAAAATTGAGTGTCTGTGCTGTTGACCGTGGAAGAGTAGCCTCGTCGGGAGCCGATCCTGGTTGTAGAATCAGGTCGGGAGCTAATGGGCTCTGTGCAGTTTGGCCACGAAGACCCATTCGTTCAGGATCGGTCATACTCACGGGTCAACACCCATCCGACGGCCTCCACGCAGAAGGGAGAGCCAGGGTAGGGCGCTGGCCTGCGGGCCAGTCTACCCTAGGAGTCAACCTTCGGGGGCTTCTGGACGATTTGAGCACCGTGCGGCGTCAGCCAATCGATTGTGCACTCCGACTAACAGCCGGGGGAGTCTGGGAACAGTAATGTTTCCTATAGGGCGGAGGTGGTTGTCAACCTTATGGCAACTGCTCTTGAAACGACCATTCGGCCACCGAAAGTATGCCGTGGTGCGCGATAGATTCGGTAGACACCGTATCACCGCTTTATAAGGGAGAGGTCTGCGCAAGCGACCTCGATCCTGTAATCAGTCAGGAGGTAGGAGGTATCCTGAAGGTTAATTTCAGACGGAGATATCCTTGCAAACTGGTAGTCTGGGGACGAGGCTGCCCGCTGGGTACCTCTGACGGTCAGGTAGCGTAACAGACTGTGGTTTGTTTTTCGTCCCAAGTCTTCTGCGCTCACCTCACGGGAGACAGAACGATCAATATCGTTAAAACTCCTTAGGTGACGGGTCCGTCCGTTGTAGTTGACAGCTCTAGTTGTAGAATCAGGTTATGCTTACCATAAAAATGTATTGCCATCGAAACTGAACCAACGTGTAAAATTTCAAGACGAAGTGGTTCTAATTCAGCTTGCAAGATTTGACCTAAACATACTAACATACATTGCAACTGAAGTAACGGTAATTGAATGTCTCGACCCCCTGGTTCCCCTTGACCCTCACCACAAAGCTCTGCTAGCCAGTGTTAATTATATACATATTCCACACTTAAAATCCAAGTCGTATATTAAGTTTCTGTATAATAATTGTAACTATGACTCTATTAACTCTAAATTAGCTGAAGTCGAATGGAGCACAGAATTCTCATCTAGGTCTCTTGAGGAAGCCGTTAAATAATTTTACTGTGTTCTTGACCAATTAATAACTCAATTCGTTCCTACCAAAATTATGTCTAATAGCTCATATCCTAAGTGGTATTCTCCAGCACTAATAAAGCTCATTAAAGAAAAATATAAATTCCATAAAAAAATCAAAACATATAATATGAAAACGGATCAAGAAACCTTTAAATTATTACGGGATAGGGTTCATTTATTAGAGAGTCAGTGTTTCAAATCATACATCACATCTATAGAAGATGGTATCGAAAAACATCCAAAAAACTTCTGGTCCTTTATAAATAATTGCTCTAAATCCAATAGCATTCCGACACCTCTCAAGTACCTTGACTTGATTGCGACCACTGGAGATTCCATGTGTGAAGCCTTTTCCCAGTACTTCTCTTCTACATTTTTGGTACCGGATATGCAGCCTACTGATTTGCCGCCACTCGACTTCAACGACGTTATTCCTTCCCAGGCAAATGATATCTGTAGCATAGAGATCAATGGTCACGACGTGGAAAAATTGTTACTTCATTTAGACACTTCTAAGTCGGCTGGACCTGATAATATCAGTCCAATATTTCTAATTGGCTGCGCTAAAACTGTTGTGTTCCAATATCCCTGTTGTTTCGCAAATCCTTAGCTAATTGTGAATTCCCCAGTATCTGGAAGTCGGCTTTTGTTTCACCCATACATAAGAAGGGCTCGAAAACAGAAATTACTAATTACAGACCCATTTCAAAATTATGCGTTATTGCCAAAATATTCGAACGAGTCGTCTATAACCAAGTATATGCAGCTCTCCAAAACTCTATCAATCCGTCGCAACATGGTTTTATCAGGGGTCGCTCGACGGTGTCCAATCTTATCCTTTTTAATGACTTCTTGACTGAAGCTATGGATCACGGCTATCAAGTAGACGTAGTCTACACTGATTACAGTAAAGCCTTTGACAGGATTGACCACAGACTACTCTTGAACAAGCTTAAGTTTATGGGTATACAAGGGGACCTCCTCCGATGGTTCTCCTCCTATATCAATAATCGCTCCCAAGCTATCGTCATCAAAAACTATATTTCTAGTTGGGTTGCTATCCCTAGCGGTGTACCGCAGGGCTCACTACTTGGTCCATTGCTGTTCTTAATTTTCATCAATGATATAGCTAGCTGTTTTCTAAATAGTCACTTACTATGTTTTGCTGATGACATGAAGATTTTCAAAATAATTAAATCGGTCGGTGATGTCGCCGACCTTCAGGCGGACCTTTCAAGATTGGACAGTTACTGTCTCTCTAATAAAATTGACCTCAATCCATCCAAGTGAACCGTTGTCACCTACACCCGTAAAAAAATATTTACTCTAGCCTCATACTCATTAAAATTTCATAACTTGCAGAGGTGCAGCGTGGTTAAAGATCTTGGTGTCATTCATGATTCTCATCTACTGTTCGATAATCACGTTCAATCTATTGTTTCTAAAGCTTCCAAAGCTTTAGGTTTTGTTATGAGGAGTGCAGCTTGCTTTCACCGTGCTAAAACTTTCAAGATCCTTTACTGCACTTTTGTCAGAAGCATCTTGGAATATGCATCTCAGGTATGGAACCCTTGTTATGAAATATCTCTGCTTCCGTCTGAAAATCCCATACAGCTCATCTAACTATTTCAATTTATGCAAGAAATTCCATATCCTCCCCTTGATTAAGCGGCGTGAAACCGCGGACTTAACCTTTTTGTTAAAAATTACCTCCAATAATAAACCCCTCCTGTTGCGAGGTAAAAACTCACCTATCACTTTTGCGCGCGACATATTCGGGCAAAAAATCGACGCGAGTCAACGGCCTTGAGAAAAACGATCATAACTTATAAACCACTAAACGTATTTAAAAAAGATAAAGATCAAAATGATCGCATTGAAATTTGACATATAAAACATTATAACCTTATCTCGTAAAACAATTAAGATAATAATGAATAAATATTACAAAATTGGCAAACTGAAAAAACTCGCCTATAAAATCATTCCGATTTTTTTGTCACAAAATACGTAAAATATGCAAAAATTGTAAATACAGTTATGTTCTTTATTAAATGCTTTACCAAAACGATATTTTTTTTTTACCATTTTGCATACAAAAATATTTATTTATTCAGCCAAGAAAAATTTTATGTATTCTCGTAAAAAAAATTTTTTTTAATTTTTAATTTGTGACTACTTATGGTATTTTTTTATATGAAATTCTTTCAAAATAACTTTATTACTACATCACACTTCTTAGAAATCACACCAGAACTTTGAGCTTTGTCTGATATTATAGAAAAATCTAAAGGTTTGAGAGTTTTCGCGTCCGAACTTAATAATAAACTTTGAATGCCCATAATATAAAATTCGTTAGATTTTTTCAATTATATTGTCTTATCATAGACTTATTATATGTCTAATAACTAATTACTATACTCCAAAGAGTCACATTTAATCGAAAAACTATGGAAAATCGCACTTTATTCTCTCATAGTAATTATCAAAAGAAGTTTCTTTGCGCGATTCAATTTACAAAACAAGACATAATTTTCGAAATACGCCTAATTATGTGATAACTTAGGATGTAAATGAAACAATACTTATTTTGTTAGTAAATTAAAGCGACATTACGTCATATTTCGCAATATACCGGGATATTTCATAAACATTACAAAATAATAACAACCATTTTTTCGCGAGCCGTTTGTTGTTGCCAAAGTGTTTTCTTTGAAAATTCGTGAAAAACAGCAAATGGACTATTTCAATTGATTAATACTTATGCCTAAACTACTTAAAAATGGAAATTACTCACTTTTATCCAGTAAACACTGCACTTATATCCACAAAACACTGCACATAACAACCACTTCGCGGAACTATACGCCGCCGCAGCGGGGCCGATCGAGACTGTTGTTTTGACGTCTATGCTGACTTTTTAAATCGGCGATCGAATTTATCGTCGTTGGCCGGCGAATGAAAGATTATTTGGCCATGTAACGCCGCGGTCAGAAAGCATTAAGTACGACGATTCGAATCGTAAATTGCATTTTTCGCAGCGGCGAGCGCGATATCCAAAATCGGATGTTACGGATTGTAGGCGGCGGCCATACATGTCCCCAAATGGATAGTATAATTGCAACGTCTACCTGTTGTATTACAGCGGTAATTCAGTTTGAATTTATCGTGGACCTGGGCGTTCTTTCCCCGTAGTGTCACATGGGATCGAGTGGCCCAAGGTCATTTCAAGAGTGGCATGACAACAGGTGAACATCCACCCCCGCTGCTTAGGAAACAGTGTATTTCCATAGTTTCCAGACCCCTTCAACAATTAGTCAGAATTCACAACCGATTGGTTTCGCCGACCGGTGCGCAAACCGTCCAGTGGCGCCGGGATGCAATCCCGCCGGGAGAAAACGGTCCACCAGCTCTGAGGCCTGAGACACGGAAGTCTTACCCGGGGTAGCCTTCCACTCGAGGAGGCTTCTGAAAAGGAGCTGAATCGTGAGTTGAGCCGATACGAGAACAAAATGGATCTTGTGGCCCAAGCTGCACGAAACCGTTCACCACTCAATAGTAACTACAGTAGTCATTCGCTGCAGGTGTATTATTGAAATTATTTTATTTCAGACCGCATCACAGATCGTCTACATTCTGGACCCCTTCTTCGCCAACGACCCTTCTTCTCCTAAAATGCCATCGGTTTGGCCTGTAAAACTCTTCTATTACGATTCTAGTCACTACCACGAGATGAACAACATTGCTATCGCTTACTGCATAGTCGTGTCAGGAATATTCTTGTTGTGTTTCGTCAACTTTTACCTTTATTTAATATGTTTAAATTGTGCACGATTAGAAATTCTAGAGAATGATATCAAGGACATTGGAAATGAAATAATTCGAAATAAATCAGAAACTCATGAAAATGCTAACATCGACCGCCGATTGAAAGACTGGATTGAGCGTCATTAAATAACATACAGGTTGTGGACAACTTAGCCTAATTCTCCTAAATATAAAATCCCAGCCTGTATAAGCAATCAAATTTATTCATTCGAATGTCGTGAAAACTAACATCATGAATCCCAATATCTGCAGACACATAGTCATTTATATACAGGAGGCGTATAAGTGCGACCTAAATTTCTCAATCTCTAACTTGGTTTATTATGGAATAAATGCGGAAATTTTGATTTTAAACTTTATGGGGACTTCGAAAAATTCCCACAGTTGGCAGTATTCAGAGAATTGGCGAGATTGGTCCAGGATACGACCAAATGTTTATACAATATACATGAATAAATAATATAACAAAACAATAGTTATATTTTTTCCAAACAAATCTAAAAGAATTGTTTTTCTGTCATGTCATTTTTGAGTTATACAAAACTACATATCGCCCAATGGCAGAACTACATGATTCTCCTTTTGTCATTTTAATATTGATTACTTAATTTATTTTTAATTATATTTTTATTTTTTTTGTAAATCTTTATCTTGCAACAAAAACCGGAAATCATATGAAACGAATTGGCAAGAAAAATATTGCTTATGATTAAGGCGAGAATGGGGGGAAAATAAAAACTTTACATGAATAAGTTTATATTGGGAAATTATTACGATCTGACGAATCTACTCATTTTTATGGTTTTTGATAGAAATAAATTGTTTTTATTTTTTTGTAAAATTAGTACACAAATCGACAAATACTGTTCGAAGAATTCATTAGAAGAAGAATAAGTCTTGAAGAAGACTTTCGATTCTGAAATCTATACTATTAAACAGTTATACATACATGCTGACAAAATATAAAATTACCTCTTCATAGCCTATATGCTCGATGTGTTGAGTTAATGATTTATAGTCCTGAGTTAATAAGAACAACCTATATGATCGATGAATTTGTAGCTGTTTTAGTAATCAATCATCCGAGGTAGTGTTGGGCCAACTATGCAATATAATATAATATAGTTAAATTTAACTATAATATAGTTAAATTTTGTAATACCTACTCTAAATAAATAAATAAAAATATCTGGAGCTGGGTGAAAATATATGGTCACTTTCACTAGTGTACTTACACCACGTGAGATCTGAAGTCACAGAGTAAATCTGTCGAAATCGCTGGTGAATTGATGAATATTTATTGGCGAAACACCCTTAACTTCAAATTTTCGCATATCGGTGCAAGTTTACTATGTGAATATGTGAATTGTAACTTCCTCCGTTATAAAACGGAGGAAGAGAGTAACGCATATTGCGAGCTCTCTTGCACTTACAGGTGTTATTACGGGTCTTATGTATCAGATAACTGCTCACTACGCCCGCCATAAAACCCGTAAAAGCAAGGGAGCACGCAATATTTGCTACTTCGTTCCTACGTTTGATAAATCCGCGTGCCGGGAGCGTTCGGAGAGACTATAGTCATATTCGCTCTCACTTCGACTAAGTACTCTGTGTACTAGGTTGACACTGCCATATGCCTTCTCTGCACCAAAATCAAACAGAACTTTTCCTAGTAGCACATTTTTTAGCCCTTCTTCGCTGTTATATTTTAAGCTAAATATATTTCCTTCCAGCTTTCATGAAGCAATTGATAATGTATACTGCTATGATACATTTTTTTTAACTTTTACTGCAATTTTAGTGTTGTGTTCCGATATGTCTTTCGTCACTCAGGTAATAATAATAACAATAATGCCTTCAATCAAATTTCATTATTTATTGTCGAAATAATACATTCAATTCCAGGGAATCCTGGAACCAAAATTTATTGTTATGGGAGCGGCTTGCGCGTTGTTGTTATTCGCCTACTGCTTGATTGGGCAAACTATACAAAATTACATGCGTATCTTTCAGGAAATTAATAAATATTTTCTTCACAGCTACGACTTCTAAAATATTTTTGAGGTTAACCTAATATTTCCACAGGCCGAACGCATAGAGATGGCAGTTCAGACAGTCCCATGGTATTTGTGCGATGCGAATCAAAAATTCGCTATAAAATTCAATATTGCCAGAACGCAATTACCAATGAACACAAAAGCCTTTTTCTATCCAATGTCTCTTAGCCTTTACGTTGAGGTATAGTTATTTATTTTTATTTTAAATTTCATGAAAAATATCAATGTCCAATTAGAAATAATATTCTATTTTGGTATATTATAAAACATGTAATTTGTTTATTTTTTACAGCAATTAAGAGTAACATACTCATTGTGCACCCTTATAGTAAAAACAATTTAGAAAACATTGAAGAATTAATTTGAATGAATTATTGCACTAATAATTATAACGTATAAGAATAAATAACGTATTCAATCAATAACGTATAAGAATCACGTATAAGAAGTTCAATGTATTCATCGGGCCCGATTGCGTTGTTTATGAAGTAATATTGGAATTCATGCTAGCGAGTCAGGCCGGAATTTATCTTACGTTAGAGCGGAAGAGCGGAATATGGAATAAATGATTGTTACTATTCCAGCATAAAACTACCAATCGAGCATAAAGCGGCTTAATCTAAGACCGAATGAAATGTTTTCAAACTAATGACCTTATATTCGGCAGGTAGCTTTTGTGCGGGAAAGATACAAGAGTTCATTTTGCATTCCGCCTATGCAGTGCTATGTCTCCTTCGCATAAACTATTTTCCGATATTAGTTCACGAAGAAACGCAATGGAGACCATTACATACTTCAAAAAATAAAGAAAAATTATTGCGATTAGTGGAGCTCGAATTTTCGCTTATCTCGCCAGGACTATCTAACTTTGAAAACGAATAATTGTTATCGTTATATCACACATTTTTTTTTGAAATTCACGTGCAAATATTAATAATCTTCAAGAAATACTCATTTAATCCGATAAAACAAACGTCTAATTTAAATGTTAATCTATGCAGCCTTTATTTTTGATAGATAGCTGTAGAAAAATAATTAATACCTACTTGATAAAGTTGTCACGACATATTTTTAAATTATTATATTTTGTATATTTTAAAAAGTTGCAGAATATTTTTTTATAAATAAAATAAGGTTTTGGGGTAATATACTATAATTTCAATCTATCGTATATCAGTCCTCATGTTTTTAAGGAAAAAATAGTATATTTTTACACGACTGCCCAACAAAAAAGGAGTATAGCGTATTCAGGGTTCATCTATGTTTTGCGTTTCTTTATTCCACCATAATATCTAATTGCTTGAACCGATTTAGAATGTGTGGCATTGTTTGAATCGTTTTTTTTTCATCTCGATTGTCATAGAGTAAATGAACTGTCCAAATATTAAGTAACTTTGTATCTAAATGTTCATATATCAATAAATTAATATAAATATATCGTGTTTAGTGTCAAATACAGGGTCTGATTGAGTACATTCTGAAAATATACATGTATATATGTAGATAAACTATAAATGTTTAAAAAAAACCGTAGTAAAAATAAATATAAATACAATAGTTAACTTTGTGTAACGGCAGTCGTATTTTTTTATTATTTTTAATATATTTACTTGATTCAGTTTTTGAAATCGACCACATGATCAAAACATACATGCCTTATCGAAGTAATTATTTTTTTCCAATCAATCACTCTAATCTTTCAATCTTAATTATTGATAAAATAATGAAATATAAGGAAGCGTTGTAGAGAATATCTATTAGTTCTTAATACGAAGCAACCATGAAGCTACTTCTGGTTCTTGCACTTTTTCTGGCGGTGAGCGCGGCGCAGCTCGAGAATGGCTTGGTTGGGTGGCTCACCACGCAAGGAGTCAAGGACTATGAGAGGATTGCCAACAGAATTGTAGGAGGAGAAGAGGCTCAAAGGAATTCCCATCCTCATCAGGTAATTTCATATTTATTTTTTCCTTTCACACTATTACATTATTTCTATCTATATTTCTGTGCATAGTTCCTAAGATAAAATTGTTTTAAATTATTTTTGAATTACTTAAATAAATAAAATAAATAAATATTAGATCAACCTATATATTTCTACACTCTATTAGATCACTCTACCACAGCCGGTCGTTAGTCCGGAATCCAGCCGATTAACTTGCTAAGATGGGAGCAAAGGGAACGTTATACGGCCCTGAACCTTGCTGTGGCGTACCAAAAAGCCTTGCAAACCTAATGCTCAAACAAATACGTTTAGAAAAATCCGTCAACCACTGAAACAACACGCCACGGTTGAATAATTCCAAAGCGCTAATTAAGGCTTACGACCGTAAGACCTTATCGCCGTGAGGCCTTATCGCTAAATAGGAACAATCTACGCATACTGGTGAGGGCGCACAAGGGGCATTGTGGCCTGAACAAACACATGTTCAAAATCAACCTCCGAGACACAAAATTGTGCAGGTTCTGCCAAGGGGCAGAGGAAACTCCTCAGCACCTTATGTGCTAGTATGGCCCGCTGATACGTAAAAGATACACCCACTTGGGTGGTCATTACCTCCAACCTGAGGAGGTAAAACAATTTGGCGTCAAAAGCCTGTTGCGGTTCTTAAATGACACGAGGCTTAGCGCAGAACTATAATAGGTGGCGAACACAATAGATCAGCAATGGTCGCAGTGTTACAAGGCTCATAAAGACCTTAGAAAAGCCCCACTCAGCAAATAAAAAAAATAAAAAAATCGTCCGGAATCCACTGCTCACCCCCCAGAAGTATAAAAAATAGTATGATGGGCCCGACTCCAGCCAGTGAATTCCATGGCAGCTCCGTTTGTATTTTATTTATTTTACTCTATTATTAGATTAAATTTATTTTAGTACTATAGCAGTGTACATTTTAATATACGATTTTATATGTCTATGCCAAAAGTAATTGATTTGAGTATTAGATCCTAATTTATTTACATCATACGCTTAGTAATTTATTTAATATTATATTAAATTTATGTGTAAGTATAAAATCTCCTGGAAATGCCAGCCCTGGAACAATTATACCCCAGTTAGGCGACGCTGAACAAAGAAAGCTACGAAGAGTATACTCAGGTAATGTTTCGCCGTTGGTTGTCTTTTATATAATTTAGAAAAGAAAATAGTTCTCGATAGTAACGATTAAATGAAAAAAACAAAAAAAAAACACCTTATTTTATCGTACATTGGATATTGATGCGCAGTTACATTTATAATCGTTCAATTTCCTGGTTTAGAAAATAATGGCTAAGCAATACAGCGTGAGGCAGGAATACTGCGGCCATCGGGCAACACCATAACTTTGACACTAGTTGTCAGATCTTCTTTATCTGACGTTTACATGAAAATTTGGTCCATGTGACATATCGCTATGCAGCAGCACACGCCAATTCAACGCGCTCAAATTGTCCAGTTTATATTTTTTTTTAAATCATTCGATTCTGGAAACTCAACAAGAATACTGTCGAGTAAATGGTGTTCGAAAGGCGCCCAATATTGCCGCATATATGAAACCTTATATCCACAAGAGATACAGGAGCAACCACATAATCAACAAAAAATGATTGTTTGGTGCGGCGTTAGTGCACAACGTATCATTGGGCCGTATTTTTATGATATCGATGAAGAGGCCACCGAAACGGTCAATAAAGAGCTGTTATTCAATAAAATGTTGCAATGATCCGTAAATATGCGATGCCACAGAGACGTAGAAATGACATGCAACACTACTGGTTCCAGCAGGATGGCGCTCCATCACATACCTGCCGTGTTACCATCGATTATTTGAAGGCATTATTCCCCGGCCGACTTATGTCGAAAAATGGAAATTTCGACTGGCCTCCGCGCTCGCCCGATCTAACGGCGCCAGACTTTTATTCGTGGGGTTATTTGAAATCGGCGGTGTACAAAAACAAGCCACAGAACCTCCGTCAATTAAAAGTCAATATTCGACATAAAATATGTAAAATATCGATCGAAACATTTGAAAAAAATGTGAAAAATGACGAAAATAGAGTCCATTTTGCCATCAAAGAAAAGGGCGGAAATTTACGTTACATTATTTTTCACAATTGACAAAATCGACGCTACAAAATCTAAAATATATTAAAAAAAAATATGTGTTAAATTTTACTTTAAAAAAACGGTCGTATTATTCGTGCTTCACCTGTACCTCCGCCAGAGCTACAATAGTAAATGTAGCCTAATTGGAAGTAACCCGTTCTAGGTTGGACATTTATAAATTATATAAATTCTATAAATTATACAGTTAAACCAAAGCATAATAGGAATAGGTTTTATATTTTGTTATTTATAAACTTAGGCAATAAAATTTTCATATTAAAATAATAGTTAAAAAGGCAAAGGAAAACTAAGCATTATTATAATCAATTGTCTTAAGAATGTTTATCTTCGCTCAATTAAACACACACACATACATACGCACATACACTCACCACTCATAATAGTTTATAAACAGAAACAGAATAAACTTGATAATTAGTAATACATTGTAGCAGTCGAAACTTACTTAAATTCTTATGTGCCTAATTAGTATAAAACAAAAGAAATAATAGTAAGATATAGTTATAATCGATGAATTAATAGTGACATGTAATATATTTAAAAGAATAAAAAACACGACTGCCATTACACAAAGTGAACTATCGTATTTATAATTATGATTATTATGAAATATGTGGTTTATGTATTTATCCATAGATGCATGTATATTTCCGGAATGTAATTACCTTTGATCTTTGATCCGACACTAAACACGATATATTTAGGTTAATTTATTAACATTTGCACATTTGGACATTTAGACGACTACTTACTTGATATTTATATAGTTAAGTTACTGCATGACACTCGGTATGACAAAACGATTCTAACAACATTATACACTTCTAAATCGGTTTAACCGTTTAGAAGTTATGGTGGAATAAAGAAACAGAAAACACACATAGATCAAGCCTGAACACATTACACTCCTTTTTTGTTGAGCAGTCGTGTAAAAAGAATAAAATAATATATGGTCACACTGAAAGTTTCTGGAAATGATCCCTTACATGAGCCATTCTTAAAAAATAATTACATTTGAATTTGGAACTTTAGCTGTAGAATTAAGCTACTTTCATCTAACTGTATTTGTTTTTTCATTAAGGAGTCATTTTTAAAATTACATATCTGTATTAAAATGGATTCGCTTCAAAAATTTACGCTGCGTGATTTTCTACTATTTTTAGTGAAATTGGACAGCTCAGAAGAGCCTCGCTCAGCTTTAAACGATAAAATGTATGTTATTTGATCGTTATTTAAAAAAGAAATGTTCGAACATAAATTCCTTTTTATATAACAAACATAAATTAACCTACTGTATGGTTACAAAACAAACATATAATTCCAAACGTTGTCTTTTGAGATACGAGTTCAAGGGCACAAATCAATCACACGATATTACAAAAACTTCGTGAAGGAATTATATTTATTTATTTATTTATTTATTTATTTATTTAATTTAACAATTCATTTACAAGTGCACAAGTATCACTAATAATCATATCAATAAAAAAATATATAATTAAAATTAAAATAAAATTAAACACGGCCGATATGAGCATTAGCATTTAAGTACTGCTGCTGCCCAACTAAGTGCCAGGACTTGTTCCAGGGCAGCTAGCTCTCTAGTTTTTATATCACATATATTTGGCAATGAATAAAAAAAAAAAAAAAAAGGAAAAGAAATACATATATATTCCCGTCACCATTACAAATTATAACTAATAATCACTAACTAATGATCACAATAGGAAATAAAACACAAAAATAAATAATCGTGTTAATAACATTAAAATAAAATAAAATAATATATCACCTCAGTTTGTCCAGATTTTCACTAGAAACTTTATATGTTGATAATTTTCTATTTTTACTTACAAACTACATTTCTTTAAAAATATCACATCACGAGAACGAATACTCTATCGCTGCCAAATGGTACTTTTGCTATATAAACGCGTTGCGGAATAGCTGATAGCTGATTGGTCGTTTCAAGAGCGTTTGCAGTAAGGTAAACAACGACGTCCGCTCTTTAGGAAACAAAGCCGTTTCCAGACTCCCCCGGTTATCAGCCGGAATGCACAGTCGATTGTCTGACGCCGCACGGTGCGCAGACCGTCCAGAAGCGCCCGAAGGACGATTCCGATGGGAACTGGCCCGCAGGCACAGTCCTGCCCGGGCTCGCATTTCTACGTGGAGACTAACGGATGGGTGCTGACCTGTGAGTTGGGCTGACCCTAATACATGGATCATATGGCTCAAATGAACTGGGCCCATTAGCTCCCATAACGTCTTACCTTACAGCTGGGGTCACAAATAACATGATGTATTGGTTAGGCGCGTGACGCCTAACCAATACATCATGTTATTTGTCATACGTAGGAGATGTCTTGCGCGGGCGCCTGACGGTCACGAACGTTATTATTGAGCCGAGGCAGGCGGTACGGAGGCAAGGGAGTACCAGGAGTCATGTAATCAGATAGGCCGCAGGAGTGTGCAATAACTATGTGTACTGGATATATCCAGCATGTATTTCTGATAACCCATCGAATTAGATCTCACTCTATTTTTTAATAATATTAGGTAAATATAAAACAATTTGTTCAATGTCCCCAGGTCGGTCTATTCTTGCACCTCAATGCTGGCACCGGATTCTGTGGCGGAATTCTGATCTCCAAGGATTGGGTCCTGACTGCTGCCCATTGCATCAATGATGGTAGAACGCAAGTGAACTCCGTTACCATCGTTTTGGGAGCTCATCACATTCGAGCTGACAACGAGGAAGGTCGCGTCGAATTGGAAAGCACCGACTTCATCGTCCATCCTGAATGGACTGCAGCTCTGATCAGAAACGACATCGCAGTGATAAAGATTCCAGAATCCGTTGAATTTTCTGGTATGAACCAATTATTGTAATCCCGATTATTCCCTTCGATGAAATGTTTAGGAAAAATCCTAAAATACATTTCTAAGCATTTATATGTGATTCTTTTTTGAGTGAAACCGATCTAATATTTTATAGGGATTAGGAGATTTCCTGTACTCAAATTTACGAAATATATAAAGAATCTGATATTAAATGTTTCAGATACCATCAAACCAGTAGCGCTGCCACCAAGGTCGGCCAGTAATATCACCTTCGCAGGTGTAACCGCTACGTCCACCGGCTGGGGTCTTGAAAGTGATGGTAAAAACTTTTTTTTTATTCAGGGTCCTAAAACGCGCTAAAACGGAGCCTAATATTTAACTGATGTTTTGGTATTCCCTTTAATAGGTCCCAAGTGAAACATC
Source organism: Micropterix aruncella (assembly GCA_944548615.1). Lineage (NCBI taxonomy): Eukaryota > Metazoa > Arthropoda > Insecta > Lepidoptera > Micropterigidae > Micropterix > Micropterix aruncella. Next base: position 16,188,339 of record OX155965.1, read on the forward strand.
CTTATATAGAGCTCATCAGGTCAGCTTATTCTGTTTTTGCGCTGTCTTTGCGGATGGGGCTAATTTAAGAATTGTGGAAAATCAAGCAGTCTAAATTGGCAGACGTGTTTCCGAAAGTTTTAATAGACATATTCTATAAATTTGCTCTTTACTAATATGACAATCAATTCGTATGAGACGGTCGAATAAATAAACACTAAATTATTAGTTTTCATTCACAAAATATAGATCCGTATTCCGTGCACAAAACTGCCCTAACCTAAAAATGTCGATAGGACAAATGGCATTGCAAAAAAGCAAACATTATATGGTATTTAGTTGGTGTAGTTTTTTAAATATAATTTCTAGATGCACTTTGCTGCAAGTTACGCTAAAATAAAATTATAGCTAAAAAAATTTTCAAAAATCATGCTTTAATAGCAATGTGAACAATTTTTATTTTTAAATAAAATCTAATAAAATCAAAATTTATTATGCTTAATTACATTAATTATAAAAATAAGCTAAATTTCAAGCTTTTGAATTCATATTTCAATTATATAGAATTCATATTTCAATTATATATAAATTAAAATTGAATAAATAAATAAAAAAAATCAATTTAAAGGTATTATTTGAGGAATTTAAAAATATTTTTTTTAAAAAAATAATTTAAATATACACAAATAAAAAAAAAATGTAATGAAAAAGGGATACGAGCTAAAAATTTTCTATTAAATCCACATTCAAATGAAGATAATTTTTCTTTTTCTTTAATTATTTAAATTTATAATTATTATTTTTTTTTATATAAAAATATATTAAATAATCAATTTATATTAAATTTATAATTAGTTATATATATACCTTAAATTTTTTATTAAATTCATTATATAAATTTTATAATATATTTTTATATTTAATTATAAATAATTAATAATTATTTAAATTTATAATTATTATTTTTTTTTATATAAAAATATATTAAATAATCAATTTATATTAAATTTATATAAAATATTTGAAAGATAACGATATTTATTAACAACGATAGAAATAACCCTAACTCAATATAGTTAAATGATTTGAAATAGATCTAAAATGAGAATAAATTGATTGACAAAAAATAAGTTAAAAGCACATTTTAATAGCAGAAAGTAAAAACAAATTTTTAAAAACAAGCATTAATTAAAATGCTCTGTTCCGAGCCAACCCTGCGTGCGGCAGCCATGTCATAGTGTAACTTCAAACAGGATATCATAATTGAATGCGTACACAACTTTTCGTTCTGTACTGTCTACCGTTGATGAGTCCCCTCGTTGGAAGTCAACCCTGGACGCAGCACCCCTTTCGCGATGGCACATAGAACGGGCTATCACAATTTAATACGTATACAAAATGTCATTTCTGTGCTGTCGACCGTTGAGGAGTCTTGATGAGTCCCCTCGTTGGAAGGCAATCCTGGGTGCAGCAGCCCTGTCGGGGTGAAACTTAGAACGGGCTATCATAATTGACTGCGTATACAAAATTTCGTTTCTGAGCCGTTGACCGTGAGGAGTCCCCTCGTCTCCTGACGAGGCGACTCCTCAACGGTCAACGGCTGCTGCGCCCAGGATTGGCTCCCGCCAACCCTGGGCGCAAAATGTCTTGTCTGTGCTACTGACCGTTGAGGATACCCCTCGTCGGGAGCCAACCCTGTGCGCAGCAGCCATGTCATGGTGAAACTTAGAACGGGCTATCTTAATTGAATGCGTATACAATATTTCGTGACTGCTGTTGACCGTTGAGGAGTCCCCTCGTCGGGAGCCAACCCTGGGCGCAGCAGCTATTTCATGATGAAACTTATAACGGGCTATCATAAAAATGCATTGTCATCGGAAGTGTACCAACATGTAAAATTTCAACTTCAGGATGAGAGGAAGTGGTTCTAATTCTGTTTGCAAGATTTGACCTAAACAAACATACGAAAAACATTGCAAGGTAAATAAAAGCTTGTAAAAAGCGTGGGGTGCTTGATATCGATTGTTATAAATATTTCATTTTTAGCTATTTGTAAATATAGTTATTATAAAAATAAAGTAGAAAACACCTTATGCTTATTAAAATTGAATATTTTTTTTGTTAATCACTTTATTCTGATTTTAACCTAATTCAAAATCTTTTAACTATATTGCGTTAGGGTACTTTCTACCGCAGTTAACAATATCTCTATATTTCATATTTATTTTTTAACTAGCTGACCCGGCCAACTTCGTACCGCCTAACAGTCAATGAATGTCGTGTTACAGATTAGCTGAACTTAATTTATGATTTTATGAAAGTAATAAAATGAATACAAAATAAATATTAAGTTCACTACTTTATTAAGATAATAACACACAAAAGAAACATAAAAGTACAAAAATTAAGTATATTAATCGCGTGTCAGCAAGACATGATTGAATTAAACTATTTACATATTGTGCAGCATGGGATGCACTCGGTTTAATTCTCTTCATTGAAGCACCTTGTGATATACGACATTTTTTGTTTTTTTATTAAGCGCAAGAACAAATAAAGCGGATGATTTGTCGACACGTGTTTATGCCAAGTACAACTGACCATGAGAAAAACACGGATTTACATTTTGTATGGGAAAATGTATTTTCTTTTATTTTAATTTTTCGGCAATTTTCCAATTTTTGTTTTTAATAGTTATTCTGCTATTCGGGACGGAGACAAATACAACAAATAAAAAACCATGAAAATCGGTCCATCCGTTCTCGAGTTATAAGTGTACGAACAAACCCGACTTTGTTATATACATATATATAGATTTTTAGTTCACATTGCTATTAAAGTGTCAATTTTTGGTTTTTTTAAATATGATTTTATATTAGGCTATAATTTTATTTTTTCTTTTTATTCTTTTTAACTTTTTAAAACATTTTATTTTATAGAAGATGGACAATTACTGTCATAATATGGCTGTGAAATAAGTTTTTTTTGTTTCTATCCTAATGCTCCAGGTCAAAATTATGAAATTATTGAATTGTCGTCAGTCCTGAATACACGTGCAAAATTTTAAATTATTCAGACATCAGAAAGTAAGTGAAAATTAATTAAATTGAAAGAATCCGTTACATTGATAGATATATGGATACATACACGTTAAGCTAAAGGCCATATTACACGGTTCAATTCTGTAGCAATAAGTCCGCCATTGTACCTTATTTTATTGTGCAATAAAGAGATTTTCATTTCATTCATTTTTCATTTCATTTCATTTCATTTCATTTCATTTCATTCATTTCATTTCATTTCATTTCATTTCATTTCATTTCGTTTTTCAATGTTCAATTAGCAATGAAATTGCACCATGTAAATTTGAAATTGAATCATTCAATGCCATTGAACAATCGCATTGAACATTTCCAGCAAGACCGAATTCTTCAATACTGGCTTTCAATGATCAATGCATTGAACGCATATTGAACATGTAAACACGTGCATTGAATGATTCAATTCAATTCAGTCAAGCGCGCGGACATGTCGCGTAAGGACGTTGCCAAGCACACCCGAGACTTTTTTTCGGACGCGACGCCACGAAATAAACATGGTATTTAAATGGAAGGACGAGCAAACGCTAGTGTTCTTAAAGCATTTCAAAAAGTACGAATGCCTGTGGATTTTGTTAATTCTTCTAAAAAATGGTCACAAATAGGTTGATTTCAGCGCGCACGACTTCATTCGACGACATTATCGCGGAAAATGCTTTGAATTATTCAATGATGAGCTGTACGTCTATATTACTGCTTTCAATACGAATAGGCAATATTGCCCTTCCAATCGTATTGCTTCAATTTCATTGAACCGTCTAACTTTGCCTTTATAAAAGCTTTATAATAACGAAACACACAAGGAAATACCCAAAGAAAAGGTGACAAAGGTAGCCGCGCGATCAGTCTGGGAAATTTAGGCCTAAGAGAAACGGAGTAAGGATCTATATACATTGTAATTCTCAAAAACAAATGAGAGAAATGCTACGGCAATTATATTAACTACTAGATGACCCGGTGAACTTCGTACCACCTAAAATTGATTTGATTTGTTTGTAACTGTTCATAAGCGTTTATTGATTCTAATCAACCTTCCAAATCCAATTAATTGAAATCTATAATAAATATGGCCAAATCGTGTACGGTTTGAGTTTCGTTTGGTGAATGAAAGTCGTTTTATAATTAAAATAAATTCAATGTACCTATTTAATTTACATGATAAAATATTATTGCTTTTTCGACTTTTCCCACTTTTTTGCATTTTTCGACTTTTTTGACTTTTCCGACTTTTCGACTTTTTCGACTTTTTCTACGTTTTCGACTTTTTCGACTTTTTCGACTTTTTTGACTTTTTCGACTCTTGACTTTTTCGACTTTTTCGATTTTTCGACTTTTTGAAATTTTACGCAATCGCACGGAATGAATAACAGTTATGGATGGCGCAGCTGTCTAACAATAGGATCGCCGCGAACGCCATCTATTGAAAGGGGGCTATTTCCCAAAAAGACTAATGTCGATTTTTTCGATTTTCAGTTGTTTCTTTTAATTTTTCCTAAATATTTTTTTTGTAAACCACCCCTGAATCAAGGCAAACAAAACAAAAGAATAATCATTCAAATCGGTGGAGTCATTTTCGAGATCTTGCGAGACTAACGCACGGCGATTCATTTTTATATATAAGTTATAAGAAGATAGATAGAATAAAACATTATGGAAAAAAGACCGTAGGTGGTATACATGAAACTGCTGAAAGGACATGCGAAAAAAAGTGTAAAGGACAGTCAGCGAAAAAATCAGGTCATGGAAGGAATTAAAAGTAGGTACCATTTGTATAGCATGCCTTGAACACAACCGGTATGACGGCGACGTTAAGCCCCTCATATTTGTTCTTCGGAGGAGAAGTCTTAATCGATGGACGATTCCATGCTTACGGTGAAAACGGATTACGTATAACGTGGGTGGTACGGTATAGCTACGACCATATTTCATATCAAAGAAAGCGTATTTTTTCTCAAGAAAATTCGCCCCTAGATCTTCGTAATGCAAAGTTGCAAGGTATAAACAAAATGTTAACAAAAATAACCGAGTTATTTTTTTTATAAATGCAGCAGCCATGTCATGGTGAAACTTAGAACAGGCTATCATAATTAAATGCGTATACAAAATTTCGTGTCTGTACTGTTGACCGTTGAGGAGTTCACTCGTTGGAAGCCAACCCTGGGTGCCGCAGTCCTGTCTTGATGAAACTTAGATCGGGCTGTCATAATTGAATGCATATACAAAATTTCGTGACTGTGCTGTTGACCGCTGTGGAGTCCCCTCGTCGGGAGCCAATCCTGGGTATAGAATCAGGGCATGCTTGCTATATAAAATGCATTGTCATCGGAGCTGAACCAACATGTAAATTTTCAACATCATATGATAATATTTGAGGAGTTCCCTCAATTCCTCATGGATCACATCATCAGAACAAAATTTTGATAAAGATGTGACGAATCTGGAAGTACATCCTTTCAAATAAAAAGAATTTTCCAAAGCAATTCATAAATGACGGATTTCTGAGGTAACAAACATTTAAAGAAAAATACGATCGTATTTATAACCTCCTCCTTTTTTTTAGGTCGGTTAATAATAAATCGGCTGTGGTCTACGATCTATAGGACCTGACAGGAAAATGAAAAGAGCTTTATCATTTGAAGGGCATGTTCACAGCAGACTAAGATGTTAAAATTTCAAATCCACACCATAGCAAAGAAGAGGAAGAAATCAAGAATCACACTCATGAAAGCAAAAATGAGAAATATTGTAGAACGGACTAACACGGATATCATAGCATATTGCAAAGGATAAATAGGTCAATAATTTATCAAAAGAAATACAAACAAAATCAAATAATTTAAAATGTGTTCATAAGGTAAACTTAGTAATATAAATCAACAACATGACTACTCTACGGTTGTGGTAGAAAATTCTCACGCCCACACAACTTCAAACCTCTGCCTTAGAGCCGTCTGTAAATATGATGTCCAAGCCAGGGGACCGGAACGATATAAGGTCAGAAAATACTACATTGTTTAGGGTGGGGACTGCCCTACTGGTTTTTTCATCAAAACTGTTTGAGGGATGATGTACGAAGTAGTAAGTCTGTCGGAGAAGGGAAGGTGAAAGTCTTGCTACTGATCTCTCCGCACCGTAATCGACTTCCGGATCGTAATGGAATGCCGCTTTTTCCAGGTTGACAGGAACACTGCGACGGCGCAATCGGTCATTTTGATTTTGACGTGATTGCTGGCGTTGTGTATGTTGTGCACGAAATTGTTGCATTCTCAATGTATTCGCTTGTCGTTCATTTTCAGTCGCTCTCAAACATAATTCGGACATGCCAATACGACTATTTTTATTATCCGTCGCTCGCTGGTCATCAGTGCGGCTTGCACGTGAAGTAGATCGCCGCGCATTTGACTGACTTCGACGACCTATGTTACCTATTCTCCTCGGCATTATAATGAACTCGGCTTATATATAGTCACTCAAATCTGTCAAACATTCCTTGAGAACTTAACAATATTGAAATCCTCAGACTAAGGCCAAATTTGTAGTTATGTATAAGCCTGCAAAGTCTATTTACCCTTATATAATGGCTGATCAAAGTGATTTTTTGCAAAATGCAATTAAATTCGCTCGAAACAAATCTATTCTCCAATCCCACTACCTTTTTTAAAAGAAAAAAACGACGTTAAATGTAATAACAATTTCACACAGTAGCGCGGAATGAATTATGAATGGCATAGCTGTCAAACAATAGAATCTATTGTTAGAAAATATAGAGAGCGCCATCTATCGAGAGAAATACGAAGTGGCTATCCCTAGAAGTACTAATTTCGATTTTTTCGTTTTTTTAGCTGTTCCGTTGAGTTTTTCCTAAATATTTTTATTTGTAAACCACCCCTGAATCAAGCCAAACAAAATAAAAGAAAAATAATTCAAATCGGTTGAGTGATTTCCGAGATCCTGCGAGACTAACGCACGGCGATTCATTTTTATATATAAGATTATTCCACTCATTACTTTTCCGTCTCACCCACCCAAGATAGTAAGTATTGTGAACGCGTAAAAAAAATCGAGATGCAGGCGGGTTTATACATTTTAACCCCCCCCCCCCTCTCACCTGAGACGATCAATACAATTTCCATACTGAAGTGTGGCTGCGTCTGTGTGAGTGTGTGTGTGTATTCCCCCACGATAGCGTCCAAACGCTTTACCCGATTGTGCTAAAAGTTGGCATGCAGGCATCATTTGGTCATGCCAAGAGTTGAAAAGATTGTGGTTGTAATCGGTCCACCAGAGGGCACGCTAGTCATACTTCAATCTCGCAATATTGGACTTAGAGACTTGAGGAGCTTTATCGGGCCGAAATCACGATGTGAAATTTTGGTTGGAATATCTGATATACGAGCGACACAAATAATATTTAAAGTCCGCCATACATCAATTGAATCGCTCTTAAAAGCGAAGGCGATTGCGATGCGTGGGTCGTTCGGAATTCGAATTCTAAAGGCTCACGGCGACTCGCGTTTGCAATTTGATTTTTAAATTAAATGAGATTTTCGATGTGAAATTTAAATTTTCGTTGCGTTGCGTCACATAATTTTATATTTATTATTATTTATTCCGCAGCCGGCGATTAGGGAGGGGGTCGCCCTCGCAGCCAATACGCTGCTGTCGGTGCCGCTGGATCTCGTACTCCATTCACGATTCGCTTCCATTCTTGACGATTTTTTGCCACATCTCGAGCATCCCTAACCGATAATCGTTGATTCTTAAGGTCGTCTTTGATGTTATTTAGCCAGGTTTTCTTCGGTGCCGATCGCTGAATTCTCCATTCTGTCGGACGGTCTCGCCAAAGAAGTTTACGTGGCAAGCGATTATCGTTCATTCGGCAAACATGGCCGAACCATCGTAGTCGGCGTTTTTATACTTCTTCTTCGATCGTTGTTAGTAGATCGCATCTTTCTCTAATAGTCTCGTTTCGAATTCGGTCGCGGAGTGAGACAGCGAGAATCTGCCTCAAGCATCGCATTTGGAAGACTTCGAACTTTTTGAGGTCCGATTGTAGTAGCGTCCACGTTTCCGATCCATAAAGAAGAATGGGAAGAACCAACGTTCGGTATAGTCGTACTTTGGTTTTGATGGTAATATTCGTTCGCTTCCATATGCACCACTTGAGCGAGGCGAATGTTGCTGTTGCCTGACCGATCGGGCTATGGACATCGGCCGTCGATCCCACTTTCTTTTCCGTAACCAACGATCCTAAATACTTGAATTGTGGAACCTGGTCGATTTGGGTTACATAGAGGTAATAAACGCTGGCCTTCGAACCATATTGAGATGTCAACCACAACGGGCGAACCCGTCACCGTAGGACGTTTTAACGATTCATCGTTCTATCGACCGTGCAGTGAGCGTAGAAGACTTTGGACATAACAAATCCGACGTCTAGCTACGCCACAACCCGTTAGAGTCCAACGCCTTACCGCGAGTAGCCAGGTGTGTTACCTGGCGGGCGGCACTCGCGCCCTAACTACCAATTGTGACCAGATTTCTCCGGTCTCTCAATTGGTTCCGAGTTCGAGGTCGCTTGCGCGGTCCTCTCCCTTACGAAGTGGTGAAACGGAGTATACCGAATCCATCGCGGACCAAGGCGTCCTTTGCCCGACTCTGAACCGGGATCGGATGGCCAATGGTCATTTCAAGAGCAGTCGCCGTAAGGTAGACAACTACCCCCGCTCTATAGGAAACAATACAGTTTCCAGACTCCCCCGATTATTAGTCGGAGAGCACAATCGATTGGCTTGCGCCGCTCGGTGCGCAGACCGTCCAGGAGCGCCAGAGGATTGATTCCCAGGGGAGACTGGTTGACCCAGTGTCCTACCCAGGCTCCGCACCCCATGCGTGGAGGCCATCGGATGGGTGTTGACCCGTGAGTGTGACCGACCCTGAAACAAAATGGGTCTTCGTGGCCAACTCAGCAAGGGCCCATTAGGGCCTTCGAACCGTCTGAAGTGAGCACTTTGGTCTTATCCGCATTGATTTTTAATCCATATCATTGAGCAATTCCGGACATAATAACAGAAAGTTGCGCCAACTGCTCATCGACTTTAATTGTGAAATGAACATTCAGATGAAATAAGACCCCGGGTACTTGGCAGGAAAAGCTTGGGGTGACACAGCCGATTTTTAAAAATTCTTGTAGGTACATGTACGACGATTTGAAATTAATTCCTAATTAGCAATCTTGATCGCCTATAAATCTCATATGTCTTATCTTGTAATTTTTAACAGAGGCCGATGCTATCAGTGACGTCCTTCGTACTGTGAACACAGACATCATAACCAACGGTGTCTGCAATTTCTTCTACTTAGGAGCTATCCAAGAGTCCAACATTTGCACGTCAGGCACTGGCGGCAAAGGAACTTGCTCTGGAGACTCTGGTGGCCCAACCATTGTCCTTTATAATAGCGAAGTTATTGTGGTAAGCAACACCAAAAATTATTGTTGAATCAATATAGAATAAAATAACTAATCATATAAAATTTAACAACGATCATGGCTTAATAAAGCCGATAAACTGTTTACTACTACACGTAAAAAACAATATGGTGTGGCATGGACACGGCCGTATGTTGTACGTGAATACGTGTAAGTAACGGGTTATATTTTCTATATAAAATACGTTATTTTATGTATGTTTGGGCGCTTGCAGCAGTGCCAAAATATCGGAGGCCCATAGAAAATACTTCACATGGTAAATATCCCGTTATACAAACAAATTCGAATGTTTACAAACCATGACAGTTTAAAAACCCATATGTTACAATCTCGTTTTTGAATTGCTTCCACTACGGAAGCAACTTTAAAGACGTATTCACGTCAAAAATATGTAGATAGGCTCCTTAAATAAGAATCTTTCTAACTGCAATAATACCCAAACAAGGACACAGTTTCGTAGAGACGCTACACCATGCTTGATAATGTATGATGAATAATGGTGTAAGACTATTGCCGGCGGTATATGTACTGCATATGTGGAGAAGTCTGACTGCCAAAACGCCAAAAACCGTCAGTTGTCTTGCTAGAATGTAGCCGTGTCATCGATTGCATGAGGCGAATTAATTCAAGCGAACGAGATAGAGCAATACGTTAGAGCGGAATATGAAACGAACGATCGTCGATAAAAACTACCTGTCGAACTTATATTCGTCCGAATAAATTTGAACACATTTCGTGCGGTGTTAGATTTTGTTTATATGCTTTATATTTTGTGGGAAGTTTTAATGCGAAAAAGTGACAACCGTTCATTTCACATTCCACTCTAGCATATTGCCCTGTCTTTTTCACACGGACTAATTTTCGATTTTAGTTCACAAAGAAACGCAATTGTATGGATTATCCGTTGCATCTAGACGTATAAGATGCGCGTATGATACAACATTTTTTTCTGGGCTACTGATGACGACTCAGACTTTTCACTCTCCAGTAAATCATTAATACTGGCGTTTTAACATTACAATGCGTTGAGATCCAGTGCAATGGTGTAACCAATTATAACATTACTTGTAATAGGGATACGTCTCAACGAAACCTTGGCGACACGTGGCTTTCTTACGTCAACATGGCGTAATATTCAAATTTACGGTTACAACAAAATTTGTCTACCAATTTTCGATTCACTATTACGACTGGTAAAATGATTTTTCTCCATGTAGTAACTTACTAGTGATTGATGAAGGAATTAACATGGTTACTAAACATGACATCCCTTTTTCAGGTCGGTATCACCTCCTTTGGAATCGCCTTCGGATGCGAACTCTTTTGGCCATCGGCCATGGTGAGAGTCACCTCCTACCTGGACTTTATCTCAGAGTCTACTAAAATTCCTATCAGGGATTAAACACATATAACTTCTATTATAATTCAATAAATGGATTTTTATTAACAAGCTTTTTTTAACCCCGAAGATACAAATCAAGAGTATTATTTTTCATTTCATTCCTTTTACTTTCCCTGCAGAGGGAAAGTATTGTGACCGCACGTCTGTGTGTCTGTGTGTATACAGAACCCAAACGCTTCATCCGATTTAGCTGAAATATGGCAGGCAGGCATCGTTTGGTCATGGCAAGAGTCGAAAAGATAGTGGTTGAAATCGGTCCACCGCGCGCTAGTCATACTTCACAGATGCTTTGTTGGGCCGAAACCACATTTTAGTTAGAATATCTCACATAGAAGCGACACAAGTCATTTTTAAACTCACTGCCATATTTAAGAAAATACTACATCATATGGGAAAAATACAATTTAAATGCGACGGAAAATACTAAGCATTTAGTACGAAAATACTACGAATTACGCGATTTTAATCGAACACATTCATATCCAAGGGGGTTGGCGCGCGGGCGTTGTCTACTTGCCGGGAAAGTCTTGAGGTGACCATATCTATTTTTAGGATGATTTACGTTTTAGATTTAATTGACATACGGGTTCAGATCTGTTTTAGATCTAATTGACACACACAATACCTACAATCCGCTAATATCACACTTTTTGTCGCTAATTAATTTGATTTTAAGAAATAATTGGATGATGTAACATTTATGGATGATGTAACATATATATTTCGATGATGTAACATATATATTTCGCTTCTTTTCTTTTTGTTTAAACTACTTTTTTTTTCTTTTGATTATGTTTCCTTTTAAACTAGTATTTGTTTAATATGTCTGCCCTAGAACAAGTGTTCATACTTAGTTGGGCGACATGGGACCGATCTTCACTATAAGCGTGACACAACTCGCTGTGGGTTTTATTTAAGTATAGATATTAAATATAATTTGTTACTTTTGTTGCTTATTATGTACATTGCATATATATATATATATATATATATATATATATATATATATATATATATATATATATATATATATATATATATATATATATATATATATATATATATATATATATATATATATATATATATATATATATATATATATATATATATATATATATATATATCGACGCTGGAAAGGCGAAATGTCTAACAGACCATTTTGGCGAAATCGAGTTATATACATGGTTGAAATCAGAAAAAAATCTGCATCTAATGAGCTCGGTTTCACGGCAATCGGAGCAACTTTTTGGTCTGTTAGATATTTTGAAATGCACCTAAATATTGACTAATCTCTTCTAACAAACCTCAAAAACAGTACTTTTTAGAAAAAATGACTCGTGTTAGCTAATTAAGATAAAACATTTAGGATCTTAACCAACTAGCTTTTTCCTTATTTGGAAATCGTTAGCATATAAGAAGTTTATCCCCCCAGTATTTTTTCATTAGAATAATAAGAATAGAATAACTTTATTGTGCTATAAAAACATAACTTAATGAATATTATGCTGGTTTTATAAAAAAGTCAATTTATGCACAAATGGCGGACTTATCGCTATAGCGTTGATTAAAGTGTTGATTTTAATCGTTATTCCTTGCTCAGAAAACAAAATTATTGCACTTTAGTCACTTATCCTGACTACGAATAATAAAAAAATGGATATTAGCATTTTTTCCTTACTTTGAATTTATGCTCAAGAGCACGTCAGTCAAATAGGTTTACTGAATTTTAATCAGATTTGGTACGTTATGCATATATCATAAATGTGTTTGACGGCAATATTGGAATTTAGTTAAAAAGAAATATTATAAAAATATCCATAAAGGTCGATTAGACATTTAAAAAGTTGTGTTGCATCGGTAAATATGGTTTGTTAAACGTTTGATGACAAGCATTGGGCAACGCTATATAAGCCAAACGTCGATGCGCGGTCGGTTAGACAGCGACCGACCGTAATTGGGTGAAGACGTGTGGCTTACGTGCAATAACTTCGCTACTTCGTGGTCGCTACAATAACTTCGGTGGTCGTAAATGTAAGGTGAGTGAAGGTTTCTTTTCAAAGTATATAAAGCTTCAACATAACTGTGTAAACATTGCGTTGACGATTTTGTTTTGTGTAACTGATGTTTATTACAAGCTTTTATTACTTGCAATGTTTGTAAATTGTATGTTGTTTAGGTCAAATCTTGCAAACTGAATTAGAACTACTTCCTTTTATCCTCCTGAGTTGAATTTTTACATGTTGGTTTAGTTCCGATGACAATGCATTTTTATGGTAAGCATGACCTGAACTGACATTCTGGACTTGCTCTAGATAAAGGAACTCTTCAGCGATTAACAGCCCAGACACGAATTTTTTTATAGGCATTTAGTTATGTTAGCCTATTTTAAAATCCACCATGACATAGCTGCTGGACTCAGGGTTAGCTCCCGACGAGAGAACTCCTCAATGGTTAGCAGCACAGACACAAAATTTTGTATACGAACTTAATTATGATAGCTCGTTTAAAGTTCCACCATGACATGGCTGCTGGACTCAGGGTTGACTCCCGACGAGGGAACTCCTCAATGGTTAGCAGTACATACACGAAATTTTGTGAACGAATTTAATTCTGTAGCCCATTTTAAGTTCCACCGTGACATGGCTTCTGGACTCAGGTTTGGCTCCCGACGAGAAAACTCCTCAATGGTTAGCAGCATAAAGACGAAATTTTGTGTACGAACTTAATTATGATAGCCCGTTTTAAATTCCATCATGACATGGCTCCTGGACTCAGGGTTGGCTCCCGATGAGAGAACTCCTCAATAGTTAGAAGCACAGACTCGAAATTTTGTGTACGAACTTAATTATAGTAGCCCGTTTTAAGTTCCACCATGACATGGCTGCTGGACTCAGGGTTGGCTCCCAACGACTGAACTCCTCGATGGTTAGCAGCAGAGAGACGAAATGTTGTGTACGAACTTAAATATGATAGCCCTTTTTAAGTTCCACCATGACCTGGCTGCTGGACTCAAAGTTGGCTTCCAACGATGGAACTCCTCGATGGTTAGCAGCACAAAGATAAAATGCTGTGTACAAACTTAATTATGATAGCCCGTTTTAAGTTCCACCATGACATGGCTGCTGCACTGATGGTTGGCTTCCGACGAGAGAACTCCTCGATGGTTAGCACCACAGACATTAAATGTTGTCATACAATACAAGCAAGCGTTGCGAGCTTTGCAACAACTAACACAACAGATTTTAAAAGCTTTTTTTTTAAAATGTGTTTTTACCATTAACTTATTTTTAAAATGTTGTGAACTAGTTTAAGTGATTGTGTGGTTATGGTACTTATATTTAGAATTAATTTTTAATGTTTAGGAATTAATAATGAATGAACTTGCTATTGCTTAACTAACGCTTAATGAACATAATTTCAGTGCGCGGTGAAGGTGGCACTAATAAATAGCCACTAACAATCATGCAAAGAAATCGGGCCAGCCGCATTGTCGGCAGGGTAAAATCGATGGATCGATCTGTTCGACGAAAACTGTCATTTGATGTTTTGGAAAGCTCCCCCGACCATTCAACGCGGGCAACATCTCTTCCAAATGCAGGTATAATAAGATTAAAACCTACGTTGTATACCTACTTCTATTATTAAACCAGATTTTAATTATACCAGCTTATCCTGTAATCATACCAGCTTTAAATAACCTAAGTATCAATTGAACGAGCGAATCGAGATTTTAAAGTCTACTGGGACAAATTGGAGTTAGTATCTTTGTATCCTAATTTTGTTCCAGATGAGATCGAAAACTCTCCCCCTGCTTCTGATGTTGTCCAAGCACAAGTGCATGTGCCTTCGTCCAAAAAAATTTTCATTCTTAATGGTAAGTATAGTAATCGGTAAACAAAACAAACCAAATCGCCTGTATAATTGCGTATCAATTACTTATCTAATTATTATTTTTTTAGAAAAGAGGTTCCAACCTCCGAAGAAGGACGAAATAAGCGATTTAATTTTGAAGGAAATAGAGCCTTCATCTGCTCTTATTAATCAAGAAAAAATGCAAAAAGCTCCATACGAAATAAAAAATCAACTTGAAGGTAGTTGTAGTAATAGTCATAATTATTAATAGCTTACTTTCTTTGGTTCATCGTTCGATAGTACTAATGTTAGTATCTCTATTAATAAATTAATCATAAATATTTTGTTTAACAGTTCACCCCCATCGACATGCATAAACATGACGTCACGCATAATAATATTATAATAGCAATGTATGACGAAAGCCAGCCTTAAAGGAGTACTATTCTTCAAAAACTTGAAATGCATAGTATTATAGGTATAAATTGTTCATAATCCAGATTACATTGTATAAAAAAAAGAATCTAAATAATAACTAAATTCATTACTTCAGTAGGTAGTGTAAACGAGTGGGTAACTCGTTTATAAACTTGAAATATTTATTTTATTTCAGATAATCCTATTATTACCCGTAAACTAGAAAATGATAAAGAGGTCATGATAGAGGCAATAGATGATGGAGGTCAACCTGAAAAAGAAGCTGGTAGGTAACAAATGCAATACATTTCGTTTCTTATTACTTGTTTATTATTTTACTTTGTTTATTATTACTTGCAAACTACAACATTTGCTCTCTTCCTTTCCTATTTTACTTCGCTTAATGCTCAATATTGGTTCAGTGTCTTAAATTTACCATTTTTGAGGCAGGGAGCTCTTCGTATATGAACTATGGAGTCAGTGTTTTTATTATTTAATACGTAAATATTTGCACTGACTACTAAACCATACATTGTGTGTAGTACGATTTATGCACAGTGCCAACTATTTGTTCGCTTATACTCTATTCATCATTTATTATTTATTATCTTCCTGATAATGATCTGAAATGTTTAAAAGGGTCTTTTTTTCATTTTAATTTCAGATACAGAATACAACGAGGATGCTACTCCATTAATCGTAAATGCAAATCGTAAATCTCAAAAGCGTAAAACTAAAGAACGGAAAGTAAACACAAAAAAAAATTTCATTGATTATGTGTCTGATGATGAATTACTAGATTATCAGTGGGATTCCTCGTCATGGGATGGAACTCAGCTAAGCGAAAGTGATGAATCTGATGAAGACGAGAATAAAAGAAAGAAGAAGAAACGTAAAAGTCAAAAATTCGAAAAGATCTTCGAAGAAGACGAAGTCGTAGGCGAAAGAGGACTGAAACGAAAGATTAACATGAAAAAAACTCGATCTCAGTTACGTCAAGCTGGCAAAGCGTATTCAACAGTGAAAGGAAAAAATATTCCTGAGAAGACACTTCAACCAAATCCATGTGCAGAAGCCAAGAAATGCCCTTTTAAATGTGTAGATGTTTCAGAAGAAAAACGAAAAGCCATCTTCCAGCATTTCAATGATTTAAATTTGCAACGAAAACGTGATTGGCTAGTGGCAATGACTTCAAAGAATGAAACAGAAAGAAAAAGAAATAAGGACGCTAATCGACGTCATTACTCGTTTAAATATTATATAAATGAAGGTGAAGGTCGAAGACAAGTGTGTCTACGATTTATGATGAATACACTTGATACGTCACAAACATTTATACACTACACACTAAGCCAAGCCGAAGATATGGGATCCGCGAAATTAGATATGAGAGGTAAAGCTACTCCAGGTAATAAGACCAAGAGTGAGGTGCTAGAGGCAGTTGTAAATTTTATAAAAAATTTACCAGCAGTACCATCTCATTATGATCTCAGTTTGATCTCCCATCTAGACAATGAGAGTCTTCTATCCAGCAACCAATTTGGGTTTAGAAGCGGTTTAGGAACTAATGAAGCACTACTTACTTTCACACAATACGTTGTTGAAAACCTCGACAAGGGTAGTATAGTTTTAGCGACATTTTTAGATTTATCGAAGGTTTTCGACACGGTGTCACATATAATATTAATCAAAAAACTGGAACATTATGGAATAAATGACACAGCATTGCAGTGGTTCCAAAGCTACCTTGAGGGAAGGACGCAAACAACGTCGATACATGATCAACAAAGCGCGCCACTTAATGTATCTTTCGGTGTTCCCCAAGGTAGCGTCTTGGGACCCTTATTGTTCCTAATATATATAAATGATTTATGTGATCTACCAATAAAAGGAAAAATAGTGGCGTTCGCGAATGACACCGTGTTACTTACGTCTGCTAACAATTGGGAAGATGCTTACCGCAAAGCCCAATCGAACCTAAATCTGACGAAGCAGTGGCTCGACAACCATATTCTCACTTTGAATATTTCTAAGACAAAGGTTATACAATTTCACATCAAGGCAACAATAAATAATTCAGAAACCGAAAACCAACTAATAATGCACTCAACTTTTTGCTCTAGATCTGACGTCTGCAATTGTCAAACCATTGAAAGGACTAGGGAATATAAGTATCTGGGTGTCATTACGGATGCAACATTGACATGGAAGCAACATGTAAGCAACCTAGCCACAAGTACAAGAAAACTCGCCTACGTGTTTAGAGAGCTTCGAAATGTTCTACCAAAGCCCCTTCTCAAAACTGTGTATATGGCGTTGTGCCAAAGCCTGTGGTCCTATGGCGCAATCGCATGGGGTGGTTGCACCACACAAGTACTCCTTCCTCTGATCAATGCGCAGAAGCTGATTCTGAAGGTCATAAATAAAAAACCCCTAGATACCCCTCAGCGAAACTCTATACAGAATATGGAGTACTTGATGTGAGGCAATTATTCATAAAACAGTTACTAATTCAGTTTCACAGAATTAAGGATCAACAGGCAAAAAGCCAACAAATTAAAAACACAAGGCAAGCTACTGGGTCAAATTATAATATTCCGATTGTAAAGTCTTCATTTGCGCAAAGGCATTTTTACTTCCTTGCGCCGAGATTTTATAATAATTTAAATGAGAGTTATAAGAATGCAAACAACTTAAATTCATTCAAAATACTTATAAAGAAGTACCTGCTTGAAAGGGGTCCAATGTATGCTGAGTCTCAATTGCTCTCGCTAATAATTTAAGTTGTTTTATTAAATTATGTATTACTAACTAATATCAAATCTCGTGTATTATTTGCTTATGTATATATAGGTGTAGGCATGTATATATATATATATTTATGTATGTGTGTA
>OX155965.1:16206673-16231020 GCA_944548615.1 Micropterix aruncella
CTTTGTTTGGATGACCATTCAGGTAACATTTTTTTTTTTTTTGAGGAACTTCGGCAGTAATGCGACTCCATTGCTGGCAGTGAATCTATGAAGAGGAGTAGCTCTTCATTTTCAGTTTCAAATGGCTTCACGCGTGGTTGGTTGTCATTTCTTTGTAAATTTGGTTCTCCTCTATTGCCTTGATTTTTGCATTGAAGAACTGTCCATCTTCCCACACTTGGGGTGTTCAAAAACATGGTTCTGCAAACCTTAACTTCCGCGTCGTTTATTTTCAAATAATACAGCAAGGATTGTGATCTTCTTGATACATTAGGATTATTTCGTGACATTGTCCTTTGAGTAGGAATACATTTAAAGACCGTCAATGTAAATCTTTTTCATTGACGGTTTGGCGCATATTTACAGACAATTTAAATAATAGGTTTAACAAGCATTTAACTCTATCTATCCTACATAATGTAATCAATCTGACTACTTACCTCTTCTTTTTTAACTGTAGGAATCCGCAATTTGTGCACTATTTGATTTGTTTTGGAATAGAAACAACGGGACAACAAACGCACAGCACTGGTGCTGTCATAAACCAGTACAAAATGGCGACGATAGCAGTTTTTCAGCGCCAACATTTGAATCGTGGAGTTAGCAGGTATACATATCACGGGAAAAAAGGGCTTTATGATTTTAAATTGATATAGCTGATATTCCCAGTCGATGCGGAAAAAAATCTTCTTTCCAACGGTACCAAAAAGTTACTTTGGTCAAAAATGGGATATAGCAGGAATACACATTTAGCCGACGATATATATATATATATATATATATATATATATATATATATATATATATATATATATATATATATATATATATATATATATATATATATATATATATATATAAATATATATATATATATATATATATATATATATATATATATATATATATATATATATATATATATATATATATATATATATATATATATATATATATATATATATATATATATATATATATATATATATATATATATATATATTAAATTTTAATGTATTTATTTTTGTCGTGATCATTTCAGTAAAATGTATGTTATATATTTTTAAAATATGGATAAATACTTTTAGGTGTTAATTATGGTCAGAAAGGTTTTGTGCTTATTATTCGACACTCCATTTTCGAGTTACCTAGTTGTAATTTTAGGGCAGCGATTTTATATTCACCAAGTTCAGCTGGAAATAATTTATAATAGCCTAAGATTTTAAATAATTCCCTAATAATCACATTAAGAGTGACATGTATATAAAATGACTTGGTAAATATGACTTAAAATATGAAAACGTGAATGAAAACCATCTCAACAAGGCATATGATAATTTTGACCTTAAAACATCCTTAAATAAATGCATTAAAACAACAACAATGTGCTCATGCATAAAAAGAACTGGCAGCTGGCCACCATTACCTGCAATAGCTCTATGGCTATTTATACGAATATTTAGAAGGGTCATCGCTTCCCTAATATCCACTATACTACTCGCGAAGTCGATCGAAGTTGAGCGAGGACGAGTGTGTGGAGACGCACTTCGACTCGCTTCGGACATCATCGCTTAGCCTCGGGCGTATCCGATAGGTGTCGGATACATTTAGGTACAATGCAATAATTATATTCAATTTTATACACTTTTTAATAACGGTAACCAGCAATTAAGATGCAGACAAAACGAAATGACAGGGAATAATTGCTGTGCGGGCGAAACCATGTAAAGAGACGCCACAGCAGCGCCCGCCCACACGGCTGAAAGGAAAACAATCGGTTGTGTCCTTTCAAGACTTTCCCGGCAAGCAGCCAAGGACTTATTTCATCTGAATATTAATTTCATAAATAAGACCGATGAGCGCCCTCTATCGCCCGGTTGGGTTTCATTGCGACGCCTCAGGCTGTGCGGTTCGTCTTTCGGCTAAGGGCGGGTTAATATAGCGGGTAGGCGGTATGAGCTACGGACCCTGCACCACTCCGGCTGGGATCGGCTCCCGGGCCCTGACCCTGCTGACGCACCAAAAACCATATCACTGATCGCTCATTAATTTTAATGTATGGCGGAGTTTAAATATTATTAGGGTAGCTTGTATATAAGATATCTCAACAAATTTCACAATGAGATTTCGGCCCAAACAGGCATCTATGTAACGAATTTCGTCGTTGGGTCAAAATCACTTTGTGAAATTTAGGTTGAAATATCTTGTATATAAGCTACACTAATAATAATAAAATTGCGCCATATTTTTTTAAAATATTAACGCCATCTGTTGGCACTTGGCCCAACCCCGTCCTTAGCCGAGAAACGAACCGCGTCACCCGAGTCGGTTGCAATGGAACCTGAGCGGGTTCGTTCACCGGTCGAGAGAGGGCGCTTTTTTATTATATTTATAGCGAGTGCGCCACAATAAAATGATTCAAAAAGCTTGCTCTTGCACAGCGGCAATCAATGTTGACATAGGCATAAAATAGAGGGAGTAATTAAAACAGTTATCGTTTCCATTTGCATAAATGTATAATCGGCGCGAGAATGGCTTGCGACAAACAGTCTTCATTAAACCAACTTCACTGTTTTTCATTACGTCCACCTAAATGTCCGGTGTGACCTCCTAAATGTGCTGCAATGGCAGATTCGGTAGTGAATTGCAACCTTAAAAAACAATAAATTAACAGCGCGGATCCATTGGACCCTTATGTTAAATATTTATGAAAATTATATTCAGATGTTATCAGACCTTGAATACTTGCCGGCAAAGTCTTAGGGTGACAAACCGATTATTTTTTTAGTTTGAATGTCCTTAACCCCTAAAATGAATGGCGATTAGCTCGGGTTGCCTACGGCAAAATGTTTATAAATTTATATTTACATTTACATTTACATTTACATAGAGCGGGGTTTACTATAGAGCTATAGCATTACTATAGAGCGGATTACTATAAAGCGGCGCACATTTACATTTATTTTTACATTTATATAAATTTATATACATTTTGTATGCATTTTGCCAAGGCATCCCTTAAGGGACGCCTCACATTTGAGGGGTTAAGACGCGCTGCTAAAGAAGAAGAATGAATAATAGAAATTTTGTAATGACAGTCCTCGTACTAAGTAGGTGTAGTTAAAGTAACTGTTAACCAGTTAATCGTGTATTACATACAGGGTATTATGCAAATTTCTAAGTTCTCATAATCGCATCAAAATTATAGATAAGTGAGTACTAGAAATTGCCAGGCGTTTCATTCGGTTTCCAGTTGAATTCTAAGACACCCGCAGCGACGTCAAAGCAGATTTCAAAATGAATAAAATTTTCAAAATCATCGACAACTATAAAAGCAAGAAATACACACTGAAAGATGGAATCGATCCTATTCTTTTCGTATCGAAAATGATAGGTTTCGGGGATTTGACCGAAAGGTCCAAATTGGACCCTCTTTTCTTTGTCGGGTTATTTCACACGTTTTTTATGATTTACATCTTTTTGGCCATAATTCTGACCATCGGAAAATTACCGGACTATTACCTGGAGTTGCAGAACTTCACTGCTCTAGTCCTGGTATCTCTATTGTTGTCTAAAATTACGACGTGGACGGCTGGAAGAAAAGTACTCAGAAACAGTATCGATATATTGAACTCATACATGGACGAGATCGACGGGAAAAACGACGAAACGAAAAGGATTATGCAGAAATGGTTGAAGATCGCTTGGGTTGTATCGGTGATATATATTTTAAATGTGGTAAATATATATATATTAATTATTTCAAAACTGCACCAAATTTTTATTAGTTTTTTTTTCAAAAATGTTTATTTAAAGTTTCTTAGTTCGTCGTAATGATTCGCCCATTACAAGGATGTCACTAATTAAAATGTCAGTCTGTAGAGAACCATCCACCAGGCTTATTTGTTTACATAATTTTATGCATAATTTTATGGTGCTCACGTCTTCGTCTCATTATGAGCATAGTGTTGGAAATAAACGTAGAGGATATGACTCTGTAGCAGATTTGTGTAGGCATTCTGCGCTCTCTGCATTCATCTCTCAATCTTCTTAGTAGGCGTTGGCCGTAATATGTAAACACAGTCACCAGAGTCTAGCATAGAAAGGAAGAGAGCCTCCGTGGGTCGAATGTGAACATCCGTGCAGAAGCAAGGACTAAGATTGAATAAGGACTCTATTTAGGAACACCCCGTGTAAGCCGTAAATTGCTATCGATGATAATTTCAATGTTCGGGGCATCTTGGTCTTGTGGTAGCGATCGAGATGAAACTCTTTTACCTGGCAATCCAGCTTCGATGACTTTTGCTCTCAGATTCTTGGAATCACTTCAAGATAGCAGGACTTTCAGAGGTTTAATAAATAGGATTAGTAAAAAGGCATTTTTTAAAACAAGCTTTTATTAAAATCCTCTATCCCGAGCCAACAATGGGTGCAGCAGCCATGGCATAGTGAAACTTAGAACGGGCCCTCATAATTGAATGCGTATACAAAATTTCGTTTCGGTGCTGTCTACCGTTGGATAGTCCCCTCGTTGGAAGTCAACCCTGGGTGCAGCAGCTATTTCGCGTTTACAGAGAACGGGCTATCGTAATTGAATGCGTATACAGAATTTCGTTTCTGTGCTGTCGACCGTTGCGGAGTCCCCACGTTGGAAGCCAGCCCTGGGTACAGTAGCCCCATCGCGGAGAAACTTAGAACATGCTATAATAATTTAATGCGTATACAAAATTTCGTTTCTTTGCTGTTTACCATTGATGAGTCCCCGCGTCGGGAGCCAACCCTGCGTGCATCAGCCATGTCATGGTAAAATTTAGAACGGGCTATCATAATTGAATGCGTATACAAAATTGTGTGTCTGTGCTGTTGACCGTGGAAGAGTAACCTCATCGGGAGCCGATCCTGGTTGTAGAATCAGGTCGGGAGCTAATGGGCTCTGTTGCAGTTTGGCCACGAATACTCACGGGTCAACACCCATCCGGCGGCCTCCACGCAGAAGGGAGAGCCAGGGTAGGGCGCTGGCCTGTGGGCCAGTCTCCCCTAGGAGCCAACCTTCTGGCGCTTCTGGACGATTTACGCACCGTGCGGCGTCAGCCAATCGATTCTGCACTCCGACTAACAGGCGGGGGAGTCTGGGAACAGTAATGTTTCCTATAGGCCGGGGGTGGTTGTCAACCTTATAGCAACTGCTCTTTAAACGGCCAATCGGCCACCCAAAGGTTACCGTGGTCCGCGATAGATTCGGTAGACACCGTATCACCTTCATAAGGGAGAGGACCGCGTAAGAGACCTCGATCCTGTAACCTGTCAGGAGGTAGGAGGTAACCTGAAGGTTAATTTCAGACAGAGATATCCTCCCCCCCCCCCCCCCAACGTCCCGTTTTGCTCCAATTTATTTTTTATTAATTTATTTAAGATTTAATTACTATAAAACATTGCTTTTGCTTATAAAAATATTTTGAATAATTTGAATACCCTAAATGTCAAATTCATTTTTATTTCCATATTGATCAGATTGTGAAATCTCGGCGTAATGAAAGAGTAATGTCTTTGTCCAAATGATGTTTTCATCCTGGGTATTATTAAGCTATTTTCTAAAACTTGTCTTGTTGGTCTTCGGTTCTGAATTATTCCTAAATTTGATTTTTTGACCAAAAATAGCTTTAGGAGGGCAGTTTTAAAAAAAAGTTACCTGCAATCAAGGACTTTAGCTCTACATAAAGTTCATTGCTGGGATGGCGATATGGTCTGCGGAGAATAATTTTGAGTATAATTTTTTGCGCAACTTGCAATGGCTCTAGCAGGGTTTTACCACATCCACCCCATCCAATTATACCGTAACTAATTAACGATTCACATAAAGCATGATAAACAGTTTTTAGCGTTTTGTAATCCAGAATATTCCTCAGTTTTTTTTAAATATATCCAAGGATTCGCACCTTTGTAGCCACGTTATGTATATGAGTGTCCCAACGTAGGAAGCAATCTAGAGTGATGCCTAGGTATTTCCAAGATATTTCTCTTTGCAGAGGCTGACAGTTGCAAGACTCTAGGTAATCGCATTCGTGTACTACAATAGTTTTATTTGCAGTGGGTTGACCCCTAATTTTTATACTAAATGGCATGTATTTGGTTTTGCCAAGATTAAGTGTTAACATAAAGTTTCTTAGCCAATTTCTAACAATGTCCATGCCCTCGTTTGCTTTCTTAAATGTGTAATCCCAGTTTGAACCCTCGAATAGTATAACAGTGTCATCGGCATATGTGATGATTTTACCTACTGGTAACTGGCATAGCTCGTTTATGTATACGAGGAATAAAATAGGTCCCAGAACGCTACTCTGTGGGACACCATACGTGAGATACTGGCTTTCACTCTGGACGCCCTGGATGGTGACACGTTGTACCCTGTTGGATAGATAACTATCAAACCACTTAAGACTTGTACATTAATTCCCACACTGCTCAGTTTGCACAATAATATAGTATGTGCAACGGAGTCTAAAGCGAAGCAAAAGCCTTTGCGAGATCAAGAAAAACTCCTAGACACTTATCTCCTTTGTCAACCGTTTCTACAATAAATTCTGTTAAGGCACTTATAGCGTCTGTTGTGCCTAGACTTTTCCTAAAGCCGAACTGATTGTCTGAGTGTATTTTATTTTCAGGTAAATTTTACTATGCACTTCTGTATCTTATAATTTATCTATGCATGTATTGTATTAGGTACATTTTAAACTTGCTACATTTAAATATGTAATAGATGTATAATATTATTTTACTTAATTGACTAGGTTTTCATCCATGGAACTTGATTGTATATTTTCCCCTCGATTTACGACAGAGTCAGTGTTATCTGAGTTTTCGATTATCCGAGGTACCCTTGGTCCACATTACTTTGGATAAGCGAGGACTGTACTAGTTATAGTGACATTTTGTTTCGAATTCTGAGTAGGTAATAAAGGTAATTTTATTACAGTTACGTACGATCATTTTGAAAATAAATTTCTCAAGATAATAACGATTAAAATAAATTGTCTACCTTAGAACAGGCGACGGCCTAGTCAGGTTTTCACTATTGTAAATTACAACTATTGTAAATTTAAAAGTGAATAAATAATTTTAAATTTAAAATAAGGAACGCCGAAATAGTAACTACAGAAGGGCGGTGACGACTACAACGGGCGACCCTGTCACCCCAGGCTGGTATAACGATATGGATCGTTCTTTCAGCCGTGGGATGAGCGTAGAAGACTTGGGGCAAGACAATATACTGTCTAGTTCACCAGAAACCCGTTAGAGACCAACGCCTTACGGCGAGGCACCGGGACAGGGGCGGATCCAAGATTTGAAATTGGGGGGGGCCCTCTGCGCCTCGGGCCACGTTTTAAGATTTTAAAAAATCAAGTTAGAGCCACAGACACAGACCCGAGCCGAGACTTCATACAGAGAACATTAAAACAATAAAGAATATTGAATTTTTTTATTATTATTGTTTTTATTGTCGATTTTAAAAAAATAAATCTATTTTTCGTTTACCCTTAGCATACCGATTTATCACGTTATCAACATTAATATTTAAACCCCTATGAACATGTAGAAGCGCAAGTCCGGTAAGACGCTCTTCTGCCGTTCGCGTACGCAGCCACGGTTTTAGGCGGCGCAGGGTGGAAAATGATCTTTCGGCCGTTGCTACACTCACTGGTAACGTCGCTAAAATGTTGAGCATTATACGTATCGCTGGAAACATGTCTTCATCAGTAGCTTTAATATGTCCAAAACGGTGGTCGGAGTTTCTCCTTTTTCCCTATTTAGACGTAGCCATTTTTCTGTCCATATAGCATACTCTGGCTTCAGACTCACTGCATAGTCATTCAGCGCACGCTCATACACCTGCGATACTTTTTCAATTCTATTTTGAAGATTATTATTAGCCTCTGCCACGTTTGTAGACTCAGTGATAGTTTTCACAATAACCGAGGGCATGAGCAAGCGAAGGTCAAATGTATTCATGACATCATCCGGTAGACGATTCCGCAGGTCATTCACAATTTGGTCCAAAAGGGGTATATAAATGGAAGACCTGAAATATGCCTCTGGTTCTTGATCGGAGGTTGGGTGGTTTGCTCTATAGACGGATCTTCGGGCTGTACGTGGGCTAGTAATTTCTACATCCAGTATCTTGGCCATTTCTTCTGCCCTAAGATATATATTTCTAAAAACAGAATCAACATCTTCTCTCTTTTTTTGTAAAACCGAGAGTACATCTTTAACAGCATTAATGGCAGAAACAGCATCTAGCGTAGGCGATTGCAAAATTCGACTGAGTGCAAGGGTAGTTCCCAAAACATCTCCTAAAGCAAACGTTGCTATAATAAATTCACTGTCGGCGATGCTTTTTATAAGGCCATGTGCCTTGGAGACTGTATCACGACTATTTGTCCATTTGGTATTTTTTTCGAGACTACTGAAAATCTTAGGTAACAATG
The DNA here is from genome assembly GCA_944548615.1 of Micropterix aruncella. NCBI lineage: Eukaryota > Metazoa > Arthropoda > Insecta > Lepidoptera > Micropterigidae > Micropterix > Micropterix aruncella. Next base: position 16,215,196 of record OX155965.1, read on the forward strand.
TGCAAAATTGAATAGTGCCATCGTGTTTCTCTTGCCACCTAGTCTCGCAAAGGCCTGAAAAGGATTTACCAATCATATCACGGAAAACTGCTGTGGCCTTAGCAGACGAATTGGAAAAAGATATAATTTCTTTCATTTTGCTTACAGTGTTGCGACAGGCTACAACCTCGTTCGATTTTTTGAGAGAATTTTTTGTTTAGGGTATGGTTTAGACAAGGACAGCGTCTTGCATTAAGTGCAGTTTTGCATATTTCCTGAACAGCTCCTTTCATTTCAGACGCCATAACAGAACAATTATCAGTTCCTACGCCTACACATTGGTCCAAATCTAACGAATGTTTCTTACAGAAATCTATGACAATATGAGCGAGGGCTACGCCGGAGAGACGTTTTTCTTCTCCTTGAATGTCTTCAGTACGTATTGACTCGTAACAGTCTATGAAAGCTAGAAAATCTTCCCGGCTAGTGCCCTCGTGCACGTATCGTACAGAAATACTCATTTGCTCTTTATGAGACCCATCAGTAGTTTCGTCAAATATCAATGAAAACCACTTTGCTTGGCGAACCCTTTCAAAAATAATATTTTGTATCTCTTCACCACAGCAGTTTATAAGTGAGTTTTGCGTGGTTTTACTGATGTATGTAGCATTGGCAGCTGAGCTTTTAAGTTGTTTCTCGAGTTCTATATCACCCGCGGTAATTCGGAAACGTAAAAGCTCACGAAAATTTCCCTCATTACTTACGATACTGTCGCTTCCACCTGGTGTTATATCAGTTTGTCAGTGTTATATCAGCGCCACTGAACGATTAGCGGTAAGCGCCGAATTGAACCGTTCACTTGGTTTCGTTCATTCTTAGATCACTGATCGCCGATCAGTGATTTGACAGTGATCGGCGATCAGTGATCCGCCGTTCGTTCTGGCGAACGCCCGCGCCGGCTGGACGATGATTGATGAGTATAGTAGATCTACTATACGAATAGTAGATGGTCGGAGTTTGTTCTCAAAATTCACTGCAAACCATAGATCCGCAGGCCCTTTTTTATGGAAACTGACACAGTTGGCTACATCACCTACATACAACATTCGTGATGTCAGCCCATCACCGGCTGAGCTAGGTGCCATCCTTGGGGGGGGCCATGGCCCCCTGGGCCCCCCCCCCCTGTATCCGCCCTTGCACCGGGAAAGGTACCCAGCGGGCAGCCTCTCCCCCTATCTACCAGTTTTGGCAGGATAACTCCGTCTGGAATTAACCTTCAGAATACCTCCGTCCTCCCGACTGGTTACGGGTCCGAAGTCGCTTACGCAACCTCTACCTGTTGTACCTATTACAGCGGTAATTCAGTTTGAATTTATGGTGGACCTGGGCGTTCTTTCCCCGTAGTGTCACACGGGATCGAGTGGCCCAAGGTCATTTCAAGAGTGGCATGACAACAGGTGAACATCCACCCCCGCTGCTTAGGAAAAAGTGTATTTCCAATTTAATTTAATTTACATAATTTTAACATTAAATATTGAGATACTTTCCATTTTTATAAATTGACAAAAATACGACATTATATCATTCTAAAATTTTTCATTTCTATTAAGGAATTGATATTTTAAAAAGTGACAATCAATTTGCATTTTTATTAATTCTGATTATTCTAATGTTAATTTTGTTTTATTTATTATTTGGATTAGATTTAGTTTTATTTTATTTTATTTTTATTTTAAAAAGATTTGAATTTTCTATTTTTAATTTAATTTTTTGTAGACTATTTTAATAATTAGTTTTATTTGATTGTGTCTAGAAATATATGCATTGTTAATAAATAGTAATTATAATGCACAAAGAAAATTGCTCAAGTCTGCCTTAGAACAGGCTCAGGCCTAGTTAGGCGACTTTCGGTCATAACCATGTCTCAGTCACAATAAGAATCAGTTTTCTGCTATTGCCTCATTTACATACAGTGTGACATGGTAAAATGTACTAGTTAAATTTTGTAATACCTACTCTAAATAAATAAATAAATAAAATAGTTTCCAGACCACTTCAACAATTAATCAGAATTCACAACCGATTGGCTTTGCCGACCGGTGCGCAAACCAATGCAATCCCGCCGGGAGAAACCGTTCCACCAGCTCTGAGGCCTGAGACACGGGAGTCTTACCCTTCCACTCGAGAAGGCTTCTGAATATGAGCTGAATCGTCAGTTAAGCCGATCCGAGAACAAAATGGATCTTGTGTCCCAAGCTGCACGAAACCGTTCACCACCCAATAGTAACTACAATAGTCATTCGCTGCAGGTGTATTATTGAAATTATTTTATTTCAGACCGCATCACAGTTCGTCTACATTCTGGACCCCTTCTTCGCCAACGACCCGTCTGCTTCTAAAATACCATCGATTTGGCCTGTAAAACTCTTCTATTACGATTCTAGTCCCTACCACGAGATGAACAACATTGCTATCGCTTACTGCATAGTCATATCAGGAATATTCTTGTTGTGTTTCGTCAACTTTTACCTTTATTTAATATGTCTAATATGTGCACGATTAGAAATTCTAGAGAATGATATCAAGGACATTGGAAATGAAGTAATTCGAAATAAATCAGAAACTCATGATAATGGCAACATCGACTGCCGATTGAAAGAGTGGATTGAGCGTCATCAAATAACATACAGGTTGTGGACAACTTAGCCTAATTCTCCTAAATATAAAATCCTAGGCTGTATAAACAATCAAATTTATTCATTTGAATGTCGTGAAAACTAACATCATAAATCCCAATATCTGCAGACACTCCTCCTTTGCTTGCTTGACATTACTATTTTACATAGTCATTTATATACAGGTGGCGCATAAATGCGACCTAAATTTCTCAATCTCTAACTTGGTTTATAATGGAATGAATGTGGAAATTTTGGTTTTAAACTTTGTGGGGACTTTCATTTTTTTTAAATTATATTTCAAACATAATGATAAAACACATAAAAATGGTCATACCAAGTAATGGTGCGAAGAAACAACGGCCCACATTGACATGACCATGCTCAGCGCATATCCAACTAGGCCGAATATAGCCGAATTTAGCCGAATATAGCCTGCTGGGCATACGACTTATTTACTGACTTGGGTGGAGGAGCCTAACTGACGTAGGTACTCATATAGATACATATGTATACACATATACACATACATATACATATATACACAAATATATAAATATAACGATCTAGATATATTACAGTATTATTATTTTGCATTATATTACAATATATTACATTTTGTTTAACATTTTATATCATATTATATAGTATAATAGTAAAGTTATGCAGAAATATATATATATATATATATATATATATATATATATATATATATATATATATATATATATATATATATATATATATATATATATATATATATATATATATATATATATATATATATATATATATATATATATATATATATATATATATATATATATATATATATATATATTTTTAAGATATGACTTGCAGAAGTTCGTTCTCTGTCCTTAAACGACCTATGTCGTCAAGAAGCTATTTTACGTTAATATATTTTACGTTGCTAAGTTTTGAAGAAAATATCCGAAAAATTCCCACAGTTGGCAGTATATAGAGAATTGGCGAGATTGGTCCAGGATAAAACTAAATGTTTTTACAATATACGTGAATAAATATTATTAAAAAAACAATTATAATAGTTATATTTTTTCCAAACAAATCTAAAAAGAAATATTTTTCTGTCATGTGATTTTTGAGTTATACTAAACTACCTATCGCCCAATAGTAGAACTACATGGTTCTCCTTTTGTCATTTTAATATTGATCAAATAATTTATTTTCAATTATATTTTTATTTTTTTGTAAATCTTTATCTTGCGACAAAAACTGGAAATCGTATGAAAAGAAGTGGCAAGAAAAAAGGGTAGAAAATGAAAACTAGACATGAATGAGTTTATATTGGGAAATTATTACGATCTGAAAAATCTATGCATTTTTATGGTTTTTGATAGAAATTAATTGTTTTTATTATTTTGTAAAATTAGTACACAAATCGACCAATACTGTTCGAAAAATTCATTAGAAGAAGAAGAAGTTTTAAATAAGTTTTTCGATTTTAACCGATATCCGAAATCTATATTATTAATTACTTATATATACATGCTGACAAAATATAAAATTAACTATTCATAGCCTATATGCTGGACGTGTTGAGTTAATGATTGATATTCCTGAGTTAATAAGAACAACCTATATGATCGATAAATATGTAGCTGTTTTAGTAATCAATCATCCCAGGTAGTGTTGGGCCAACTATGCAATATATAATATAAGATATCTGGAGCTGGGTGAAAATATATGGTCACTTTCACTAGTGTACTTACACCACGTGAGATCTGAAGTTACAGAGTAAATCTGTCGAAATCGCTGGTGAATTGATGAATATTTGGCTACTAAGACTTACGACTTTATTTTTCAAGAAACACCATTTACTTCAAATTTTCGAATTCGGTGCAAGTTTACTAGTGAATATGTGAATTGTAACTTTCGAGAAACGGGACCCTAGCCGCGACTAAACATAGTCTGTCCGAACGCTCCCGGCACGCGGAGTTATAAAACGGAGGAACAGAGTAGCGCATATTGCGAGCTCTCTTGCACTTACAGGTCTTATTACGGGTCTTATGGATCAGATAACTGCTCACTACGCCCGCCATAAAACCCGTAAGTGCAAGGGAGCACGCAATATACGCTACTCCGTTCCTACGTTTTATAAATCCGCGTGCCGGAGCGTTCGGACAGACTATAGTCATATTCGCTCTCGCTTCGACTAAGTACTCTGTGTACTAGGTTGACACTGCCGTATGCCTTCTCTGCACCAAAATCAAACACAACTTTTCCTAGTAGCAAATCTTTTAGCCCTTCTTCGCTGTTGTATTTTAAGCTAAATTTATTTCCTTCCAGCTTGCATGAAGCAATTGATAATGTATACTGCTATGATACATTTTTTTTAACTTTCACTGCTATTTTAATGTTGTGTTCCGATATGTCTTTCGTCACTCAGGTAATAATAATAATATCAATAATGCCTAAAATCGAATTTCATTATTTATTGTCGAAATTATACATTCAATTCCAGGGAATCCTGGAACCAAAATTTATTGTTATGGGAGCGGCTTGCGCGTTGTTGTTATTCGCCTACTGCTTGATTGGGCAAACTGTACAAAATTACGTGCGTATCTTTCAGGAAATTAATAAATATTTTCTTCACAGCTACGACTTCCAAAATATTTTTGAGGTTAACCTAATATTTCCACAGGCCGAACGCATAGAGATGGCAGTTCAGACAGTCCCATGGTATTTGTGCGATGCGAAGCAAAAATTCGCTATAAAATTCATTATTGCCAGAACGCAATTACCAATGAACACGAAAGCCTTTTTCTATCCAATGTCTCTTAGCCTTTACGTTGAGGTATTATTATTTATTTTCATTTTAAATTTATTTTGTCATGAAAAATATCAATGTTCAATTAGAAATAATATTCTATTTTGGCATAATTTAAATGTAATTTGTTTATTTTTTACAGCAATTAAGAATAACATACTCATTGTGCACCCTTATAGTAAAAACAACTTAGAAAACATTAAATTGAAGAATTAATTTTAATGAATTATTGCACTAAAAATTATAACGTATAAGAAGTTCAATCAATAACGTATAAGAATCACGTATAAGAAGTTTAATGTATTCATTGTGCCCGATTGCGTTGTATATAAAGTAATATTGGAATTAGTTCATTCGAGCGAGACAGGCCAATACGTTAGTGCGGAATATGGAATAAATGATTGTTACTATTCCAGCATAAAACTACCAATCGAGCATAAATCGGCTTAATCTAAGACCGATTGAAATGTTTTCAAACTAATGACCTTATATTTGGAAGGTAGTTTTTGTGCGGGAAAGATACAAGGGTTCATTTTGCATTCCGCCTATGCAGTGCTCTGTCTACTTCGCATGAACTATTCTCCGATATTAGTTCACGAAGAAACGCAATCGACCCCATTATATACCAAAAATACAGAAAAATTATTGCGATTAGTGGAGCTCATATTTTCGCTTATCTCGCCAGGACTGTCTAACTTTGAAAACGAATAATTGTCATCATTATATCACACATTTTTTTTTTGAAATTCACGTACAAATATTAATAATCATCACGAAATACTCATTTAATCCCATAAAACAATCGTCTAATTTAGATGTTAATCTATGCAGCATTTATTTGTGATAGATAGGTGTAGAAAAGTAATTAATATCTACTCGATAAGGTTGTCAAGACATATTTTTAAATTATTATAATTTGTATATTTTAAAAAGTTGCAGAATTATTTTTTCGAAATAAAATCAGTTTTAGGAGTAATATAGTATAATTTCAATCTATCGTATATCAGTTCTCATGTTTTTGAGGAAAAAATATTGTATTTTTACACGAACGCGCAAAAAAAAAGAGTATAGCGTATTCAGGGTTCATCTATGTTTGCGTTTCTTTATTACACCATAATTTCTAAACGCTTTAACCAATTTAGATTGCGTGGTATTGTTGGAATCGTTTTTTTCATTTCGATTTTCATAGAGTATATGAACTGTCCAAATATCAAGTAAGTGGTTGTCTAAATATTCATATATAAATAAATGTATATAAATATATCATGTTTAGTGTCAAATACAAGGTCTGATTGAGTACATTCTGAAATTATACATTTATCTATATAGATAAACTACAAATGTTAAAAAAAAACCGTAGTAAAAATAAATATAAATACAATAGTCTACTTTGTGTAACGACAGTCGTGTTTTTTTATTATTTTTAATATATTTAATTGATTAAGTTTTTGAAATCGACCACATGATCAAAACATACATGCCTTATCGAAGTAATTATTTTTTTCCAATCAATCACTCTAATCTTTCAATCTTAATTATTGCTAAAATAATGAAATATAAGGAAGCGTTGTAGAGAATAACTATTAGTTCTTATTACGAAGCAACCATGAAACTACTTCTGGTTCTTGCACTTTTTCTGGCGGTGAGCGCGGCGCAGCTCGAGAATGGCTTGGTTGGGTGGCTCACCACGCAAGGCGTCAAGGACTATGAGAGGATTACCAGCAGAATTGTAGGAGGAGAAGAGGCTAACAGGCATTCCCATCCTCATCAGGTAATAATTTCATATTTATTTTTTCCTTTCACACTATTAGATTATTTCTTTTAGATCAATTTATATTTATATATCTACACTTTTATACATATATCTACACTATATAAGATCACACTACCACAGACGGTCGTTAGTCCGGAATCCACTGCTCACCCCCCAGGAGTGTAAAAAATAGTATTATGATGGGCCCGAATCCGGTCGGTGAATTCCATGTCAGCTCCGTTTGTATTTTATTTATTTCGCTCTATTATTGGACTAAATTTATTTTAGTACTATAGCAGTGTTTATTTTAATATATGTTTTTACATGTATATGCCAAAAGTATTTGATTCGAGTATTATAGTGGTTGCAATCGCTCGTGACATTCTGAGTCGTAAAATGTGCGAGCACGACAGCACATCACTTTTCTCCCTCGCACAAGATATAGAGATTGCTATCCCCGGCCACGCCTCACTATCGATATCGATGGATTTTCGATATTGATATGGTCGGATACATAGTAATATTTGACAGTACTTAAATGAAAAATGAAATAATTAAAACATGCAGGTAGGAAACCGAAGGGGTTGTCAAACTTCGGCCCATGTGTTAGGTTAGGTCGCCTGATCTGACATTGTAAGGATCCGGGTTCGATTCCCGGCTGGGTCACTATTTTCCATTGGGATAAAACTAACGGAATTGCATTTTCAATTCTGTCGGTCGAATGCCATAACAAGACACACACTTACACACATGCTACATGCACACATACATATAAACACTTCATATTAGGGTTGGTTGTAAGAGATTGTCGTATGATAATAAACCCGCCCATTGTGAAATTTCACAATAAAGAGTAGAAACAAACAAACAAACAAACAAAACAAATTACTTTCTTGTATGTATTTATAATATATTAGGATGTTCAGGGTAGTCCAAAACAACTAAATGAACTTAGCACGTAAACCATAAGAGATTCATTGCCAGTCCTGTAAATACACCCTCAATAAAGGGAGTTACTCTCTGAAAGGGTTTCAAATGTTACGCCAAAGGTTAATCTCATAACGTTCCAAATGATATTCCGCTTTAATTGCTCTAGGAGAACAAGCTCTTCAAAAACATTGTGCTGTTGATACGAGTCACTTATGAGTGTGGTTGATACTGTCACCACACAAAGATCGGTGTTACAATAAACATTTTAAAATAAAATAAAATATATGAAATGCTATGTAAATAATTTTTAGTCTATGAAACCTACTTTTTCTTTAATTTTACAATTTTGAATACACCGTTGGAGAAGGAAATTCTTTTGTTAAAACAAAGATATTGTGTTTTTTTGCAAAGGTACATCGTCGATAAGATTGAATCTTTCATTACTTTGCATGTAATTACATGTAAATTGATATGTATAATGTCCAAGAGCATTATTCGGAGCAGCAAAATTATTTATCAATTTGAATTTATTTTAGGTTATTAGAATTTATAGCGATTTCTAGAAGCGAAGAATTTTTTTTTAAAAACGGACGTAGTTTAACCGAGTTATTGTACATAGTACTAATGTACTATTGAACAGAGTACTATTGTACGTAGTACTATTGTACATAGTAGTATTGTACGTAGTACTAATCACATTAGTGAAATAATTAATTATTCTTCAAGACAATGTTCTATTAAGTATGTCCCCATTAGGGCAAAAACTAATTGCTGTGTTTCGACATTTCAGATAATTTAGAATGTTTCAGTGCATTAATATTGTGCAATAGGATAGAATATCCGTTTTAATTCCGCAATTCTATCTGGATTTGTTAATTATTCTTCAAGACAATGTCCTATTAAGTATGTCCCCATTAGGGCAATAACTAATTGCTGTGTTTCGACATTTCAGATAATTTAGAATTTTTCAGTGCATTCATATTTTGCAATAGGATAAAATATCCGTTTTAATTTCGCAATTCTTTCTGGATTTGTTATTAAAGCCGGGTTTTGACGATAATAGTCGACTTTAATAGTTTTATTGTATGTAATCATCGATATAAGAATCAATCGATATCGATAGCCTGGCACCATGCGCCACATCTCTTGTAGAGTGAGAACGCTGATGTTCTGTCGTGCTCGCACGTTTTACGACCCAAAATGTCAGGAGCGATTACGACCACTATAGATACTAATTTATTTACATTTCTTTCACTCTTCGTATCGGTAGACAGGTAATGTTTCGCCGTTGGTTGTCGTTTATATAATGTAGAAAAAAAATAGTTCTCGATAGTAACGATTAAATGAAAAAAATATATAAAAACACCTTATTTTATCGTACATTGGATATAGCCCAAAAGTCGCTATTAAGAGTAATACACAAAAAACCCTTCCAGTATTCTTCTGAGAGCTTGTACAATGAATCTAAAGTTCTTGATGTTCGTCAAATATACGCTAAGGTAGTCCTACTCTACTACTATAATCATGAGAATTATCATCTATATTCAATACACCATAAAGGAACACGAGTAAAAATAACCAGCCAGCACTTAATCCAAAAAAACAGAACAAGTTTTGCACAAAAACACTTTTCTGACATTGCTCCTCGACTGTTCAACAAAATGAATAGTGTTTTTCCTGCAGGACTGAAATCTAGGACTAGTCACGGCGTAAAGAAAAACCTAACTAAGTCACTTTTGACTATGGGTCGACTAGAAACGGAGACATTAATAACATATATATTAAAATAGAGCACGATTTGTGAGATATATGTATGGTTAGGCGCGTGACGCCTAACCAATACATCATAAGTCATACGTAGAAGATGTCTTGCGCCCGAAGGACGATTCCGATGGGAACTGGCCCGCAGGCACAGTCCTGCCCGGGCTCGCATTTCTACGTGGAGACTACCGGATGGGTGCTGACCTGTGAGTTGGGCTGACCCTAATACATGGATCATATGGCTCAAATGAACTGGGCCCATTAGCTCCCATAACGTCTTACCTTACAGCTGGGGTCACAAATAACATGATGTATTGGTTAGGCGCGTGACGCCTAACCAATACATCATGTTATTTGTCATACGTAGGAGATGTCTTGCGCGGGCGCCTGACGGTCACGAACGTTATTATTGAGCCGAGGCAGGCGGTACAGAGGCAAGGGAGTATCAGGAGTCATGTAATCAGATAGGCCGCAGGGGTGTGAAATAACTATGTGTAGTGAATATATCCAGCATAAATTTCTGATAACCCATCGAATTAGATCTCACTCGACTTTTAAGAATATTAGATAAATATAAAACAAATTGTTCAATGTCCCCAGGTCGGTCTATTCTTGCACTTTGATCTTGGCACCGGTTTCTGTGGCGGAATTCTGATCTCCAGGGATTGGGTCCTCACTGCTGCCCATTGCATCGATGATGGTACAACGCTAGTGAACATCGTTACACTCATTTTGGGAGCTCATCACATTCGAGCTGACCGCGAGGAAGGTCGAGTAGAATTGGAAAGCACCGACTTCATCGTCCATCCTGCATGGAATGCAGCTCTGATCAGAAACGACATCGCAGTGATAAAGACTCCAGAATCCCTTCAATTGTCTGGTATGAACCAATTATTGTAATCCCGGTTATTTCCTTCGAAGGCATTCACATGGGATTCTTTTGAGTGAAACCGATCTAATATTTTATAGGGATTAAGAGATATTAATAAAACTGCAAAGAAAACATTTTATCCCTTTACGATCCCTTCGAGTTGAATTTCGCAAAATCCCTAATTAGTGAGCACCTACCACCTAAAAGGAACCTCTATTGAAAATATCATATTTGTACGAATCAATCAATATATATGTATATATATATATATATATATATATATATATATATATATATATATATATATATATATATATATATATATATATATATATATATATATATATATATATATATATATATATATATATATATATATATATATATATATATATATATATATATATATATATATATATATATATATATATATATATATATATATATATATATATATATATATATATATATATATATATATATATATATATGTATACTTTTCTGAAAATGTAATTTCCTGTACTCAAATTTACGAAATGTATAAAGAATCTATATTAAATGTTTCAGTTACCATCAAACCAGTAGCGCTGCCTCCAAGGTCGGCCAGTAATAACAACTTCGCAGGTGTAACCGCTACGTCGACCGCTGGGGTCTTGAAAGCGATGGTAAAAACTTTTTTTTATCTGTATCTAATTAATCAACTATCTTTAACACTATCTTAAAACGCGCTAAAAAGGAGTCTAATATTTAACTGATGTTTTGGTATTCCCATTTATAGGTCCCAAGTGAAACATCCTTACATAGAGCCCATCAGGTTTTAAAAATGTTCTAAAAATGGCACAGTTTTCGCACGCTTCCGCATTCTGTTTTTGCGCTGTCTTTGCGGATGGGGCTAACTTAAGAATTGAGGAAAATCAAAGCAGTCTAAATTGGCAGACGTGTTTTCGAAAGTTTTAATAGACATATCCTATAAATGTGCTCTTTACTAATATGACAATCAATTCGCATGAGACAGTCGAATAAATGAATACTAAATTATTAGTTTAGATTCACAAAATATAGATCCGCATTCCGTGCACAAAACTGCACTAACCTAAAAATTTCGTGAGTACAAATGGCATTGCAAAACAGCAAAGAATATATAGTAGTTAGTGTCTGTAATTTTTTAAATATAATTTCTAGATGCACTTTGCTGCAAGTTACGCTAAAATAAAATTATAGCTAAAAAATAATAGAAAATCACGCTTTAATAGAAATGTGAACTAAACTGTAAAAAATATTTTTGAAACATAAAGATATTGTTCAACAGCGATAGACAGTACCCTAACTCAATATTGTTAAATGATTTGAAATAGATCTAAAATGAGAATAAATTGATTGATAAAAAATAGGTTAATAGCACATTTTAATATCACACAGTAAAAACTAATTTTTAAAAACAAGCATTAATTAAAATGCTCTGCTCCGAGCCAAACCTGGGTGCAGCAGCCATATCATAGTGTAACTTTAAACAGGATATCATAATTGAATGCGTACCCAAAATTTCTTTTCTGTGCTGTCAACCGTTGAGGAGCCCCCTCGTTGAAAGCCAACCCTGGGCGCAGCAACCCTATCGTGATGAAATTTGGAACAGGCTATCATAATTAAATGTGTATACAAAATTTTGTTTCTGTACTGTCTACCGTTGAGGAGACCCGTCGTTGAAAGTCAACCCTGGACGCAGCAGCCCTTTGCGGTGGTACATATAACGGGCTATCATAATTGAATACGTATACAAAATTTCATTTCTGTGCTGTCAACCGTTAAGGAGTTCCCTCGTTGGAAGCCAACCCTGGGTGCAGCAGCCCTGCCGCGGTGAAAATTAGAAATGGCTATCATAATTGACTGCGTATACAAAATTTCGTTTCTGTGCTGTTGACCGTTGAGGACTCCTCAACGGGCAACGGCTGCTGCGCCCAGGGTTGGCTCCCGTCAACCCTGGGCGCAAAATGTCTTGTCTGTGCTACTGACCGTTGAGGATACCCCTCGTCGTGAGCCAACCCTGGGCGCAGCAGCCATGTCATGGTGAAACTTATAACGGGCTATCATAAAAGAAAAAAATGTCATCGGAAGTGTACCAACATGTAAAAATTCAACTTCATAAGATGAGAGAAAGTGGTTCTAATTATGTTTGCAAGATTTGACCTAAACAAATATATGACAAACATTTCAAGGTAAATAAAAGCTTGTAAAAAGCGTGGGGTGCTTGATATCAATAGATTTAATTTTTATCTTTTTGTAAATATAGAGTTATTATAAAAATAAAGTAGAAAACACTTTATCTATCTGTCTATCTATATATACAAAAATGAATCGCCGTGCGTTAATCTCGCAGAATCTCGGAAATGACTAGACCGATTTGAATTATATTTCTTTTATTTTGTTTGCCTTGATTTAGGGGTGGTTTACAAAATAAAATATTTAGGAAAAACTCAAAGAAACAACTGAAAATCGAAAAAATCCAAATTGGTCATTTTGGGAAAAAAGGCCACTTTCAATAGATGGCGTTCGCGGCGATCCTATTGTTTAACAGCTGCGCCATCCATAACTCTTATTCATTCCGTGCGATTGTGTGAAATGGTCATTAAATTATAAAGCCACAAGGGAACTCCTCAACGGTCAACAGCAGACCCAAAGATTTATATACGCATTCATGTAAAATCATGTATGATAGCAAATTCCAAGTTTCACCATGACATGGCTGATCTAACCTAGGTTGGCTCCCGACGAGGGAACTCCTCAACGGTCCACAGCAGACACAAAATTTGAAGTCGCGAAGTCAAAAAGCCGAAAAAAATTCATCGCCGTATAAAATTCGCACATTGTTTGCGATTATCATATACACGTGTTTCCCTACGAATCCAAGCGATTTGTGGGTCAAATATAAGGACGACATATATGAGGATGTTTTGCATCGTGAGTGTCGCCAAACTTTACATCCGACATTGTAAATATAAATCAACCTCGACCATCAACATCAATCAACGGATTTGCTATTCGATTTTAAAGGGCTGCAATTCCCCGCGCATCTGGCCTTTGCAATGACAAATCACGCGTATTGGGAAGTTTTCGGAATTAACTTGGAATTTCCGTATTTCGCGCGTGGACAACTGTATGTCCCGTGTTCGCCAAGCCATCGTTCGGAAAATGGATCATTTTGTTTATTTACGCGCCGGAAAACAAAACGAAAAGCATAGTTTACCAGAATGTTTTGTGTTGAATGTGAACTGCGTTTATATTTCATCGTGTAAATTAAATACATTAAATTTATTTTAAAACGACTTTCATTCAATAACCAAACGAAACTCAAACCCTACATGATTCGGCAATATTATAGATTTCGATTAGTTGGATTTGGAAGGTTGATTAGGATTAATAAACCTTATGAAGAGTTACAATCAAATCAATTTTAGGTGGTACGATGTTCACCATGTCATCTAGTGCTTATTAAAATTGAAATGTTTTTTGATAATCACTTTATTCTGATTTTAAACTAATTCAAAATCTTTTAACTATATTGCGTTAGGGTACTTTCTATCGCGGTTAACAATATCTTTATATTTTATATTTATTTTTTAACTAGCTGACCCGGCGAACTTCGTACCGCCTAACAGTCAATGAATGTCGTGTTACAGATAAGCTGAACTTAATTTATGATTTTATGAAAGTTAAAAATAAGTATTAGGTTAATTAATTTATTAAGATAATAACACAAAAAGAAAATAAAAATTACAAAAATTAAGCATATCAATCGCGTGTCAGTAAGACATGATTGAATTAAACTATTTACATATTGTGCAGCATGGGATGCACTCAGTTTAATTCTCTTCATTAAAGCACCTTGTGTTATACGACATTTTTTGTTTTTTTATTAGGCGTAAAAACAAATAAAGCGGATGATTTGTCGACACGTGAGCATGCTACGTACAACTGACCATGGCAAAAACACGGATTTACATTTTGTAAGGGAAAATGTATTTTCTTTTATTTTAATTTTTCGTCAATTTTCCATTTTTTGTTTTTAATAGTTATTCTGCTATTCGGGACGGAGAAAAATACAACAAATCAAAAACCATGAAAATCGGTCCATCCGTTCTCGAGTTATAAGTGTTCGAACAAACCCGACTTTGTTTTATATATATATATATAGATTTTTAGTTCACATTGCTATTAAAGTGTGAAATTGTGGTTTTTTAAACTAAATATGATTTTATATAGGCTATAATTTTATTTTTTCATTTATTATTTTTAACTTTTTAAAACATTTTTTTTATAGAAGATGGACATTTTACTGTCACAATATGGCGGTTAAATCAGTTTTTTTTGTTTCTATCGTGATGCTCCAGGTCAAAATTATGAAATTATTGAATTGTCTTCGGTCCTGAATACCCGTGCAAAATTTTAAATTATTCAGACATCAGAAAGTAAGTGAAAATAACTTGTCCGTTACATTGATAGATATATGGATACATACATGCATACACGTCAAGCTAATAAAAGCTTTATAATAACGAAACACACAAGGAAATACCCAAAGAAACGGTGACAAAGGTAGCCGCGCGATCAGTCTGGGAAATTTAGGCCTAAGAGAAACGGAGTAAGGATCTACATATATACATTGTAATTCTCAACAACAAATGAGAGAAATGCTACGGCAATTATATTAACTATTATTCCACTCATTACTTTTCCGTCTCACCAACCCATGATAGTAAGTATTGTGAACGCGTTAAAAAGATTGTGGTTGAAATCGGTCCACCAGAGGGCGCGCTAGTCATACTTCAATCTCGCAATATTAGACTTAGAGACTTGAAGTGCCTTCTCGGGCCGAAATCACGATGTGAAATTTTGTTTGGAATATCTGATATACAAGCGACGGAAATAAAGTTTAAAGTCCGCCATACATCAATTGAATAGTAAGGCCCTTAAAAGCGGCGACGATTGCGATGCGTGGGTTGCTCGGAATTCGAATTCGATGGCTCACGGAGACTCGCGTTTGCAATTTGAT
>OX155965.1:16233720-16236220 GCA_944548615.1 Micropterix aruncella
TTGCTTGAAGTACTCTACTCGGTAGCGACCCGTAAAGACGTTGAAATTAACTACAAATATGCGTATCCTGCTACAAATCGACCGCCCAGCCTAGATAGCCCAACATCAACTGTTGGGAATTGGGAGTTAATGGGCCCTTGCTGAGTTGGCCACGAAGACCCATTCTGTTCAGGGTTGGTCACACTCACGGGTCAACACCTATCCGACGGCCTCCACGCATGAAGTGCGAGCCTGGGTAAGACTCTGGCCTTATGGTCAGTTTCACCTAGGAATCAAACTTCTGGCGCACCTGGACGGTCTGCGCACCGTGCGGCGTAAGCCAATCGACTGTGCACTCTGACTAACAACTTGAGTTGTCGACTGCAACGGGCGAGCCAGTCACCACAGGAAGTTTTAACGATTAGTCGTTCTATCTCCCTGGAGTGAGCGTAGAAGACTTAGGATAAAACAGTCCACCATCTAGCTACGCCACAACCCATAAGAGACCAATGCCTTACCGCGAGATAGCCACTCGCGCCCTTACTACCAATTGTGACCAGATTTCTCCGGTCTCTCGATTGGTTCCGAGTTCGAGGTCGCTTGCGCGGTCCTCTCCCTTACGAAGCGGTGAAACGGTGAATACCGAATCTATCGCGGACCACGGCGTCCTTTGCCCGGCTTTCACCCAGGATCGGATGGCCGATGGTCATTTCAAGAGCAGTCGCCGTAAGGTACGCAACCACCCCCGCTCTATAGGAAACAATACAGTTCCCAGACTCCCCCGACTGTTAGTCAGAGTGCACAATCGATTGGCTTGCGCCGCACGGTGCGCAGACCGTCCAGGAGCGCCAGGGGTTTGATTCCCAGGGGAAACTGACCGCGGCCAGAGTCCTACCCAGGTTCGCGCCCCGTGCGAGGAGGCCGTCGGATGGGTGTTGACCCGTGAGTGTGACCGACCCTGAACACATGGGTCATCGTGGCCAACTCATCATGGGCCCGTTAGCTCCCCCTGACTAACAGTTAAGAGTTTCAAGGCGATAGGTGAGGGCAGCAAACCCCGCCCACCGCCCAGGCAGTTAAAACGACGAGGGTCGTCTTGTCTGCCCGGGATGTCGTGCTACGACAACCCTGCGCGTACCAGAAGGGTAAAACGCGCAGGGGGTGAAATAGGGTAAACCACCCCCCCCCCCCGTACCGCCCCGAGAACCCATTTATTTATAATAAAACGTATTTACAAAAAAAAAATACAAAATATTACTAAATTTACCATATTCACAAAAGGGAAAAAAACAACAAATGTCATAAATTTAGGGCCGGTAAGCGGGGTAGAGGATGCTCCAGAACGATGATGGTGGAGGCTCACGGTCCGTGGGCAGGTCTCGGAGCAGCCACGTGGGGGAGGAATCCCTGGATCCTGCAAAGTACGAAACGCCCCTCGGGGCGGTAAAGAGACGGACACAAAGACGGGCACTTCGGGCTGGAAGTAGCCGCCGAATCACGCCACCAAGGAAGAGAAGAGGGTACCCCCTGGGGGGTATCCCGAGGCCTCATGCTTTCCCAAGAAGCCACCCAGTTCTTCACAAACTCGCCAAACGACTGGAAACAGCTCCTACAACTGACCAGATCCGGATACCACATCGGAGAGCGCCCAACGCACGCGCCCACTGCATCCATCAATTTCTCCCGTGCAGCCGCTAGAATTGGGCAAGACCAAATTACGTGTTCCGCAGTTTGGCGACCATACCCACAGGCGCACCGGGGGTCATCGGCAAGTCCAAAGTCAAATAGTTTGGCTCTGAACTCTCCGTGGCCCCCAACCAGCTGCGTGGTATGGTGGTCGAACCGCAGAAACGAATTTGCCATCTGCACTGCGACGGACGGGAAAAAGCAATGGGTGAGGCGGCCCGTACCCCCGGCGTCCCATCTAGCCTGCTAGACATGCAAGGACTCCACCCAAATCAGGCGGGCAAACTCCCCAGCTCGGTGCGCCACCAGGTCGATCGACAGGCCATGAAGGACTACCGGCTCGCCCCGGCGGTACCGCGACAACGCTGCACGCTCCAGAATCTCCAGGTCAATCGGCAGAACGCCAGCGATGACGGGTAACGCAAGAGTGGACGTCGTTCTGTACGCCCTGGTCAGGGCCACGAGAGGGATGCGCTGTCCGCGCAGCAGGGCGACACGCGTCGCCTCAGGAAAAGCAGACTCCGTCCAAGCGCGTGCGGCATTAGTCGCACGCGGGACGAAGACGCCCTTATAGATAGTCATGACCGCCGGGAAACGAATTCGCCAGTCGGCCCGACTCACTCCGCGGAGCGCAAAGAATAGATCCCGGGATTTTTCGGCTGTAATCTTTGCGTGCGAAAGAAAGGAAAGGGAAGCCGTAAGCGTCACCCCCAGGTATCGAACGGTGGCCGGGAAGGATACCGGGCGACCGTTCATCCCTGATGACAGGGTTCCGCTTAAGATGTCCCTTCAGGAGAAGCGCCTGAGTTTTCGTCGGAGAGAAGGTGAGTCAGTT